>OY731406.1:44995856-45046557 GCA_963425845.1 Sphenostylis stenocarpa
CTATCCCAATAAAAGGAGGTACATCAACATAGAAAAGCTAATGGAAAGGCTCGATAATCCCCAAGCGATCCTTGCCTACCTGGGCAACATAAAAATTATTTCATGACTCGACGATCACCACTTGAGTCATCGAACATAAATCATTTAAAGCCTCAATCAACATCCTTCCATCCAAGAAAAGGGAAGTCATCAACATAGAAAAGCCAACGGAAGAGCTTGATCATCCCCAAGCGGATCCTTGTCCTACTCTGCAGGCAAAACAAAAAGATTACCTCACGACTCGCCTTCATCGCCACATGAGTCATCAAGCACACTCATGCAAGAGTCTACGCTTCATTCCCCGAAGGAGAATAAGGGCTACACAAGAGCCCATCATACCTGGAGTCAAATCCTCCACATCACCACGGGGCAACAGAAGGAAAAGAAAGAAAAACTTTTCATCCCCTAACGGAGGCCACCACGGAAAAAGGCGTGCTGGTCGCCGCCTCCCCAAAAGAGGGGCGCGGTCGGAGTGACGCGATGGTTTTTCGACCCTTTTGATTTTCGCGTTTTTATGGGTGGGTACAACGTCCTTAGGTTGTCCGATAACCGGGCTAACCTAGAGACGAGGTTTTTGAAAAAGTGTTCTTGGGTTGTCCGATAACCGGGCTAACCCCAGAACGGGTTTTGAAGGGTTCGTGGAGTCGCCACCGATGTTTTTACCGGAAACATCGAAAAAGGAGTTTAAAAAAGGCGTTGGTTTTCGAAAACCAACTTTGGTCATTAGAACCAGAGTTGGGTAAGGGAGTTAGTTACGTGTAAAGGAAGTGTTAGTTCCTTTACGACGCCCCTTTCGGGTTCCCTATGATAGGCTGGCTAGCTTGAATAAATAATTAAACTGGAAAATTGCGCTTTTACCCTTTGTATTGTGCGGTATTTAAATTTATGACTACATGGCCCTAGCTTCTATTGCGTAATTTAAATGGAAGCAGTAAAAATAAAGGGAGAATATGCACCTCCAAAGCAAGCTTTATATCTCTTTAAAGAGTGGGTGCTTTTTGGCAACCCTTCACTCTACAACTCTCAGAAACTCCGGAAATGCCTCGGAGGGATTCTAAAGAAGATTTAGAACACTCAAAACTCTCCTAAAGACACTCAGAAACTCCGGAAATGCCTCGAAGGGATTCTTAGAGAGAGAGAATTCTAGAGAGAAGGGAGAGCTACTGTTTTCCTGTCTGGAAATGAGGGGGGGAGGACCCCTATTTATAGTTTTTCGCGCCTGACAGGTCGAGACCGCCATCTCCTCTGACAGGGTCGAGACCGCCGTCTGGAAAGTCCAGACCGCCGTCTCGTTTATGGCGGAGGGTCGAGACCGCCGTCTGGGTAATCCAGACCGCCGTCTCGACTAGGCAGGAATCGAGACCGTCGTCTGGAAAATCCAGACCGCCGTCTCGACTTTTGCAGGTGACGAGACCGCCGTCTGGTCAATCGAGACGGTGGTCTCGTCCTGGCGTTGAGACTAGACGGCGGTCTGGTCCTTCCAGACAGCGGTCTCGTCCCTTCAAGGCGAGAAACTTTATTTTCGGGCCAAAAAACCTTCCTATCTTGGTACGGGGGCCTAATAGTCTCTCCTAATGACTTGTTAAGCTTCGGTCGTCTTCAAATAGGACGCTTTCTGACTTTATTCTGAGGCCGGGCAAGATTTGGGGTCTACAGCTGCCCCCCCTTTACCCGACCAGTCGACTGCTTGGCCTTTTGTGCCGAGGTGATCGACTGGAGGGTAAAGGAGTTGACCCTCTTGCCCGGTTGCCCTTCAGATATTCCGTCTTTGCGGCGGATGATCTTCTGGGGAGATGTTTTGTTGTGCGCTTCTGGGATGCTCCTTCGACGCGGTAGCTGACCCCTTCGGCTGATGAGTACGAACCCCCATCTGGTTTGACGAGTATGAACCTTCGCCTGGTAAGCCCCCTTCTGTAAGGCCTGATGAGTACACACCCCCATCTGGTGTTTGACGAGTATGAACCCCCGTCTGGTAAGCCCCCTTTTGTAAGGCCCGATGAGTACGCACCCCCATCTGGTGTTTAGCCTCCGGATGCTCCATCTTGCGGTAGCTGATCCTTTGGTTGACGAGTACAAACCCTCGTCCGGTTTGGTGCGTCTGGATGCCCCTTCTTGCGGTAGCTGATCCTTTGGCGATGGTGGCGGCTTACTGATTCTGATCATGCGCCGCTTTACTGGGGAGTGATTTCTGTGTTGGTAGATGTGTTCATCCGGGTTGCCGGAAATCTGGTTTGCTGTTCATCCAGCTCCATTGGTTGCTGGGGTTTTTTGTTTTTAACTTTTGTGGTGGTTTATCTGACTCTTGCTGGTTGGTCGGGTTATCCTTCTTTGTGTTCGACTCTTGGGTAGTCGATTTTGGTTGAGGTGATGGCTTAATCCTGCCTTTTTCTCGCGGTTTTATTTCTTTTTTCTCGCGATTTTCAGATTTTGGCTTTTTATTGGGCGTATGTCTTTTTTCCTTTTAAGCTTTTTCTTTTGTTACGCTGACTTTTTGCAAAGGAAGGCAAAAGATGCGAGAAATAAAATTTTATTCATAGGGATTTTTATTACAGCAGTTTTTATTTGAGCAAGTACAATCCCTAAGAGTCATCATCAAAAGGGGTGCGGTAGGGAAAATGTTTATACATGTGGTAGCGGAAGTCGATTTGTTCCTGGATTTCATCATTGTAATCTTCCTGGAACGTCGTCCACTCCTACCGCATCCTCTGCTGCTCTTGGTGGATCTCATCTTGGCGCTCTTGGAAGGCCTGTTGGCGAACGTCTTGGGCCTGCCGCCACTGGGTCTGCTCCTCCCGCCATATCGCCACCTGGCCTAACTGCTGGCTCAGATCGTTCATGTGTTGGTGGAGGCCAGCAAAGTCCTCCGTGTATGGTGGTGGCTGTTGTTGTTGCTGCTGCTGCTGCTGGGAGCCGGAGACGTGGGCATATCCCGCATCGCCACTATTCCCTAGAGGTCCAGCTCAAAGTCCGGGGTGGGATGCAGGGCGAAGTGACTTCCTCGACGTATCGGCATCCCCATGCCGACCAACGATTGGCCCGTTGATGGGCTCGGGTCGCAGATTGCGGCCGGCTCTTCCCGGCCGGGGCACCCCATTCTCTCTGCTAGAGGGGTGATGAGGGGAGCCACAAGGATGGCCCCTGTGGATCTACTCCCAAAGTCTTTCAGGGCCCTCAGGAGGAAGTACCCGGGATTGCAGCGCCGTCTCTGATGCATGCAAAAGAGGACAAAGAGGTCAGGGAGGGATATCTTCCCCTGACTCTCTTTTCTTGCGTGGATTGTGCCTGCCAGCAGCTTGTGGAAAATGCGGAGTGGTGGGGGGAGTGCAGACCCCCTCATCAATGAGGGCAATGTGGTGGCTCCTGTGAGCTCGTGCCACATTTCAGCAGCGGTGAGGTTGGTGGGCCTAGAGCAAATGGCCTCACGATACTCCTGAGTTAATGCCTCCTCGGGCCGGATGAATCCAATGGACACATTGAATTCCTCCAAGGTGGTGGTATGGTATTGCCCACCCATAAAATAGTTGACCATTTTGGTGGGCTGCATGCCTGAGGCCATAGAGGGGATCTCAATGAGAGAGACCGAGGCCAGGAATTCGAGTACCGCCTGTGGGTACACATGAACGGGTGGAGGTTGTAGCAGAAAACCCCACCCGATGCTATCGATGTGTGCCAGGATGTCTTCTTCCCATCCGAACTCGGCCAAGATGCCGAAGTCCAATGTCAGCAGGGAGTGCCACTGGTAATTTCTGAGGTTGTCCAGGCGGGCCTGGTGTTGTGGTTGAAGCTGAGAAGTGTCTGGGGGTGGCGGTGGTGCCGAGCTGCTAGCACCAGCGGTGGCCCTTCTCTTCCTAGAGCCGCCTCTACTGAACATCTTGAGTGGGGAAGGCTTGGGAGAGCAGAATATGAGTGTTGGAAGCTTTGGAGGCTTGGAGAGTTGTGAGGAAACCCCCCAAGCGCGCCCCCCTTATATAGGATTTTTTCCAGGTCGAGACCGCCGTCTGGGAAGTCGAGACGGCGGTCTCGTTTTGCCAACAGATCGAGACGGCGGTCCCGATAACCCAGACGGCGGTCTCGACTTTTCCTAAGTCGAGACGGCGGTCTGGTTTCTCGAGACGGCGGTCTCGATTTGCAAGGGAACCGAGACGGCGGTCTGAAATATCCAGACGGCGGTCTCGAATTTTCAAGTTTTTTTTTTTTTTAAATAAAATAGGACCTGGTTCAAAAACATTCTATGCATGCAAATGTTTTCATGTTTGATGTCCTATAATGCCTACTCTGGTTAATATTTCAGAAGGATTTAACCTACGTGTCTTGTAGCACTGAGTTCCTCCTGATCTGTGCTTTTGTACATGCTGTACCATACCGGACTTCTTGTGACCGAAGAGTAGTTTCTTTCTTTCTCTTTTCTTTTGTTTTTCTTTGTAGAGCACTTTTTGTCATGCAGTGTCCCTTTTTCCTTGCTTTAGGGATTTCAATCCTCTTGTTGACTATACGCCTCCATATTCCCAAATTAATTATTAGAATATTATCGTGAGGGTCAAGAGAAAAGAAGCAAAGAGGTAAAAATCAATGGTTTGTGTTTTAGAGGGTTGATTTTTATTGATAAAAGGATTTGTAAGAATGGCTGGCTAAGGTTAAGCCTAGGTGTTTAAGCTTTTGTCTTAAGCAAACATTTCTTTCTTCCCCTTTTTTGTATTTGCGCTCTTTGGTTTTATTTCCATTGCTTTTTAAATGGCTAGCCGATTTCCCTAGATCGCCCTTTGGGTTTTCGAACTAGGATACTGTGTTGGCCCTAACTTTTGTCTAGGTTCTCTCTCTTGTAAAATTTTGGAGGAATCCTAGCGGACCTTTATTTGTAACCCTAACTTTTGCCTAGGCTACCCTTTATTGTTGTTCGGGTATCCTACCGGGTCGACCCTATCTTTTGTGTAGCCCCCTTAGTGGGTTTCCTACCGGGTAATTTGCCCTTTTCTTTGGCCTTTGGCTTCTCTGGGCTTATTCTCTCTTTTTTTTTTTTTTGAGGATTTATTTTTTTGTTCACAGTATTGGCGAAGCATGACTTTCTTTATGGCTTAGGTGAAGTCTTATTTTTATGTGCTTCTAATCAGCTAACTCGATGATGATAGCAATGATGAAGGTTTGATTATTTGGAAGCGCTCTTTCTTATCCTTCTTTTCTTTTTTGTGTTTACTTAGACAGGGTTATTTATGAGGTCCAGTCAGAAGTAGCAAGAAAAGAAGCAGATAGAAAGAATCATTCTTTATTAATTAATAAGGGAATATGTGCCCTAAGATGCCCGGGGGTCGGGCTCGCCCCGGGGGATAATCTCTAACAATCATGGGGTTTACATCCCTTAAACAAAGAAAAAGATTTCCTAATGACTAAAGTGGCTCTTGACGCTTGCACCCCTCCACTTCGGAAAATTTGCTTGAGTGTGCGGAGGGGAGACTTCCCTTTTGCTTTTCCTGCTCGGCCCTTGAAAGGGTCATATCCTAGGCCATACTTGCAAGGATTGTCTTTGAATTCTGGGGGTTCACTCATGCCCTGGGAATCTGCCCCCAGTCCTTGGCCAGGATGGTAACCGTGCCTCAACATCATGTGGGCTACCTTTGTGTTTCTGGGAAGTCGCTCTATACTGGCAATTTCGAGCGCTTGAAAAGATGTTTCAAGGGCTTCTTCAGCCGCATCCACATAAGGTTGGGTGGACGGTCCACTGATCAGGATATCGTCTTCTGCTTGGACCGTGACCAGTTTGTCACCCACTATGAATTTGACTTTCTGGTGGAGCGTCAAAGGTACTTCCTTAGCGTCATGAATCCAAGGCCTGCCGAGGAGAGAGCTATATGCTGGAGTAATATCCATTACATGGAAATCGACGTTGAAGATAGTGGGTCCCACTTGAATTGGCAAATTGATCTCTCCCACTACTTCTCGTTTTGATCCGTCGAAGGCTCGAACGATGGTGCTGCTTGGGCGCAGACGGGTTCTTTGGATAGTCAACTTATCCAGTGTGCACTTGGGCATCACGTTCAGGGATGACCCGTTATCCACAAGAACCTTGGCGATGAGGTATTCCTTGCATTTAACCGAGATATGCAAGGGCTTGTTATGTTTTGACCCCTTGAGGGGGAGTTCTTCCTCTGTGAAGGTGAGGTGATTGTTTGCCGTGATGTGACCGACGATCCTCTCAACCTTTTCTTGGGATATTGTGTGAGGTACATGCGCCTCGCTTAAGACCTTCAACAGGGCGTTCCGGTGCGGTTCCGAGCTCATTATCAAATATAGCAATGTGATCTTTGCAGGTGTGCGACTGAGCTGGTCTATAATGGAATACTCACTTTGCCTTATAAACTGGAGTAATTCCTCTGTCTCCTCCTTGGATTCTTTATTTTCTTTTTCTTATTCGGTCCTTTTATTTTTTCCTTTATTTTGAAGGACATTTTCCTGTGTGTCCTTGGGGGAGTAGACTCTTCCACTTCTCGTCGTGCCCCCGATGCCGGCTATGTTATTTCTTCTTTTATTGGTTAAGATTCCCCATATCTCCACGGTACAGCTTTATTTGACGCGTAGGGGAAAGGACGTGGCATAAAAAGTCGCACTGGCGTCCTTGCCCCCTCTTCTTTACTCTTGAGGACCAACGGCCGAGGTTTATTTCCCTCTTGCGATGATTCGACCGTTGGGGTGAGCTTTATTAGGAGTGGCTTTCTCTCCATTCTTCTCGAGTTGGAAGACGTGTTAGTTAATCCTTCCTTTTTATTATCTTATTTATTAAGCGTGAAGGAGGGGAAATTAAAATATGCAAATGAATGTTTATGCATGCAAGTAGACAAGTGTTGAATAAGAGAAAAAAGATTTCATTCATTCATTGGAAGGTGTACATTCTCCTACTCCATACTACGAAGCGTCTTTTGGCAAAAACGGAAAAGCCTAAAGAAACCCACAGGCGGGTCTTGTTTTCTTTATAATTCTCTCTCGGCTTCCCGGACATGGTGAGCGAGCGCTTCGCTTTGCTTGTGGATCGCTTGGCTCATTTCTTCGCTATATTGTTGAGCCTCTTTGATCTTTGCCTCTTGATGTATGACCAAGGCTTGTAGCTCCTCAAGCTTTGCAACAACTTGGTCCTTCTCCTGAAGTACTTGGTCGTACTGAGCTAGCCCGCTTTTCTCTTTAAGGCGTAGCTCATAGAGGCCTCTGCTCAGTTTTCTATTGTTCTCTCGCTCTTGGCGGAGATCTATCTGAGCCTGGAGGAGCCCTTCTGACAACTCCTTGATCTTTTGAGCCTGCTGAGCTGATTTCGCCTCAAGGTGTGCCGATCTGGGGGTGACCTCCTGCAGTTGGCTATCCGAGCTGGTTCTGGCAGTTTTGGATGCTCGGATAGCTTGTTCGTTAGCGTCAGCACATTGGTCCTTGAGGTGCTCTATTTCATGATCCTTTTTCTTGCTTTGCCTTTGTAGACCGTCAATCGTGAGGATAGAGGCTTGTTCTTTTTCCTCAAGGGCCCGTATCTGGGCTCCCATTATTTCTACCCTCTGGGTCAAGGCATTGACTTGTGCCTGCAGCTCTTCGTTGTTGGCGATTGGCGCGGGTGTGGTGGATGATCGAGCCATCTCTCTTCTTCTCCTCCATGCCTCATAGTCACTGGTGACAGTCACCCGAGCTTTTCCTAGCTCTCTGTCTCCCATGTAGACTGGCTTCTCCCATGCTTTCCTCACGGTCGGTGAGTTGGCGATTGTGCATGGGTCTCCAAAGAAGCACAGCTCCTCCGAGTTCCCCTCGGAGATAGTAGTTTGAGTCCTCATGAGTTGCCTCATAGCTACTCTAGGTGAGTAGGCTATGCAACCCCTGAGTCCTATCAAGGGTACATTCGGATAGCTCCCACATCTGACGAGAACTGGACCGGGTCGGAACCAAGGGCAGACCCAAGATATGTTGTTGGCGTCCTTTTGCTCTAGCTCATCCCTCCATTCTATAGTCAGGCGTCGTTGGAGGGGGATTTTGGAGAAGCTTCTCAAAGGGTCGGGGAATATCCCCATGTGACTAGAGGCGTAAAGGTGCGTGATGCTCCACACATAAAGTAACGAGGAGCAGCAGCGGAGTGTTCTCCCTTGCTTCTGATGGCAGAAATCCACCGAGAGCAAGGTGTCGCCAAGAATAGCAGGTAGGGGACTCTTCGAGTTCACGTCCCAAGCGAAGAAAGCGTCCATGACGGCTTGATCGATTGTGTCGAGGTGGAAGGGGAACAGGATCGTTCTGAAGATTAATAATGCCAGGGTTTTATTGAAGGCAACTCACTCTGCCCTTTCAGCCAGGTAGGACAGGTGGTCTTCTAACATCGATACTCTCCATCCCTGGGTGTTCCCTCTTCCTATCAGGGTACTCTGTCGGTACGGTAGATGGATAAGGGCAGCGACTGGTGCTGCAGGAGTGTACGCCTCATGGCGGATATGAACCCCAGCTGACTTGGGCCATTTCAACATTGCTTCATACTCCTCTAAAGTAGGCACCATGTCGAACTGCGGAAATTCAAAGCACCGCAGACTGGAGTTCCAGAAGTGAATCAGTACCCTGAGGAAGACTTGATCGACACTGATCTTTAGGAGGTCCAGAATTCGTCCATAGGACTTTTCAAAATCAGCGCGAACCTCTGGTGGCATCGTTGCACTAAGCCGTTCTAGCTTCTCAGTATGGCTCCGGAGAATATCCACCTTCCCCACTTGTCTACTTGTCCCCTCCATTTTCCAAAATCAAGATGTATGATTTGATGAAGATGATGTTTGTTGTATGTGAGTGTTTATTTTGCTATTTATCATGTTTTTCTACATGATGTATGGTATTTGCGTATTTTTTGAAAGAGTAAACTATCTATATGAGTGTAATTTTTGAACCAGGTCTTATTTCATGAACTTTGGAAAAAATGGATTTTTTATTTTTATTTGTTTATTTTATAGCCTTTTATCTCTTCCGTCGAATCTGCGTGGCTACTTAGCTTGCAAAGAACCCGAAACCAGGCTAGCTAAAATGCAGATCGTCCGAGATAAAATATGGCTTTATGCGAAAGAATATCTATCGTCCCTTATCTCTTTTGTCTGAACTGCAGTGGCTACTTAACTTACAAAGAACCTGAAACCAGGCTAGCTAAAAGGCGACTCGTCCGAGATAAGGGTGTTTATTTGAAAAATATTATTTTTGTGATTTTGTTCTGTTGTTTGTTTATGCTATGCAACATACAAATGCAACAATCATATGCACACACAATTCGATCATCCTCGAATAGGCGAGATTTCATTTTTATCGAGGTAGGGTTTTCCTGCAGAAAAGTGCGTTGGTTAGGGTAGGTTCTAACTATTCTCACCAGGCTAAGGCCCCCAAGGTGCCCCCATTATAGGGTCCCCACTCTCCAGCCGTCCAACCATGCTCAGCACTAAGGCCGGAGTCGGTCTTGTTGCCAAAAGAGGAAGGTTATCACCTTGAGTGGTGGTTTCCGATCACACCGGTGGGCACAAGGCCCTAACTGCAGCGAACCGTACCTGCCACCCACTCCCTATGGTTTTCTCACTTGCCCCGGGTATAGAGGGAACTGTAGTGTGCAAGGGTTTTGTGTGCAATTTATATTTCAATCAATTGCGTAAGTAGAAACAAGCAACAGTTATTTGAAAGCCAAACAATAAAGCATGTCATAATACAAGGCAGGGTAAAAGTGCTATTTTCTTGGTTTAATTATTATTAAGCCAGTCCATCACTAAATGGGATCAACTCTCTAGGCTTCCCCAGTGGAGTCGCCATCTGTCGCCGCCTCCCCAAAGAGGGCGCGCGGTCGAAGCGACGCGATGGTTTTTCGACCCTTTTGATTTTCACGTTTTTATGGGTGGGTACAACGTCCTTAGGTTGTCCGATAACCGGGCTAACCTAGAGACGATGTTTTTGAAAAAGTGTTCTTGGGTTGTCCGATAACCGGGCTAACCCAAGAACGGGTTTTGAAGGGTTCGTGGAGTCGCCACCGATGTTTTTACCGAAACATCTGAAAAGGAGTTTAAAAAAGGCGTTGGTTTTCGAAAACCAACTTTGGTCATTAGAACCGAGTTGGGTAAGGGAGTTAGTTACGTGTAAAGGAAGTGTTAGTTCCTTTACGACGCCCCTTTCGGGTTCCCTATGATAGGCTGGCTAGCTTGAATAAATAATTAAACTGGAAAATTGCGCTTTTACCCTTTTTATTGTGCGGTATTTAAATTTATGACTACATGGCCCTAGCTTCTATTGCGTAATTTAAATGGAAGCAGTAAAAATAAAGGGAGAATATGCACCTCCAAAGCAAGCTTTATATCTCTTTAAAGAGTGGGTGCTTTTTGGCAACCCTTCACTCTACAACTCTCAGAAACTCCGGAAATGACTCGGAGGGATTCTAAAGAAGATTTAGAACGCTCAAAACTCTCCTAAAGACACTCAGAAACTCTGGAAATGCCTCGGAGGGATTCTTAGAGAGAGAGAATTCTAGAGAGAAGGGAGAGCTACTGTTTTCCTGTGTGGAAATGAGGGGGGGAGGACCCCTATTTATAGTTTTTCGCGCCTGAAAGGTCGAGACCGCCGTCTCCTCTGACAGGGTCGAGACCGCCGTCTGGAAAGTCCGGACCGCCGTCTCGTTCATGGCGAGGGTCGAGACCGCCGTCTCGGGTAATCCAGCACCGCCGTCTCGACTAGGCGAGGATCGAGACCGCCGTCTGGAAAATCCGGACCGCCGTCTCGACTTTTGCAGGTGACGAGACCGCCGTCCGGTCAATCGAGACGGCGGTCTCGTCTCGGCGTTGAGACGAGACGGCGGTCCTGGTCCTTCCGGACGGCGGTCTCGTCCCTTCGTGGCGAGGAACTTTATTTTCGGGCCAAAAAACCTTCCTATCTTGGTACGGGGGCCTAATAGTCTCTCCTAATCACTTGTTAAGCTTCGGCCGTCTTCAAATAGGACGCTTTCTGATTTTATTCTGAGGCCGGGCAAGATTTGGGGTCTACAATAACCTTTCTCATTATGTAGAACCTTGGCAAGCTTTTTAAAAGATTTGAAAGAATCAGATTTGGCTTTTAGAAATGTAGACCCCTAATTTTGCCTGGTCTCTCAATAAAGGCTAAAGAGACTTCCTACAACAAGATAAAGCTCGCCTGGCATCTCAATAAAGCCCAAGAAGACTTCCTATATGAAGATAAAGCTTTAACGGGCGTTCATCGGCAGCAACCGACGTCCGAATAAAGAAAGGAAAGCTTCCCAGGGGTCCCAGAACACAAAAACTGGCCAAAACAGGTCGAGACCACCGTCCCAAAGTCGAGACGACCATCCCAACCTTCCTTGCCCAAGTGGGACGGCCGTCCCAAGTGAGACTGCCAGTCCCAGCTTTCAGGGGGTCCCAGCATGTGTAAAAGATGCAATTGGGACGACCGTCCCAACCCAGAGGGGCGTCTCAAATGGTCAGGCAGTGAAAAACTATAAATAGGAGGCTCATTTGCCACTGTTACAGACCAGACAACTCCCAGTACTTGTCTATTCTCTTCCCTCTTCGAATGAACTCTCTGATTGCCTTAATAAGGTAACAATCAGTTAAGGAATCATATTGCAGCATTCGATTCTTCTGTAAAATTTAGTAGAGTCGATGTTGTATTCGGAGAGGAGAGTCTTTGTAGAGCGAAGGATTGCCAAAACGCATCCTCACGATTAAAGATTCGCAATATAAAGCTTGCTACGGAGGTTCTGTTCAATTCTCTTCTCTTTACCGCTTTTATTTATTGCTTTCTGTATGCTATAGTAAATAAAGTCATGTAGATAACCATTTTTAAACATTATGCAATAAAATAGGGTAATCGCGTAATTTCTGTAATCTTTACTTAAATGAATTAATCCGTCATAGGAACCCGAAAGGGGCGTTGTGGGGGTGCTAACACCTTCCCCACACGTAACTAACTCCCTTACCTAACTCTGGTTATGATGGCCAAGTTTGGTTTTTATTAAAATCAACACCTTTTTATCCTTTTCCAATGTTTACGATCAAAACATTGGTGGCGACTCCAAAAGAACCCCTTTTCGAAAATCTTGCTTTTATTAGAGGATAGTTCAGTTGTTGAGCACCTCGGAAGCAATGAACATATTTTAAACAAAAACGCGAGTCTAAACCATCTTTTCGCGACCGCTCGCATAAACGCTCGAGATGTCCCTGGACGTCTGAACGGACGACAGCGACAAGAAATATAGTCCAAGTAAATCTGGAAAAATCATTAACAATTACCATGATATAGAGATTACCACCTAGGCTTTTATTTCTTGAAGGACCAACCAAATCCATGTGAATCAGTTCCAAAGGTCTAGAAGTAGAAACAATGTTTTTGTTTGAAAAGGATTTTCTAGTTTGTTTACCTTTTAAACAAGCTTCACAGATTTTGTCTTTTAGAATTTGAAGCTTAGGTAGCCCAGAGACTAAATCTTTAGAGATCAGTTTGTCAAGATGATTAAGATGAATATGTGCAAGCCTTCTATGCCATAACCAAGATTCTTCTTCTTTAGTAAGAAGACAACTTTGAGATGAGATAGAATGCTTGATATCTAGCATGTAAATGTTATTTAACCTCTTACCTACCAACATTACCGTGTCAGATTTTGGCTCACTATAGACCCCTAATTTTGCCCGGTCTCTCAATAAAGGCTGAGGAGACTTCCTACAACAAGATAAAGCTCGCCTGACATCTCAATAAAGGCCAAGAAGACTTCCTATATGAAGATAAAGCTTTAACGGGCGTTTATCGGCATCAACCGACGTCCGAATAAAGAAAGGAAAGCTTCCTAGGGGTCCCAGAACACAAAAACTGGCCAAAACAGGTTGAGACCACTGTCCCAAATGTGAGACGGCCGTCCCAAGCTACCCTGGCCAAGTGGGACGGCCGTCCCAAGTGAGACTGCCAGTCCCACTCTTCAGGGGGTCCCAACATGTGTAAAAAATTCAGTTGGGACGGCCGTCCCAACCCTGACGGCCGTCCCAACCCAGAGGGGCGTCTCAAATGGTCAGGCTGCGAAAAACTATAAATAGGAGGCTCATTTGCCACTGTTTCACACACCAGACAACTCCCAGTACTTGTCTTTTCTCTTCCTTCTTCGAATGAAATCTCTGATTGCCTTGATAAGGTAACAATCAGTTAAGGAATCATATTCCAGCATTCGATTCTTCTGTAAAATTTAGTCGAGTCGGTGTTGTATTCGGAGAGGAGAGTCTTTGTAGAGTGAGAGATTGCCAAAACGCGTCCTTAAGATTAAAGATTCGCAATACAAAGCTTGCTACGGAGGTTCTGTTCAATTCCCTTCTCTTTTACTGCTTTATTTATTGCTTTCTGTATGCAATGTAAACTAAAATCATGTAGATAGCCATTTTTAATATTATGCAATAAAATAGGGTAATCGCGTAATTTCTCGTAATCTTTACTTAAATGAATTAATCCGTCATAGGGAACCCGAAAGGGGCATTGTGGGGTGCTAACACCTTCCCCACACGTAACTAACTCCCTTACCTAACTCTGGTTATAATGGCCAAGTTTGGTTTTTATTAAAATCAACGCCTTTTTATCCTTTTCCAATGTTTACGGTCAAAACATTGGTGGCGACTCCAAAAGAACCCCTTTTCGAAAACCTTGCTTTTATTAGAGGATAGTTCAATTGTTGAGCACCTCGGAAGCAATGAACATAATTTTAACATAAAACGCGAGTCTAAACCATCTTTTCGCGACCGCCGCATAAACGTTCGAGATGTCCCTAGACGTCGAAACGGACGGCGACGACACTCACGCATTAGGCAGATTTCCGGTTTGAAGATAACCTTGTGACCTAGATCACATAATTAACTTATACTAATTAAGTTGTGCTTGAGACCTTCAACAAGAAGAAAATTGTGAATGGTCACGGCTTCACCATCTCCTATATCTCCAGTAACCTAAGATTCTTCCCTTGTTGTTGTCTCCATATGTCACGTGTCCTCCATTCTTCAATCTCAGCTTCGGAATTTGGAAATATCACTTGTCATATGCCTTGAGCATCCGCTGTCCAAGTGCCAAAGTGATTCTTGTTGTTGTTCCTGAAAAATCAAACATCAAGTATTTGGTACCCTTAATTACTTTGGGTCCTTAGTGGTCAAATTTTCTCGTTTAACATATTTTGGAACCCATCTCATTTTACCCCGTGGCACAAAGTGTTTTCTAATATGACAGAATTTTACAGTATGTCCTTTTTTCATACAATAATGACAAGATGAGAAAGGAGATGCAGTTGATTTTCTAAAAGAAAAGAAATTCAAATATCTTTTAGTTTTAACCCCAACCTTAGGTTTGTACCCAATTCCAAGTATGATCAAAAACACAGCTTTGGGACCCAAGAAGTGTATCTAAATTTTCTTTACCTTGAGTAAACCGAGACAGAGTTTTAATCAAATACTCAACCTTATTCTCAGCAGAGATACACTTTTCAAAATTGTTATTAGCAAGACAGATTACCAGCAGATGAATTATTGTAGATTATTTCAAGATGTTCCATATCTCGTCTTGCTTTCTAGTAACTCTTCTTCTAGAACTTTAACCTTATTCTCTAACCAGTTATTTAGTCCTTTTAACCGATTATTTGTATGAGATAAATTCCTAGCTTCATTATGCATTTCATTGAAAGCAGTTAGTAATGTGCTGTAATTCATTTCATTTTTTGTAGGGGTTGAACTTACATGAGATGAAGAGGATTCACAGCCAGCCATTAAGCATAGATTTGAAAGTAATGAAGATCTTATTTACTTTGGCAAAGATCTTGTTGATTTGATGAAGTCAAAAATGAAGTCAAAGGCAACTCTATGGCAGTCAAAGGTCACTTAAGATAAAAGAGAAGAGGATTAGTATGTCTGCAGCTCCGCTTAGGTATAACCATTTTATCTTTCTCGCTGCATGTGGTTTCTTCACTTAAAAAGATTCTCGCAATTGCCTCTAAAAAATGTTTTAACCGTTAAAAACAAAACATTTTGACAAAAGGATTTTTAATCAACTATTTTAACCGATAGTATATGTGGTTTATCAACTAAAATGTTCTTCACACTTCTATAACAGGTTTTCAACTCGATATAACTTCAAAATAACCGATTGTTTTCATTAAAAGAAGTGTTGAAAAATTTCTATCAAGTATTTTAACCGATACAATTTCGAAATAACTGATTAAAATCACTTAAAAAGATCAGTGAAGTGTTTTTTCAGTATTTTAGTCGATATAACTTCGAAATAATCGATTAAAACAACTTGGTATATCAGATGACCGATCAAAATGGCTTTATGACCGATCGAACTAGATATGATCGATCAAAATGGGTTTATGACTGATCGAATCAGATATGATCGATTAGATTTGAGTTATGACTGATCAGATTATTTTAATCGATTAAAACCACGTTTCAATCGATTAAAACAACTTTTAAAATTTGTACTAAAAGTTTCAATCGATTAAAACATATTTTTATCAGTTAAAATCTCTTGAAAAAGTTTATAAAAATGTTTTGTAGTATTTTAATCGATTGAAAGTCGAAACAATCGATTAAAACAGATTAGAATATTTTTTGAAAAGAGTTTTAATTGATATAAACGTTGTCATATCAGCTTAAAACAAATCTAGAAAATAATCAAGAATGTTTTAATGGATTAAAAGAAGATTTAACAGATTAAAATAAGTCTTTTAACAGATTAAAAGATTAATTAAACTAGCAGTTTTGAAAATCTTCTATATAAACATAATGGTTTAACTTTTTGAAAACATATCTTTTACACAACTTTTAGCAATCAATCAAGAAATCAAAAGTGCTACTTTCAACAGAGAATCACGCTTGTTTTTGTGAAGTTCATCAAAGTTCTTTCTTGAGGCAAAATTGCATTTCTTTGGAGAAGAAACACATATTGCAGAACTGCATAAAACTGGTTTGAGCGTTCTTAGTTTCTTCTATTTGTTTCTTTACTTTCTTTTACTATATTGTGGGTGCCTGGAATTGTGGGCACTGGTTTCTGTAGCTGGAATTTGGCTGCAGGGTAGTTCAAGAACTGGAATTTGGTTCTTGGTGAAAGGTTAGGTGTAGGAACTGGAATTGTGGTTCTTGTGTTAGATTGAGTGTAAGGTTAAGGTTGTAATCTGTAAAACATTCAATCTAGTGGAACCCAACTGGAATTTGGCTGGAGACTGGACGTAGCCCTGAGATTGGGTGAACCAGTATAAACCTTGGTGATATCTTTCTAAACCTTTCTCTTCTTTAATTTTGTGACTACATTTATTTTTTATTACTTGTTGTGTGTGATTCAAGAATTGATCAGATTTCTTAATCTTTGAAATTGATAATCTGTTAATTGCGAAAATCTTTCAAAGATCAATTCACCCCCCCTCTTGATCTCAACCTACATTTCTAACAATTGGCATCAGAGCGAGGTTCTTGAGAGTTATTCAAGTTCTTCGATCCATGGCTAGAAACAAATTTTCTGAGGGTGCTTGTATTGATAGACCTCCACTGTTTTGTGGAACAGATTATCCATTTTGGAAGATTAGGATGAAGATCTTTATTGAATCTGTTGGTATAAATGTTTAGAATATCATTAAACAAGAAACTGATGTTTTTAACGAAGATTGGTCTAGCTTAAATGATTGTGAAAAGAAATTAATCAAAGATGATTGTATTGCCAAAAATATCATCATATCTCGCACTTAACGAAAACAATTTTTTCAGGATAGCACATTGTCAAACCGTCGCACAAATGTGGAAGATCCTTGAAATGACCTATGAAGAAACAACAGAGATATGCTTAATGGTCAACTCGGATTCGCCAATAACTAGTGTAAGTTCTGACTCAACAACTACTATGAATTATATAGTTCATTACAAGATGCTTTTTATGAAATGCATGCAGTAGCTAAAAGATTAGAAACTGAAAACAAAAAATTAAAAAGCATGAATAGTTTATTAGAAAACAAGATCTCTATTCTTGAAAAGAAAATAGTTGATGAAGAAACCAAGAATGAAAATTTGGAAATAGGTAATAACTCTGAATGCATGTGTAATTTTAAAGATTGCAAAAATTGTCCTAAGTTACAAGAGAAAGTAACATTCTTAATAAAAACTGCATCTAAACTTGCACAAGGAAAAACTAGTATTGATATGATACTTTATTCTCAAAAATTAGTTATTGATCGTGGTGGAATAGGTTTTACACCTTCTATTGGAAAGAAAACTAGAGCATTTAAAAACTATTTTGCATATAATAAATCTATGTCATCTCCATTTATTAGATGTTTTTACTGCATGAAAAAAGGGCATTATGTGAAGTATTGTAGAATTAAGAAATATGCTATTCCTAAAGGTAGAATGAAGTGGATACCCAAAAAGTCATTTCAAATAACCTAATTGGACCCAAGTAATTATAAAAAGGGTACCGAAACATGCTAAATCTATTTTGCAGGAACAAAATCTGAAGTCCCTTGGTGTTCAATACAGCAGAATTGATTCTCGGTTTGGTAAACTGATTGTTTTAATTGATATAAAACAGCTTTTAATCGGTTAAAATCACTTACAGAAAATATCAGAAAATCTATCCGTACAGTTTTAATCAATTGAAATACGAATTAATCGATTAAAAGTCTGTTAGGAATTTTAGTTTAGTTGTTTTAATCGATTAAAAAGGATTTATATCAGTTAAAATCACTAAGAGGTCAAATTTAATCGATTCTTCTTCGTTTTAATTGATTTAAATTTTGGTATCATTTTCTAAATCTCTTCCAGTACAGAAACAATTGATTCTTTTAAGAATTAATCGATCATTTTACTATTGCATTTTCAAACCTAATATTAAAGATCAAATTAATAGGCTAATTTGTTCCTGAAAATCATTTTGACAACTTTCATTTGAAAATTGGTCAGCAAAACAGAGTCAAAAATTCAAGTTTTGTGTTAAATCAAAATCTGCATAATACATTTATTACATCTGTTGACCAAGTCAAAAAATTCATCCAAGAACAAAATAGCTGCAGTACCCACTGTCCTGAAATCTGCGCCTCTGCCTTCAGTCAATGGGACATGTGAAATTAAAGCTGTTTGTTGCAGGTTCTGTCGAATTGGACTACAATTCACAAAATTTGACATCCGTGACTCTTCTTGCTCACTTGAAGTCCATTATTCTAATTCTTCAGTCTCTGGTTCAAGTTTCTTCTCTTTTTCTTCTTGTACTCACGTTTCAAAATCCCTCTCTAAAACTATACAACAAGATGCTCAGAAGATCAAAATCAAGAAGGAAGCAGAAAGGAGAGTCTTCCTCTGCTGGAAATCAGGGAGGCCACCTTGAAAATTGGTTCAGTGGTGATAGAGATAAGATGAATAATTTCATCACTAATTTTAGTCAAAAGCATCTTGTAATCCCAAAATTCATAAGGTTTGCGTGGCTGGATGAAGAAGGATTCACTTCGTTAAGAAGGAAACTAAAGAATCAAAAACTGAAGAATTTTCTGGAATATACTGGCAATATTCATCCAGATCTGGTAAGAGTTTTCTATGCAAATCTCACTGTCAGTGGTTCCACCTTAAGGTCTCAGGTAAAAGGAGTCAATATGGTCATTACTCCTGACATTTGGGATGAAGTTGTTGGCCTCAAAGATGTTGGGGTAAAAATCTCTAGAGGTAATATTGCTGAATTACCAAAGTTTAACAAAACTTAATTTTTTTGCACCTGTCTCAAAGACCAAAATGATTCGGTTAGAATTTTCAATGCTGGGAAGATGAGGCTTGAATCAAGAATTCTTGCCTTCATTATTGCATGGATGCTTACTCCAAGGGGGAGTAATCATGCTATACTCAATGAGGGTGATTTGGCTCTCATGTACTGCATTGAAAATAGGATTCGGGTTAACTGGGTCTATGTTATTAAAGACCACATGGTAAAAGCCAAGAGGCTTGCTGATTATAAATTGCCTTATGCTTTGTTGATCAATAAATTTTTTAGACATTTTGCAGTGGATTTAGAAGGGGAGTACATAGAAACTCCGAAAGCATCAAATGAGATTGATGACTCAACCCTACGAAAAATGGGGTTTATTAAAATTGATGATGAATGGATTTCTAAGGTTGATGTTGGTATGTCTGAGGGTGAGGAAGAAAATGATGAAGAAGATGAGCAAGGTCAAATTCCTTCCTCTCCAGCTACTGCAGAGGTTCCCGAATCTACCAGTGGTCAAGCTTCATATGAAAATATGGAGATCATCCCCTACATGGAGCAGCCTGACCGTGGGACTCCTCTGTCTCAATTTGAAAGGACAATGCTTTCTCAAATGGCCACTTTGCAGGAAAACCAGAGAAAGCATATGCAGATGACATACCAACATTTTCAACAGTCCAACAATCAGTTCACATCCCTTGGAAACCAGATTGCTGATATCTACACCAAACTGGAAGATATGCAGCTCAACCAAGGCAACTGGGATGATTGAGTTTTTTTTTTTGGACAAAAAGGGTCCATTCTTATCTTTTTTTTCTCTCTTTACGTCATATTTCTTTTGCTTCTAAATTCTCTTTTATGGACTGTAATATTAACTGGTTTTTATTAACCAGAAACAATATTTTTAGCTTTGATTAATATAATGTAGGTTTTAAGTCGAATAAGGAAAACCTAGATAGAATTTAACATAGATCCCTGATATTTTTAGCTGATACAAAATGGATTTAATCGATTAAAAGAAACACTTACATAGGAAAATCACAACAGAATAATCGATTAAACTGCGTATCAATCGATTAAAATCTATGTGTCATCAACTAAAACTAGTTTACATAAGTTGAATTAGCTAAATAAGATTCTATTCAGATTTTGATGGATCTATTGGTTAAAATTTAATCGATGTAGTTGATATTATTGTAAAACACTTTTCTAAATGATCGATTTTACAAAATTTGCACTGGATTAGGCATGACAAATACATCAAATATTACTAAGTTTTCAAAACTGGCCGTTTTAATCGATACAAACAAACTTTAAATCGATTAAAAGCACTTATACAACATTCTTCATTATTGTTTTAATCGATTAAATGTCGAATTAATCGATTAAATGAACTTATGTTCTAAACTTTCAAAATTCATCACTGTTTTAATCGATTAAAACATAATTTCAATCGATTAAAACCATTAAACAAGAACCTTTTAATCGATTTTGTCCTGTTTTTAATCGATTTTTACTCTGGGAAGAAAAATTAAAGGCTTTAGTTAATGGTTGTTCTTGTAACATGCTACTAAAGCGTGATTCCCTTATCTTTACACATGTTAATTGTATTCATTACAAACGTGTTAATGAAGATAAGTTTGAATCAACTTTGATTAATCTTTACATGAGTAAAGTATCATATCCAATTTTTTTTCTATTTTTAAAAATCTAAAACTTAATACATACCATGCATTTTTTTTGTCTCTCTGTTCCCTATTTTTGATGAAGTCAAAAGCGGGAGAAATAATTGCCTTAATTTTGATCAATTTAGAGGGAGAAATAATAATTCTATAGTTGAGGGAAGCAGAAATTTAGGGGGAGAAATAGGAAAATGATTAAATGTTGATTACTCACTAATCTATTTTATCAAGTGACTTCTTTTGCAGAGTTATTATTCAAAGTGGTGTTTGTCTTCATCAAATAGGGGGAGACTCGAAAGTAATGAAGATCTTATTTACTTTGACAAAGATCTTGTTGATTTGATGAAGTCAAAAATGAAGTCAAAGGCAACTCTGTGGCAGTCAAAGGTCACTTAAGATAAAAGAGAAGAGGATTAGTATGTCTGCAGCTCTGCTTAGGTATAACCATTTTATCTTTCTGTTGCATGTGGTTTCTTCACTTAAAAAGATTCTGCAATTGCCTCTAAAAAATGTTTTAACCGTTAAAAACAAAACATTTTGACAAAAGGATTTTTAATCAACTATTTTAACTGATAGTATATGTGGTTTATCAACTAAAATGTTCTTCACACTTCTATAACAGGTTTTCAACTGATATAACTTCAAAATAACCGATTGTTTTCATTAAAAGAAGTGTTGAAAACTTTCTGTCAGTATTTTAACTAATACAATTTCCAAATAACCAATTAAAATCACTTAAAAAGATCAGGGAAGTGTTTTTTCAGTATTTTAGTCAATATAACTTCGAAATAATCGATTAAAACCACTTGGTATATCAGATGACCGATCAGAATGACTTTATGACCGATCAGAACCAGATATGAACGATCAGAATGGGTTTATGACCGATCAGAATCAGATATGATCGATCAGATTTGAGTTATGACCGATTAGAATTATTTTAATCGATTAAAATTGCGTTTCAATCGATTAAAACAACTTGGAAAATTTGTACTAAACGTTTCAATCGATTAAAACGTATTTTTATCAGTTAAAATCACTTGAAAAAGTTCATAAAAATATTTTGCAGTATTTTAATCGATTTAAAGTCGAAACAATCAATTAAAACAGATTAGAAGATTTTTTGAAAAGAGTTTTAATTGATATAAACGTTGTCGTATCAGTTAAAACAAATCTGGAAAATAATCAAGAATGTTTTAATGGATTAGAAGAAGATTTAACAGGTTAAAACAAGTCTTTTAACAGATTAATTAAACCAGTAGTTTTGAAAATCTTCTATATAAACAGAATGGTTTATTTTTTTGAAAACATATCTTTTACACAACTTTTAGCAATCAATCAAGCAATCAAAAGTGCTACTTTCAAGAGAGAATCACGCTTGTTTTTGTGAAGTTCATCAAAGTTCTTTCTTGAGGCAAAGTTGCATTTCTTTCGTGAAGAAACACATATTGCAGAACTGCATAAAACTGGTTTGAGCGTTCTTAGTTTCTTCTGTTTGTTTCTTTACTTTCTTTTATTATATTGTGGGTGCCTGGAATTGTGGGCACTGGTTTCTGTAGCTGGAATTTGGTTGTAGGGTAGTTCAAGAACTGAAATTTGGTTCTTGGTGAAAGGTTAGGTGCAGGAACTGGAATTGTGGTTCTTGTGTTAGATTGAGTGTAAGGTTAAGGTTGTAATCTGTAAAACATTCAATCTAGTGGAACCCAGCTGGAATTTGGCTGGAGACTGGACATAGCCCTGGGATTGGGTGAACCAGTATAAACCTTGGTGATATCTTTCTAAACCTTTCTCTTCTTTAATTTTGTGACTGCATTTATTTTTTATTGCTTGCTGTGTGTGATTAAAGAATTGATCAGATTTCTTAATCTTTGAAATTGATAATTTGTTAATTGCGAAAATCTTTCAAAGATCAATTCACCCCCCCTCTTGATTTCAGCCTACATTTCTAACAAGATTCACTTCTTCACCTTCAGATACAGAACTAGAGGATGAATCATTGTCTTGCCAAGCTATGTAGGCCTTTTTCCCTTTGTACTTTAACTCTTTCTTGTTTTGATTCTTGGATTTTTCTGGACATTCACTCCTTATGTGTCCCTGCTTACCACAAGAATAACAAGTAAAAGTATTTTGAGTAGATTCAGTTCTTTTATCAGTGTACCTTTTAACCTTGCCAGTTCTGTTCTTCTTTCTAAGAAATTTCCCAAACTTCTTAACCAACAGAGTCAGATTCTTAGATTCATCTTCTTCAGAATTACTACTTTCTTCAATTGTCTTGAGAACAATGTTTCTGCTTTTCTTTTCTGCATTTCCTTGTTCTTTAAACCTACTGATCTCCAACTCGTGTTGCCTTAGCTTACCAAACAATGATGCAGTAGTCATCTCAGTTAAGTCTCTTTATTCTCGATATAGCTGTCACCTTTGGTTGCCAAGTTCTGTCCGGACATTTTAGAATCTTGATGTTTAACTCTTCCTTGTCAAATGTCTTGCCTAATCCAATTAGATGATTGACTATATGCGTGAATCTTTCTCGCACATCTGCAATGGTTTCACCTTGCCGCATTTTGAACAATTCATAGTCTCTAATTAATTCATGCTTTCTTGCCCTTTTCACGTCATGAGGTACCCTCATGAGTGACCTCTAGAATCTCCCACATTTCTTTGGCAGAGGCACATTGAGAAACCCTGAAAAACTCATCAAGATTTAAGGCAGAGGTAATAATGTTCTTAGCAGTGATAATCATATTGAACTTTCCTATTTTCTCGCATCAGCTTAATTCAGCCAGTCTTTTTCAACAATTTTACCATTTACTGTATGAGTTGGTTTGAAAGGCCCATTAACAATTGTATCCCAAATACCCCTATCAAGAGATTCAATAAAGATTTTCATTCTAACCTTCCGTAAAGAATAATTCACACCGAAGAAATAGAGGAGGCCTATTGATGGAGGCTCCTTCCGAAAAGTCATCTTTCCCTCAGCCATTTAAACATTTCTTGGACCGGATTCTTGAGTAATTTACAAGAACCAGCTCTGGTACCAATTGTAAGAATTAATGGTTGAGTTCAAGAGGGGGGGTGAATTGAACTTTTGAAATCTTTTTCGAAAAACACTCTTTCTTTTGGAAGAATGGTTAATCTTTATCCAATCTTTTATTAGGCAGATTTGGTTTTAAACAAAGCAAGAATATAAGCTAGAATTGAAAAGAGATGAAAGTAGAAATTCAACACAAGAGTTTATACTGGTTCACTCTTTCCCAGAGCTACATCCAGTTCTTGACAAATCTGCCAAGTTCCACTAATTCCAAGTGAAAATACAAACCAGTAGATATGCACCAATCTACCCCAAGAACTATCTTACAACACCACAAGATAGACTCTTGAATTAACCACCCAGTAACCAAACCCAGTTACTGTAACCAGTGTAGATTCAAACCCAATCTACACAATTAACCTTTGTACAAGTGTATGAAAAGAATAAACATGGACTGCAGCTTTAACAATATAGAAGTCCAAAAGCAATTTCCCTAACTCAGAACTTTCTCTCTTGATGAACTTTTTAACAATCTTGATCTAAACGCCTTATGATATGAAAAGTTTTATGAATGCACAGAGAAAGGCACGAATATGAGAGCTCTAAGATTGCTTTCAAATGTTTTCCAAATTATATTTCCAAAAGAGAAATCAAAACTGTATTTATAGAGTAAAAGAGAGAGACTGATAGATTCAATCGATTTAAAATGATATTTCAATCGATTGATTTCATTTAAAACTCATTCAATCGTTTAATTCGAGTTTTCAATGGATTGAAACAGTTAGAAGAAAAATGGTAGCTCTCTGTTTCAACAGATTAAAATATATTTCAACCGATTGAAATCCTGTGATACCTTAGAATGAAAAAATGATCTCTCTGTTTCAACAGATTAAAACTCATTTCAACAGATTGAATTTCTGAGATACTTCAAAGTGAAAAATAACATGTCTCTTTTTCAACAGATTGAACTTTGATTTCAACAGATTAAAATTGCGAAACCTTTAATATGGAAAAATCATTAAGAACATTTTAACCTGTTGATTCTGCGATTCAATCAATTAAAATTTTGACAAGATATGAACATTTCCTATTTTAAGTGATTTTAACAGATTGAAACTTCTTTTTAACAGATTGAAAAACTCAGTTTGTTCTTTTAATGCTTAGAGGTTGGTTTTTCATGCAGTAAAATAAGTTCAATGAGATGCATCATTTAAAGGCGCTTATCACAAGATCTATTGAACAATCAAGAGATTAAATTCTAAACCTATAACCTATTCACCTACACACCCACAAACTAAACTCTATAAACTCTATATGTCTTCATCAAATCCAACAAGTGCTTCACATTGCACAGCTGACAGATAAATGTATACCCATCTTTAAACTGTTGCGCAAAAATCAACCAACGGTGTGGAATGAAGAATGCCAACAAGCATTTGATAAAATTAAAACATGTTTAACCAATCTGCCAGTATTGGTACCACCCGTTGAAGGCAGACCTCTGATCCTATACTTGTCACTACTCGAAGAATCCATGGGATGTGTGCTCGGTCAACAAGATGAAACCAAGAAGAAAGAGCGAGCCACTCAGCGTCTCCGACAGTATATGGCTCGACATACAAAATGGTTGGTCTCCAAAATGGACCCAATCAAGTACCTCTTCGAGAAACCCATTTTGACTGGAAGAATAGCTAGGTGGCAAGTTCTCCTCTCAGAATTTGACATCATTCATGTCACCCAGAAAGCTATTAAAGGTAGCCCCTTAGCGGATTATCTAGCCCATGGGTCAACAAACGAGTATTAGTCTCTACAAGACGACTTTCCCGATGAGCATATCATGCATATTGAACACAAAGAGACCAAAGAAGAAGCATGGACCATGTTCTTCGATGGGGCCTCAAACATGCTTGGACACGGGATAGGAGCTATTTTAATATCCCCTGAAAAGAAACACATCCCCGTAACAGCCAGGCTCAATTTTGACTGTACCAACAACATGGCCGAATATGAAGCGTGCGCATTAGGGATCCAAGCAGCTTTAGATCATGGGGTTACTAAACTAAAAGTCTTCGGTGATTCATCCCTTGTCATATACCAAATTAAAGGTGAATGGGAAACCCGCAACTCTAGATTAATCCCATATCTAGAGCACATCCGCGATTTAGTCTCAAGAATGGAAAGCGTCACCTTCCAGTACATTCCCCGGGAAGACAATCAATTTGCTGACGCCCTCGCCACTCTATCATCCATGTTTTCTTTGGGTCAAGAACATGAGATGCCAATCATCCAAATTAAGCTGCATGACAAACAAGCTTTTTGCATGACAGTAAATGGCGAGCGCGACCAAAACCCCTGGTATCATGACATCAAACAATATCTCATGAGGGGCGAATATCCCGAGGGAATTAATGACAATGATAAACGAACTATTCGTAAAAGGGCAGTAGGGTTCACGTTGCTTGAAGGAACCCTCTACAAAAAGAGTCTCGACTCCACTCTCTTAAGGTGTGTGGACCAAGAAGAAGCCCAAACCTTGATAAAAGAAATCCACAAAGGAGCTTTTGGGACCCACGCACCTGGGCATGCATGGCAAAGAAGATCTTAAGGGCAGGATACTTTTGGTCCACAATGGAAGCCGATTGTCGCCAATATGCTACAAAGTGTCACAAGTGCCAAATCTACGCCGATAATATCCACGTGCCGCCCGCACCCCTCAGTACCCTGGCTACACCATGGCCATTTTCTATGTGGGGCATGGACGTCATCGGGCCCATAAAACCCAAAGCATCTAATGGCCATCATTTTATCTTGGTGGCCATTGACTACTTCACCAAATGGGTTGAGGCAGCATCATATGTGCATGTGACTCGGAAAGTGGTGACCACCTTCATCAAGAAAAATATTCTATGTCGGTACGGCATCCCTCATAGGCTCATTACTGATAATGGGACCAATCTCAATAACAAAATGATGGAGGAACTATGTCAAGATTTCAAAATTCAACACCACAATTCTTCTCCGTACCGACCAAAGATGAATGGTGCAGTAGAGGCAGCCAATAAGAATATTAAGAAAATCATACAGAATATGGTAGTAACCTACAAAGATTGGCACGAAATGTTTCCCTTTGGCCTACACGGCTACCGAACATCGGTACGAACCTCCACAGGGGCTACTCCGTTTTCCCTCACCAACATGGACGGAGAAGAACTTCGACATCCTGTCAACTCAGATGCAGTAAAGAGATACTATGCTTGAGGACATTGCTCGCGACCCGCCAGGATGAAAACTCGCAAAGAGCGTCCTGGGCAAAAGATAGGGTCCGCATTCCTCGCTAGGATACGTCCTAGGCAAAAATTAGAGGTTTCTAAAAAAAAAAAAAAAAAAAAGAGAGAGCAATGATTGTCTTAGCCGAAAACCGCAAAGGCGACTAAGGCAACACCTTCACAGAAGCAAGCAAACTTCGCATAGTCTTCACTCCGAGTTCGAGCATCTCAATTGAAGTGACCGGGAAAAACAGAGAAACAGAAATCACAAGCATGATTGATGTACCTTATACAGCTTAGCCAACCTTGGCCAGCCTTGCTTACAAATTCCTTTGTAAATCCTTCTGTAAAAATAGATCATATCAATAAAAATTGTCTTTTCTTCTCTCTACCTACTTATGGGAATGTCTCTGTATTAACGAAACATGAGCATGCATAAACAAACAATACGAGAAAGCATAAGAAAAACAAGACAAACAGCGCCGACCGGGTCCATCCCAACCAAAAAATATAGGGTAGCCTGCTAGATCGAAAACCCGCAAAGGGCGGTCTAGGCAAAAGTTAAGGCCTTCATAAAAAGAAAAAGCCCACCGAAACTTAGGCAAAAATTAAGTCCGGTAGATCAAAAACCCGCAAAGGGCGGTCTAGGCAAAAGATAGGGCTAACACAAAATTTTAAAAGAAAAAGTCACGAGAAAACAAAAAAGAAAGTACCGGTCACTTTCTAAATGCCCCCAACTAAAACAAATTGCATCAAAAGCATCCACGCACAAGTAGTTGCATGAAAAGGACTTTGTCAGAATCAAAACAAACAAATATACTTCATTCATATAAAAGATCAGCTTCATACTTGCATAGGGAGAAATTGAGAATATCCCGGTAAAACTTCACAAAAATGCATTAACCAGAGGCTTCTTCGACAAACAAAGCAAGAGTCGAACACAAACAAATCCCACCCGACCAACCAGCAAGAGTTGGGTGATCACCATCAAAAGATCAAAAACAAAGAATCCCCAACAACCGACAAGGCTGGAGGAACACCAACAAAATCCCCGGCACAGAGCGGACGACCAAATCAAAGACAAGAGAACACATCTCAACAGCGGCGCATGAGCTAGAGCAGTAAGCCGCCACCACAGCCAAAGGGTCAGCTACCGCAAGAAGGAGCATCCAGAGGCACTTCACCAGATGAGGGTGTGTACTCATCAGGCCTTACAAAAGGGGGCTTACCAGACGAGGGTTCATACTCGTCAGACACCAGATGAGGGTGTATACTCATCAGGCCTTACAAAAAGGGGCTTACCAGGCGGGGGTTCATACTCGTCAAACCAGATAGGGGTTCGTACTTATCAGCCGAAAGGATCAGCTACCATCAGAAGGAGCATCCTAGAGGCGCACAACACACTTTTTCCTGGAAGATCAACCGCCACAAAGACGGAACATCTGAAGGACAACCGGGCAAGAGGGTCAACTCCTTTACCCTCTAGTCGATCTCCGTGGCACAACAGGCCAGCAGTCGACTAGTCGGGTAAAGGGGGGGCAGCTGTAGACCCCAAATCTTGCCCGGCCTCATAATAAAGACTAGAAGACCTCCTTTTTGAAGATGGATGAAGCCTAAGAAGCCATTAGGAGAGACTATTAGGCCCCATACTAGGATAGGAGGGATTTTTGGCTCAAAAATAAGGATTCTCGCCTTTTAAGGTCGAGACCACCGTCTCGCCTTGCGCAAATGGCGAAACCGCCGTCTCAAACTTGTCAGATGAGACGACCGTCTCGACCTGACAGGCGCGAATCCCTATAAATAGCCGCACCATTCCCCTCATTTCACACAGTTCTTCCATTCTCTCTCTAGACATTTCTTCAAATTCTTTTTCTAGAACCCCTCCGAAGCATTTCTGGAGTTTCTGAGAGCTTTCTAGAGTGTTTTATAGCGTTTTTGAGAGATTGCGGCGCTGTAAAGAGTGAAGGGCTGCCAAAAAGCACCCTAATTATCAAAAAATTAATAGAAAGCTTGCTTTAGAGGTTTCTATACTCTCTCTCTCTCTACTTTACCGCTTTAATTTTAATTATGCAATAGAAACTAGGGCCATGTAGTCATAATTTTAAATTTCGCAAAATAAAGGGTAAAAGCGTATTTTTCACCGGTTTATTTATTCAAAGTAGCTAGCCCATCATAGGGAACCCGAAAGGGGCGTCGTAAGGGAACTAACACTTCCCTTACACGTAACTAACTCCCTTACCCAACTCTGGTTCTAATGACCAAAGTTTGTTTTTCGAAAACCAACGCCTTTTTACTCCTTTTCCGATGTTTCCGGTAAAAATGTCGGTGGCGACTCCAAAAGAACCCTTCAAAAATTAGTTCTTGGTTTAGCCCGGTTATCGGACAACCTAAAGGCGTTGTAACCACACCAATAAAAACACGAAAAATGGAAAGTCGGAACCATCGTGTTGCTCCGAACGCCTCATTTTGACGACAGCGACAGATAGGAAGGATTTTCTACATAAAAATAAGGATTTTTGCCTTCAGGGGTCGAGACAGCCATCTCGCTTTTCAGGACCGCCGTCTCGCCATTGTTGCAAGTCGAGACCGCTGTCTCGTTTGGTGAGACGGTCGTCTCCCCACTTGCGAATGGCGAGACCCCCCTCCCGTTTGGCAAGAAGGCCTTCTCGTTTCTGGAAAAGTCGATACCGCCGTCTCGCCAAACGAGATGGCGGTCTTGCCACTTTTGCAAGTCGAGACGGCCGTCCCGAATGGCGAGACGACCGTCTCGACCTTGTCAGACGAGACGACCATCTGGACCTCACAGGTGCAAATCCCTATAAATAGTGAGCACTCCCCCCCTCATTTCACATAGTTCTTCCATTTTCCCTTCTACACTTTCTTCAAATTCTCTTCCTAGAGTCCCTCCGAAGCATTTCCGAAGTTTTTGAGAGCTTTTTATAGCATTTCGAGAGAGTTTTCGACGTTGTAAAGAGCAAAGGGCTGCGAAAACGCACCCTACTTTTCAGAGAATTAATTAAAAAGCTTGCTTCAGAGGTTTCTTCACTCTCTCCCTCTCTTTTACTGTCTTTATTTTATGATTAAATTGCATAATAGTCATTAGGGCCATGTAGTCATTATTTTAATTCCGTAAATAAAAGGGTAAAAGCGTCTTTTCAAAAGTTTATTTATAAAATAGTTGGCCTATCATAGGGAACCCGAAAGGGGCGTCGTAAGGGAACTAACACTTCCCTTACACGTAACTAACTCCCTTACCTAACTCTGGTTTTAACGACCAAAGTTGGTTTTTCAAAAACCAACGCCTTTTTCCTCCTTTTTCGATGTTTCTGGTAAAAACATCGGTGGTGACTCCATAAGAACCCTTTCAAATTAGTTCTTGGGTTAGCCTGGTTATCGGATAACCCAAGAACACCTTTTCGAAAACCTCGCCTCTAGGTTCAACCTAGTTATCGGACAACCTAAAAGCGTTGTAACATCACCCATAAAAACACGAAAATTGGAAAGTCGGAACCATCGCGTCGCTCCGACCGCCTCTTTTTGACGGCAGTGACAGATGGCGACTCCGCTGGGGAAGCCTAGAGAGTTGATCCCATTTAGTGATGGGCCAGTTTAATAAATAAACTAAGAAATTACGCTTTTACCCTACCTTGTATTATAACATGTTTTAATTGCTTGGCTTTAATAACTGTTGTTTATTTATTTTACGTAATTGTTTGAAATAAAAACTGTACACAAACCTTTGCACACAATAGTTCCCTCTATATCCGGGGGCAAGTGAGAAATCCATAGGGAGTGGGTGGCAGGTACAATTTGCCGTAGTGATGGCCCTGAGCCCACCGGTATGATCGGAAACCACCACTCAAGGTGATAACCTTCCTCTTTTGGCACAAAGACTAACTATGGCCTTAGTGCTAAGCATGGCCGGAAGGCTAGAGAGTGGGAACCCTATAATGGGGGCACCTTGGGGGCCTAAGCCTTGGTGAGAACAGTTTGAACCTACCCTTGCCAATGCACTTTTCTGCCGGAAAACCCTACCGCGTGATTAAAACGACTTCTCACGTGTTCGTGGATGAGTGAAATCCTCTTGAGTCAAATAAAGAACTTGCAGGTGATGATGAGTACATAAGAGAGGCTCTTGAAGAATTGTATTTGGAAGAAAATGAGCCTTCTCCACCAACAGAATTAGCTAAAGAATGGCAATCACCAAGGGGACTTTCAATGGACAATATTATTGGTGATATCTCAAAAGGGGTAAGAACTAGAAATATGACTAATTTCTGCATGTCTGTAGGTTTTGTGTCACAGATAGAACCCAAAAATGTTTAGGAAGCGCTTAAAGATGACCAATGGTGCATAGCTATGCAAGAGGAACTTAATCAATTTGAAAGGAATCAAGTTTGGGAATTAATCCCAAGAGAAGAATCACATCAAGTAATTGGAACTAAATGGGTATTTAGAAACAAACTTGATGAAGATGGAAATATAACAAAGAATAAAGCCAGACTTGTTGGTTCAAATATATGTTAATGATATCATTTTTGGATCAACTGATAATTCTTTGTGTGTAGAATTTGAAATGTCTATGATGGGAGAATTAACATTCTTCCTTGGACTTCAAATCAAACAACTTAAAGATGGCATTTTTGTCTCTCAAACCAAATACTGCAAAGAGATTCTCAAGAAGTTTGGATTGGACACTTTAAAGGAAGCTAACACACCCATGGGAACTTCATGCTATTTAGACAAGGATGAATCAGATTTCAAGCATATCCAAAAGAATCTCACCTAACTACAATTAAACGCATTTTAAAATATTTAAAAGGAACTACTGGTTTTGGTTTATGGTATCCATCTGAAGCTTGTACTAGTTTAATAGGTTATGCTGATGCTGATTATGGTGGAAGCAAAATAGATAGAAAAAGTACTAGTGGGACATGTCATTTGTTACGATCATCATTAGTATCTTGGCATTCTAAGAAATAGGCATGTGTTGCTTTATCCACCACTGAAGCTGAATATATTGCAGCTGGTAATTGTTGTGCTCAAATTTCGTGGATGAAACAACAACTAGAAGATTATAGTATATTTCTAAATGATATTCCTTTGATGTGTGATAATACAAGTGCAATCAATCTTACTAAGAATCCAGTAATGCACTCTAGGACTAAACATATAGAAATTAGACATAATTTCTTGAGAGATCATATAAGTAAAGGAAACTGTAAAATTGAGTATGTTGATACAAAGCATCAATTAGCATATATTTTTACTAAGCCTCTTCCCAAGGATAGATTCTATGATCTTAGAAGAGACTTAGGAATATTAGACATTGCCTAAATTATGCTTAAATAAACAGTTTTTGCATGATTGTAATGTTATATATCTCTTTGTTTGTAATGACGCTTCTTTATGAAATAAAATTTGTATTCTTTTATTGCTTTGTTTGAGGGGGAGTTATTTCCAAATTATGCATATTTTGAGGGGTGTAGACCCCAAATCTTACCCGGCCTCCAAATAAAGACCAGAAGACCTCCTATTTGAAGATGGACGAAGCCTAACAAGCCATTAGGAGAGACTATTAGGCCCCATACTAGGATAGGAGGGAGTTTCTGTACCAAAAAATAAGTTTTCTCGCCTTGTTGGGACGAGACCGCCGTCTGGATTTCTCAGACCGCCGTCTCGCCTCATGCAAGTGGCGAGACTGCCGTCTCGCTTGACGAGACGGCAATCTCGCCACCTGCGAAGGGCAAGACGGCGGTCTCGCTTCACAAGACAGCGGTCTCGCCATTTTGACAGGTCGAGACGGCGGTCTCGTTGGACGAGACGGCGGTCTTGACCCTGTCAGACGAGACCGACGGTCTCGCCACTGACAGGCGCGAAAACCTATAAATAGGGGTCCTCCCCCCCTCATTTCCACACACCTCAAGCATTAGCTCTGCCTTCTCTCTAAAAACTTCTCTCTAGAATCCCTCCGACGCATTTCCGGAGTTTCTGAGTGTCTTTAAGAGCATTTTTCGGCGTCTAGAAGAGTTTCCGACGTCTTGTAGAGTGAAGGGCTGCCAAAAAGCACCCACTTATTCAAAGAGAAATATAAAAGAAAGCTTGCTTCAGAGGTTTAAACTCTTCCTCTCCCTTTTATCGCTTTAAATTTAAATTATGCAATAGACTAGGGCCATGTAGTCATACTTTTAAATTCCGCACAATAAAAAGGGCAAAAGCGTATTTTCCAGTTTATTTATTAACATAAAAAGCTGGCCTATCATAGGGAACCCGAAAGGGGCGTAGTAAAGGAACTAATACTTCCTTTACCACGTAACTAACTCCCTTACCCAACTTTGGTTCTAATGACCAAAGTTGGTTTTCGAAAACCAACGCCTTTTAAAAACCTTTTCCGATGTTTCTGGTAAAAACATCGGTGGCGACTCCATAGAACCCAAAATAAATAAGTCCTTGGGTTAGCCCGGTTATCGGACAACCTAAAAGCGTTGTAACCACCTACAAGAAACGCGAAAACAAGAGGGTCGAAAAAACCATCGCGTCGCTCCGACCGCCTTTTGTCTTTTTTAAGACGGCAGCGACAGATGGCGACTCCACTGGGGAAGCCTCGAGAGTTGATCCCATTTAGTGATGGGCCGGCTTAAAAAATAAATAAACCAAGAAAATAACACTTTTGCCCTTAACTTGTATTATAACATGCTTTAATGTTTGGCTTTAATAAATTGTTGTTTATTTATACTTGCGCAAATTGCTTAATATACAAACTGTACACAATCCCTTGCACACTACAGTTCCCTCTATACCCGGGGGCAAGTGATAAAACCATAGGGAGTGGGTGGCAGGTACGTTTCGCTATAGTGAGGGCCTTGAGCCCACCAGTGTGATCGGAAACCACCACTCAAGGTGATAACCTTCCTATTTTGGCAACAAGACTGACTATGGCCTTAGTGCTAAGCATGGTCGGACGGCTGGAGAGTGGGGACCCTATAATGGGGGCACCTTGGGGGCCTTAGCCTGGTGAGAACAGTTAGAACCCACCCTCGCCAATGCACTTTTATGCAGGAGAACCCTACCTCGTGATAAAAATGAAATCTCGCCTGTTCGGGGATGATTAAATTGTGTGTGCATATGATTGTTGCATTTGTCTGTTGCAAAGCATAAACAAACAACAGAACAAAAACCAAAAAAAAAAATATATTTTTCACAAATAAACACCCTTATCTCGGACAGTCTGCCTTTTAGCTAGCCTGGTTTCAGGTTCTTTGTAAGCTAAGTAGCCACGCAGTTCCGACAGAAGAGATAAGGGATGCTAAATATTCTTTCACATAAAGCCATATTTTATCTTGGACAGTCTTCCTTTTAGCTAGCCTGGTTTCAGGTTCTTTGTAAGCTAAGTAGCCACGCAGTTCTGACAGAAGAGATAAAAGGCTATAAAATAAACAAATAAACATCAAATAAAACACCAAAAAATAAATGAAACAACTTCTGACAAAGTCAACTCATTCATACTACATCATACCATGAGTAAAGAAAAACCAAGAGAGAAAATAAAAAATGAGAGCGCATTCAGCATCATTTAAATAAAATCTCTCATGCATAAGCATACCCCATGTTAGTTTAAGCACTCAACATGCATTAATAAAACTTTTTCGGACATTCTAGAAAGTGGCTGGTTCTCTCCCCACTCGCACTCGTGCACAAAAAGCAAAAGTGATGGAAAACCTGGAGGAGCAAAACAGAAAGCTCACCGCGGAGGTCAATACCCTCCGCGAGCAAATGGCCCAGTTAATGGAGGTCGTACGCCAAGGGCAGAGCAAGGGCGAAGACCAAGCTGAACGTGTCCCTCCTCATGAGGAAGAGGAGGAGGAATACTTCTACGATGATAAGGATGCTAAAACTGCACGCATCCTTACCCTAGAGGTATCTAAACAACAACTCTCCGCTCTGGAGGAGAGGTTGAAGGCGGTCGAAGGGTATAACTTCGACGTCAAGGAGGTGGCTAACATGTGCCTCGTGAAGAACATCCGCTTCCCTCCCAAATTTAAAATCCCGGACTTCCCCAAGTACTCCGGGATGACCTGCCCTAAGAACCATCTTATGATGTATTGTCGTAAGATGGCCGCCCACGCCGATAATGAGAAACTCCTGATCCACTGCTTCCAGGAGAGTTTGGCGGACATTGCGCTTAACTGGTACATGCAGTTAGAGAGAGGGCAGGTCCAGAACTGGAAACAGCTGGCAGACGCTTTTCTCCATCGTTACCGATACAACATCGATCTGACCCCCGACAGGTCAGATCTTAGAACTCTGAGCAAGAGGAACGACGAGCCCTTTAAAGCGTATGCCCAAAGGTGGAGGGAAATGGCAGCCCAGATAGAGCCTCCACTCACAGACAAAGAAACAGTGGCTATGTTCATAGACTCACTGACCGGAGCGTACTACGACAAGGCGATAGCCAGTACCTCCAATCTCTTCTCGGACATAGTCACTGTAGGAGAAAGAGTGGAGCAAGGGCTGAGGAGTGGCAAAATAGCACGACCCTCTCCTCCCAGCACATCATTCAAAAATCCCTTCAAAAAGAAGGAGGAGGCCGTGCACGCCATCAATTTCGCAACTCCTTCTTCCACCCCTCAGATAGAGCGGCAGCCACGAAAAAAGGAGAGGAAGTTCACGCCTATCCCCACCTCCTATGCGAAGCTGCTGCCCCAGCTGTTAGAGGCCAGCCTCCTGGCACGCGTTCCTCCCAAGAAGCAGCTGGAGCCTCCCTATCCCGAGTGGTACAAGCCCAATGAAAAATGTAGCTACCACTCGGATGCACCAGGGCATTCAACCGACAACTGCTTGACCTTGAAGTATAAGGTCCAAGAATTAATTGACGCTGGTTGGATAACCTTTGATGCCTCTGCTTCTAGCACGGATGACAAACCTCTGTCGAAGCCAGAGTAGCAGAGAGGGAGGACTGGGAGGATCAGCCCTAGGGTCTTTTCTTTTTTAAGCTTTTCTCTATATCTCCTGCGGTCCCCGCTCGTGGCCGCATGAATTTTGATTAAAAGGGCTTGTACATACATCTTCATCTTCATTAATATACGAGGCATTTTGTCATATTCATTCTTTTCCCTCTTTCTATTTATTATTCTTTCAAAAATAAAATGAATAATAAAATCTATGACTAAAACAGAACCTAAAACACATCATGTCTGTGATTGATGAATCTCCGTGGACCCCGGAAACGGAAGGCGAATGGATTGAGTCCGACAGTGAGCAGGAGACCATTTCTTCGGACATGCAAAGGATGCTGGAAAAGGAAACACGCATCATACAACCGTATCAAGAGGAAACAGAAACTGTCAATTTGGGAAAGGAGGATGAGGAGAAAAAGGTGAACATCGGCACCCAAATGGAAAGTGGCGTGAAAAAGGGATTGATACAGCTTCTGAAGGAATATATAGATGTATTCGCTTGGTTGTATCATGACATGCCTGGGCTTGACACGAGTATAGTGGAACACAGATTGCCACTGAAAGAGGGGTTCCGACCTGTAAAGCAAAAGCTCAGGAGAATTAAGCCCGACTGGTCCTTAATGATAAAGGAGGAGGTACAAAGGCAGTTGGATGCCAATTTCCTGGTGGTTTCCAAATACCCAGAATGGTTGGCTAACATAGTACCCGTCATCAAAAAGACCAGGAAGGTCAGGGTCTGCATGGATTACAGGGACCTCAATCGAGCAAGTCCAAAGGACGACTTTCCCCTACCACACATAGATACACTGGTAGACCATACCGCTACCAACACGTTGTATTCCTTCATGGACGGGTATGCGGGGTACAACCAAATCAAACTGGCTGTTGAGGATAGAGAAAAAACCTCCTTCATTACATCATGGGGCACTTTCTGCTATCGGGTAATGCCGTTTGGGCTGAAAAATGCAGGGGCTACCTACCAAAGGGCTATGGTCACATTATTCCATGACATGATCCACAAGGAAATAGAAGTATATGTGGACGACATGATCGCCAAGTCCAGAAATGAAATGGACCACATTCAATATCTCTGAAAGCTTTTTGATCGACTTCGGAAGTATCAACTTAAGCTAAACCCGGCAAAATGTACTTTCGGAGTACGATCAGGAAAACTCCTAGGGTTCATTGTCAGCGAAAGAGGAATCGAGGTGGACCCCGACAAAACAAGGGCAATTTCGGAAATGCCTCCACCAAGCACAGAAAAGGAAGTCAGAGGTTTTCTGGGTAGAATAAACTACATTGCCCGTTTCATCGCACAGTTAACGGATAAATGTATACCCATCTTTAAACTGTTGCGCAAAAACCAGCCAACGGTGTGGAACGAAGAATGCCAACAAGCGTTTGATAAAATCAAAACCTGTTTAACCAATCCACCAGTGTTGGTACCACCCGTTGAAGGGAGACCTCTGATCCTATATCTATCAATCCTCGGAGAGTCAATGGGATGTGTGCTCGGCCAACATGATGAAACCGGGAAAAAGGAACGGGCCATTTACTATCTCAGTAAGAAATTCTCGGATTATGAAACCCGTTATACACCATTTGAAAAAACTTGTTGCGCATTGGTGTGGGTCACTCAATGTCTCAGACAATACATGGCTTGACATACAACATGGTTGGTCTCCAAAATGGACCCAATCAAATACCTCTTCGAGAAGCCCATTTTGACCGGAAGAATAGCTAGGTGGCACGTTCTCCTCTCAAAATTTGACATCATTCATGTCACCCAGAAAGCTATTAAAGGAAGTCCCCTAGCGGATTATCTAGCCCATGGATCCACAGACGACTACCAATCCTTACAGGATGACTTTCCCGATGAACATATCATGCACATCGAACACGAAGAGACCAAAGAAGAGATGTGGACCATGTTCTTCGATGGGGCTTCAAACATGCTTGGACACGGGGTAGGAGCTATTTTGATATCCCCCGAAAAGAAACACATCCCTGTAACGGCCAGGCTTAATTTCGATTGCACCAACAACATGGCCGAATACGAAGCATGTTCGCTAGGAATCCGAGCGGCTATAGATCATGGGGTCACTAAGCTCAAAATATTCGGTGATTCATCCCTCGTCATCTATCAACTTAAAGGTGAATGGGAAACCCGAAACACCAAATTAATCCCATATCTAGAGTACATCCACGAGCTGGTCTCAAGAATGGAAAATGTCACCTTCCAGTATATCCCTAGGGAGGACAATCAAATTGCTGACGCCCTCGCCACTCTATCATCCATGTTTGCCCTGGACCAGGAACATGAGATGCCAATCATTTAAGTCAAACTGCATGATAAACAAGCTTTCTGCATGGCAGTAAATGGCAAGCACAATCAAAACCCCTGGTATCATGACATCAAGCGGTACCTCATGAAGGGCGAATACCCCGAAGGAATCAGTGACAATGATAAGCGAACCATTCACAAAAGGGCCGTAGGGTTCACGTTGATTGAAGGAACCCTCTACAAAAAGAGCCCCGATTCCACCCTCCTAAGGTGTGTGGACCAAGAAGAAGCCCAAGCATTGATAAAAGAAATCCACAAGGGGACTTTTGGAACCCACGCACCTGGGCATGTCATGGCAAAGAAAATCCTCAGGGCAGGGTACTATTGGTCTACGATGGAAGCTGATTGTCACCAATATGCCAAGAAATGTCATAAGTGCCAAGTATACGCCGATAACATCCATGTGCCGCCCGCACCTCTCAGTAACCTGGCTACACCATGGCCATTTTCTATGTGGGGCATGGATGTCATCGGACCCATCGAACCCAAAGCGTCCAACGGCCATCGCTTCATATTGGTAGCAATCGACTATTTCACCAAGTGGGTTGAGGCGGCATCATACGCACATGTAACCCGGAAAGCGGTGACCACCTTCATCAAGAAAAACATTATATGTCAGTACAACATCCCTCATAGGCTCATTACTGACAATGGGACCAATCTCAACAATAAGATGATGGAGGAATTATGCCAAGACTTCAAAATCCAGCACCACAATTCCTCTCCGTACCGACCAAAGATGAATGGTGCAGTAGAGGCAGCCAATAAAAATATCAAGAAAATTATCCAGAAAATGGTGGTCACCTACAAAGATTGGCATGAAATGCTCCCCTTTGCCTTACATGGCTACCGAACGTCGGTACGAACCTCCATAGGGGCTACCCCGTTTTCCCTCGTATACGGAATGGAGGTCGTGCTACCGATAGAGGTCGAGATACCATCCTTGCGAGTTGTCATGGAAGCCAAGCTGACAGAAGCTGAATGGGTCCAAAACCGGTATGATCAATTGAACCTAATCGAAGAAAAATGGCTGGACGCCATATGTCGGGGGCAAGCTTATCAGCAGAAAATCAAGAAAGCCTACGACAAGAAGGTCAATCCCCGCACCTTCCAAGAAGGAGATCTAGTAGTGAAGAAACTGCTTCCAGCCCAGAAAGACAAAATCGGGAAATGGGCAGCAAACTACGAAGGACCCTTTGTGGTCAAGCGAGCCTTCTCAGGGGGAGCCCTTATCCTCACCAATATGGATGGAGAAGAGCTCTGATATCCTGTCAACTCAGATGCGGTGAAAAAATATTATGCCTAAAGACATTGCTCATGACCCGTTAGGATGAAAACTCGCAAAGAGCGTCCTGGGCAAAAGATAGGGCCTACATGCCTCGCTAGGACACGTCCTAGGCAAAAATTAAAGGTTTCAAAAAAAAAAAACAAAAAAAAACAAAAAAAAATGATGAAAATAGAGCAATGATTACCTTAGCCGAAAACCGCAAAGGCGACTAAGGTAATACCTCCGAAAACAAGCAGACTTTGCATAGTCTTCACTCCGGATTCAAGCATCTCAACTGAAGGGACCAGGAAAAATGGGGAAACAGAGATCACAGACATGATTGTGGCACCCTCATACAGTTTAGCCAACCTTGACCAGCCATGCTTACAAATTCCTTTGTAAACCCCCATGTAAAAATAAACCATCTGTTTATATCAATAAAATTGTCTTTTCCTCTCTTTACCTACTTGTGTAAATGCCTTTGTATTAACGAAATATGAGCATGCATAAAACAAGCAATTCGAGAAAGTATAAAAACAAAAGACGAACATCACCAACCAGGGCCGTCCCAAGTAAAAAGTACAGGGTAGCCTGCTAGATCGAAAACCCGCAAAGGGCGGTCTAGGCAAAAGATAAGGCTTTCATAAAAAGGAAAAAACCCATCAAAATATCTCAAACAAAGAATCAAAACCCGCTAGATCGAAAACCCGCAAAGGGCGGTCTAGGCAAAAGACAGGGTTAAAACAAAAGTACAAAAAAGAATAGTCACGAGAGAACAAAAAGAAAGGAAAGTACCAATCACTTTCTAGATGCCCTCAAATAAAATTGCATCAACAGCATCCACACACAAATAGTCGCACAAAAATGACTTTGTCAAAAGTAAAAACAAACAAAAATACAGTAGACAAATAAAAAGCATTCATAGGGAAAGGTCAGCTTTATGCTTGCATTCATGAAAAATAACAGAAAAGGGGTATCCCAGTACGACTTCGCCGACCTTTTGCCACCCTTTGCAAACACCAGCGTAATACAAAACAACTAAGAGTAAAAAGGCATACGCTCAAGGAAAAAGCCAAAATCCAAAATCGCGGGAAAAAAGAGTTAAAACCGCGAGAAAAAGGCAGGAATAAGCCATCACCTCAACCAACGAAATTTCGACTACCAAACAAGAGTCGAACAAAACTAAGACCCATCCGACCAACCAGCAAGGATCGGATGATCACCACCAAAAGAGCAAAAACAAAGAATCCCCGGCAATCAACAAAGCTGGATGAAACACCAACAAAATCCCCGGCACGACCCGGATGACCATTCAAGAAGTCCAAGAACATCTACCAACACAGAAAACATTCCCCAGAGAGTCGGCGCATGAGCTACCCGAGCAGTAAGCCGCCACCACCACCAGTCCTACGCAGTGGACTATACCAGCCTGATAGGGGGTTTATACCTATCAACCAGCACACAAGGAGTGCCCGACCGGTGCATGGTCAGAATCAGTAAGCCGCCACCATTGCCAAAGGGTCAGCCACCGCAAGAAGGGGCATCCAGAGGCACATAACCAGACGGGGGTTCATACTCGTCAGCCAAGGGGTCAGCTACTGCATCAAAGGAGCATCCCGAGGTTTCACACCGGCGCATGAGCTAGAGCAGTAAGCCGCCACCATAGCCAAAGGATCAGCTACCGCAAAAAGGGGCATCCAGAGGCACCAAAACCAGACGAGGGTTCGTACTCGTCAACAAAGGGGTTAGCTACCGCGTCGAAGGAGCATCCCGAGGTTTCACATCGGCGCATGAGCATCCCAGTAAGGCGCCACCACGGCCAAAGGATCAGCTACCGCAAGATGGAGCATCCGGAGGCTTAACACCAGATGGGGGTGCGTACTCATCGGGCCTTACAAAAGAGGGCTTACCAGATGGGGGTTCATACTCGTCAAACACCAGATGGGGGTGTGTACTCATCAGGCCTTACAGAAGGAGGCTTACCGGGCGGGGGTTCATACTCGTCAAACCAGATGAGGGTTCGTACTCATTAGCCGAAGGGGTCAGCTACCGCGTCAAAGGAGCGTCCCAAAAGCGCACAACACAACATTTCCCCAGAAGATCATCTGCCACAAAGACGGAGCATCTGAAGGGCAACCAGGCAAGAGGGTCAACTCCTTAACCCTCCAGTCGATCACCCTGGCACAAAAGGCCAGCAGTCGACTGGTCGGGTAAAGGGGGGGCAACTATAGACCCCAAATCTTGCCCGGCCTCCAAATAAAGACCAGAAGACCTCCTATTTGAAGATGGACGAAGCCTAACAAGCCATTAGGAGAGACTATTAGGCCCCATACTAGGATAGGAGGGAGTTTCTGTACCAAAAAATAAGTTTTCTCGCCTTGTTGGGACGAGACCGCCGTCTGGATTTCCCAGACCGCCGTCTTGCCTCATGCAAGTGGCGAGACCGCCGTCTCACTTGACGAGACGGCGGTCTCGTCACCTGCGAAGGGCGAGACGGCGGTCTCGCTTCACCAGACGGCGGTCTCGCCATTTTGACAGGTCGAGACGGCGGTCTCGACCCTGTCAGACGAGACTGACGGTCTCACCACTGACAGGCGCGAAAACCTATAAATAGGGGTCCTCCCCCCCTCATTTCCACACACCTCAAGCATTAGCTCTGCCTTCTCTCTAAAAAATTCTCTCTAGAATCCCTCCGACGCATTTTCCGAGTTTCTGAGTGTCTTTAAGAGCATTTTTCGGCGTCTAGAAGAGTTTCCGACGTCTTGTAGAGTGAAGGGCTGCCAAAAAGCACCCACTTATTCAAAGAGAAATATAAAAGAAAGCTTGCTTCGGAGGTTTAAACTCTTCCTCTCCCTTTTATCGCTTTAAATTTAAATTATGCAATAGACTAGGGCCATGTAGTCATACTTTTAAATTCTGCACAATAAAAAGGGCAAAAGCGTATTTTCCGGTTTATTTATTAACATAAAAAGCTGGCCTATCATAGGGAACCCGAAAGGGGCGTAGTAAAGGAACTAATACTTCCTTTACCACGTAACTAACTCCCTTACCCAACTTTGGTTCTAATGACCAAAGTTGGTTTTCGAAAACCAACGCCTTTTAAAAACCTTTTTCGATGTTTCCGGTAAAAACATCGGTGGCGACTCCATAGAACCCAAAATAAATAAGTCCTTGGGTTAGCCCGGTTATCGGACAACCCAAGGACACCTTTCGAAAACCTCGCCCCTAGGTTAGCCCGGTTATCGGACAACCTAAAAGCGTTGTAACCACCTACAAGAAACGCGAAAACAAGAGGGTCGAAAAAACCATCACGTCGCTCCGACCGCCTTTTGTCTTTTTTAAGACGACGACGACAAGGGGGAGCTCTTATGATTGATATAGGGGGAGCATTCAATTTTTGATTATAATCAAAATAGGGGAGAAATATTTAAAGCCTCTTATGATTGAATTTAAATATTATCTGGTATGTTTAATGTTTTTTGTTAGTGTGACAGATAAAACAGGTTATTACAGGCTTTAAAAGAAAATTTTGATCATCATCAAAAAGGGGGAGATTGTTGAACATACAAGGACTTGATGTTGAACTTACATGGACATGAAGCTTGTTGATTTTGATGATGATTCAAGAACAAAGAACTTAGAGAGTTGAAGACTTGTATTCTTGTGTAATAACTCTGTTTTGATGAGTTTGAGTCTGTAATATTAGAGTCTAAGATAGTCAGTACATAGTCTACTCTTTAGAAGCTTCAAAAACTCATTTTTATAAAAAACCCACGGGTTTAATTGATTAAAAGACCAAATAATCGAATATTACAGAGAGAAAAACCATTTTCTGTATCAGCTCTATGTAATAATCGATTAACACTCTTGTCAATTGATTAACAGGGCAAATAATCGATTAAAATAGTGCGTTGGGAGTTCCTGTTGATTTTGGCTCTGTAATAATCGATTAACACTGGAGATAATCAATTATTTCAGTCAGTTTTGCATTTTGAACTTCAAATTAAACTTATTTTCGAAAACCCTAGTCCCAATACACCATGTTTCGAAAATCCCCAATTCCCAAACCCTAATTCATCTACTTAAGGTTCTCTAAGGCTCTCAGAAAATTGAATAACTTTTTTCAAACAAAAGTTGAGAGTTGTGATTGCCAGAGAACTCTTTGTTGGAGGAAAAAGGGGCTTTTGAAACCTGGTGTGGGCTAGAAGCGATAAGAATTACTAAGTGGAGTTCTTGGTGGATTGTGTGTTGTGCCGTCTCTAGGGAAAGTTGTTCTTCATCTCTTGTGTGACTCAAGAGAGGTGTTTTCGTTACTCTATCTTTTCCATTGTTATCTGTTTGAAAAAACTTGATTATAGTTGTAGACCCCTAATTTTGCCCGGTCTCTCAATAAAGGCCAAGGAGACTGTCGCCGCCGTCCCTTCCGACGTCCGGGGGACGTCTCGAAACGTTTATGCGAGCGGTCGCGAAAAGATGGTTTAGACTCGCGTGTTTGTTTTAAAATATGTTCATTGCTTCAGCATTGAAAAAGCAAGGTTTTCGAAAAGGGGTTCTTATGGAGTCGCCACCAATATTTTGACCATAAACATTGGAAAAGGATGAAAAGGCATTGATTTTAATAAAAACCAGACTTGGCCATTATAACCAGAGTTAGGTAAGGGAGTTAGTTACGTGTGGGGAAGGTGTTAGCACCCCACAACGCCCCTTTCGGGTTCCCTATGACAGATTAATTCATTTAAGTAAAGACTACGAGAAATTACGCGATTACCCTATTTTATTACATAATATTAAATGGCTATCTACATGATTTTATTCTATATTGCATGCATAAAATGATGAATAAAGCTAAATAAAGCAATAAAAGAGATATTAAAATAGCTATCTACATGATTTTATGGCATAAACAATAAATAAAGCTAAATGAAACAATAAATAAAGCAATAAAAGAGAAGAGAATTGAAAAGAACCTCCGTAGCAAGCTTTGTATTGAGAATCTCCAACTGTGAGGATGCGTTTTGGCAACCCCTCTCTCTACACAGACTCTCCTCACCAATACAAGATCGACTCCACTAAAAATTTAAAGAAGAATCAAATGCCGGAATAAAATTCCTTAACCGATTGTTACCTATTTAAGGCAATCGGAAAGATCATTCGAGAAAGGGAGAGAAATAGACAAGTGCTCTGAGTTTTAGAAAGTGTTTCAGAGCTCTCTGGGATGTCTGGGGTGTGAAAAAGTGGCAAATGAGCCTCCTATTTATAGTTTTCGCAGCTGGCGCACTTCGGGACCACCGTCTGGAGTGGGACGGCCGTCTGGACTGGGACGGCCATCCCAAATGGCAAAATTACACAGTCTGGGACCCCCTGGGAACCCGGGACGGCCGTCCCACTTAAACTGGGGCTTGGGACGGCCGTACCAACTTCGGGACGCGCGTCCCAACTGGCTGGGGCAGGTTGGGACGGCCGTCCCAACTTTGGGACGGCCGTCTCGACTTGTTCTGGCCAGTTTTGCGCGTTTCGGGACTCCGGGAAGCTTTCCTTGCCTGTTTTGGACGTCAGTTGATGCCAATATGTGTCTGTTGAAGCTTTATCTTCATATGGGAAGTCTCCTTGGCTCTTATTTGTAATGCTAGACAAGCTTTATCTTGTTACGGGTGATCTCCTTTATCTTTATTAAAGAGACCGGGCAAAATTAGGGGTCTACAGCTGCCCCCCCTTCACCTGCCTAGCTAATTTATTGGCCTAATATGCCGATAAGATTAGCTGGTAGAGGAAGGAGTTAACCCTTTTGCCCGGTTATCCTTCGGATGCTGTTTTGCTGAAGTTGTTGATCCTCCGGATGATGAATAGTTTTGATAGATACCAACCCCTATCTGGTTTGATGAGATTGAACCCCCGCCGGGTAAGCCCCCTTCTGTAAGGCTTGATGAGTACACACCCCCATCTGGTGTTTGACGAGTACTAACCCCCTGTCATAGTAGACCCCCTTCTGTAAGGCCTGATGAGTACACACCCCCATCTGGTTTTTGAGTTTTACTGTATAATGCTCTGGTGAGTACTTACCCTCACCCGGTATGAGTCTGCATTTTGACTGACTCTTATGGGTACCTACCCCCACCTGGTATGAATCTGCATTTTGATAGATTTTTGTGGGTACCTACCCTCACTTGGTGTGAGTCTGCATTTTGACCGACTCTGATGGTATGAGTCTGCATTTTGACCGACTCTGATGGGTACCTACCCCCATCTGGTACGAATCTGCATTTTGACAAATTCTTGTGGGTACCTACCCCCACTTGGTATGAGTCTGCATTTTGACCGACTCTGATGGGTACCTACCCCCATCTGGTACGAATCTGCATTTTGACAAATTCTTGTGGGTACCTACCCCCCCCTGGTATGAGTCTACATTTTGACCGACTCTGATGGGTACCTACCCCCATCTGGTACGAATCTGCATTTTTGCCAGATTCTAGTGGTTTTTACACCCCCACTGGGTGCGAACCTGCATCTTGACAAGGTTCTATTGTGCGAGTCTGCATCTTTACACCCCCACTGGGTGCGAACCTGCATCTTGACATGGCTCTAGTGGTTTTTACACCCCCACTGGGTGCGAACCTGCATCTTGACAAGGCTCTATTGTGCGAGTCTGCATCTTGACGGACTCTAATGGTTTTTACACCCCCACTGGGTGCGAACCTGCATCTTGACATGGTTCTAGTGGTTTTTACACCCCCACTGGGTGCGAACCTGCATCTTGACAAGGCTCTATTGTGCGAGTCTGCATCTTGACGGACTCTAATGGTTTTTACACCCCCACTGGGTGCGAACCTGCATCTTGACATGGCTCTAGTGGTTTTTACACCCCCACTGGGTGCGAACCTGCATCTTGACATGGCTCTAGTGGTTTTTACACCCCCACTGGGTGCGAACCTGCATCTTGACATGGCTCTAGTGGTTTTTACACCCCCACTGGGTGCGAACCTGCATCTTGACAAGGCTCTATTGTGCGAGTCTGCATCTTGACGGACTCTAATGGTTTTTACACCCCCACTGGGTGCGAACCTGCATCTTGACATGGCTCTAGTGGTTTTTACACCCGCACTGGGTGTGAACCTGCATCTTGACAAGACTCTTTAGGATGTATTCTTTTGTAATTCGTCTTATGGTCATCTGGTTTTAGAGATGTGTTTGGCGGCTTATTGTCTTTGATCATGCGCCTATTCCTTGGGGTATGATTTGGTTTTACGCCCTGACTTTTTAGTCATCCGGTTTTACCGGGGATTCTTTATTTTTGGCTTTTTCTTTTAGCCATCCGGTCTTGACCGGGGATTCTTTGTTGATTGCCCTTTTTTAGGCAGGAATTCACTGGGGATTGTTGATCTTTGTCGATTTTGCCTCTTGATTAGACGGATGCTCCACTTGAGGATATTTGTTCTTGATAATACCTTTGAGTAGGCGAATGCTTTTTTGAAAGCTTTGTGCTTATATTGCCTCTTGCATGGGTTGATTTCCCGTTTCTTGGGGATATCGGCCCTTTGCTTGTTTCTGAGTAAGCATAGGCCGTCTTGGGAGTGAAGGTTTTGCCTTTCACTGGGGATATTCATATTGGGTGCTTAACTCCCTGTGGATTTTTGCCTTTGCGAATAGACTTACTGGGGAAAAACTTTTCTTTTTGGTGATCCACCGGGGGGGTTGATTTGATTCTGTGCTTTCTTTGATGGATTCTTGCGTGATCTTTCTTCGAGTCATGAGGTACTCTTTTTGTCTTGCTTCTAGAGTAGACAGGGATCTTCTTGGGGATAATTGAACCTTCCGTTGGTTTTTCTTGATGACTTTTCTGGATGGAAATATGCTGATTGCAGCTCCAAGTGATTTATGTTTGATGACTCATGTGGTGTAGATGTTGAGTCATGGGGTAATTTTTGTTTTGCCTTTGGAGTAGGCAAGGATCCGCTTGGGGATTATCAAGCCCTTCCGTTGGCTTTTTCCGTTTTTTGATGTACCTTGTTTTATTGGTGTAGAAGGTTGATGGTTGGAATTAGCTTTCTTGGAGCTCTTTATTTTGCTGAAGTGGTTCATATTTCGCCTTTTTCCATCGCGGCTTAGTTTTTTATCGCGAGCTGTTTTGAAATCTGGCTTTTTAGTAGATCATGTGTGCCTTTTAATTTTGTACACATGGGCTTTTTGAATGCGAAGTGTAAAACAGAAATAACGATTTTTATTCATTACTGCTTTTTGTTGGATACATTTCAAGCATATTTGAGATACTAGAAAGCTATATAAATAAATCCTAATCGTCTGCCTCTGGGCTGGAATGGGCAGATGGTACTGGCGAAGGGAAGCGGCGGAGTAGGCGGCGCTGGAATCTCGCCTGAGTTTGGACCAGGCTCTCTATCTGGTGGTCCGTCCTGTCTTGCCTGACAGTTAGCTGGCCAAACTGCTGGCGTATAAACTGGAACTCTCCTTCCATATAGGCATGCTCATCGTCCAGGCGCCTGTATAGGCCGGCGTAGTCAGGGTCGTAGGACTGCTGTTGGGACTCTGAAGTGGTGCGGATATCATGTGGCGTGTCGAAATCCCGCATGTCCATAGAGATAGAGAGGATTGGGTTTAAGATAAATCCTGTACCTTGCCTGCTGAGGATGTTCATATGGGCCAGCACTCCGCCATTGATCGGCTCTGGTCGAAGACTAGCTGGGATGTCTTCTCCGTCACTACATCCCCAATACTCAGCTAGAGGGGTGAGAAAGGGAGCTATTATGATCGCTCCTGCTGGACCGCGAGTGCCGCAATCTTTGACGGCTTTGAGGAAGGCATACCCTGGGTTGCACCTATGCCCCTGGTGCATACAGTAAACAATGAAAAGGTCGGCCAGAGTTACCTTTCCTTGGCTCTCCTTCCGGCTATGAATGGTCCCGGCCAGCAATTTATGACACACGCGGAGTGGAGGGGAAAAAGCTGCACCCTTCAGATTCGATGGCAGAATGACAGCTCCAGTGATTTCCCTCCACATGGTAGCGGTGGTGAGAGCAGCGGGCTTCTCCAAATACGCGGACCGGTACTCTGGAGTTCTTGTATCTGCTCGCTGGCAGAAACCCATAATGACATTAAAGTCATCCAGAGCAGTGGTCCGGTAAGCTCCATCCATCCAGTAGGAGACAGCTTGGGTTGGTGGCACCCCAGGAATTGAAGATGGCATTTCCACCATGTTGACAGAAGCAAGAAATTCCATCGTGGCAGTGCGATGGATCCGAGTAGGTAGCTCGCGGAGCGTAAAGTCCCATCCTATGTTGTGGATGTATCTTCGACATCTTGATCCCAGCTCGAATGTAGCTAGGATTTCGAAGTCCAATTGCAGTGTGGGGTACCGGGAGAATTGCTCGGATATTTACCAGCCGTAGTTGGTGCGATTCTGCTAGTTGCGTACTGACTGTAGTAGTTCCTCTAGCAGGGTTTCTAGAGCGTTTTCTCCTAGATGAAGATTCTCCGTGCTCCATACTCGCTTAAGAATGCTAGAAATGTGTAGAAAGGGAGAAGAAGCAAGATAGAAAGCTTGGAATGGGATGTAGAGGCTCAAATCCGCGCCTAGTATTTATAGAGCGCGCCAGGACCATTGGGACGGCCGTCTGGGTTGGGACGGCCGTCTCAATCGAAAAAATTGCACAGGGGCCATCAGCGGGTAAGTGGGACGGCCGTCCCACCTGGGACGCGCGTCCCAACTGAATTTGGGGATTTGGGACGGCCGTCTCGACCTTGGGATGGCCGTCTCGAACTGCTGGATGGGATTTTTTGATTTTTTGAGTGATTTTTGATGAATTTGAAGATAGGACCCCCTTCATTTATGTTATAATGCATGTAATGTTTCATGATATGCATCCTATGATCTATTTCAGTTAATATTTCGAAAGTTTTAACTGATGTGCTTTGACTTCGGGCGTATTCTTGATGTTGTGCCTTTCTGTCATCATGTTTCTTCTGATTAACAAGCTTGGCTGTACATAATTTGCCGTCCTGGATTTTTCTTGCTATTGCCGAAGAGCAATCTGTTGTTCATAGGGTAACTGCCATATCAATGCCCCTCTTCCTTTCCTTAGAAATTTCAACCTTCCTATTGATCACTATATTTCCACATTCCCCTTATTACTTGAATGCTTTATAATGAAATGGTCAAGAGAAAAGAAAGAAAAGGATTCACAACAAGGGCTTGTGTTTTAGAGGGATATATTTTTTATAATAGAGGTTTCTGTAAGAATGGCTGGCCAAGGTTGGTCGGTGTTTAGGCTGGTTTAGATAAACGTTTCATTCTTATGATGTGGCGTCATTGTTTACTAGTTTATGGCGCCTTTTTGCGATTGATTAACTTCCCTAGGCCGCCCTTTCAGGTTTTCAGTCTAGGATGTTGTGCTTATGTCCTAACTTTTGTCTAGGTTTTCCCTTTTTATATTTATTTTTAAGGAATACCTAGCGGACTTTTGATAACCCTAACTTTTGCCCAGGCTACCCTTTATTATTGTTCGGGTCTCCTGCCGGGTTTACCCTAACTTTTGTGCAGCCCCCTTCGTGGGTTTCCTGCCGGGTATTTTGCCCTTTTATTTTCTTGTTTCGGCCTTTGACCTCAACGGGCTTTTCTTTTATATGCATATTATTATTTATTTTCTTTCACAACATTGTCGAAACTTGACTTTGTCAATATAGATTTCATTTGTGTTTCTAGTTAATTGTAGACCCCTAATTTTGCCCGGCCTCTCAAAATAAAAGCTAGAGGAACTTCGCCCGAAGATAGAGTTCATCCGGCTTCCCAAAACCGAGGAAACCTCCCGCAACAAACACAGAGATTGCTCGTCCGCACGATAAAAGACAAAGGAGACTTCCTATACGGAGATAAAGCTCGCCCGACATTCCAAATAAAGGCCAAAAAGACTTCCTATATGAAGATAAAGCTTCAACGAGACACATATCGGCATCAACCGACTTCCAAAACAGTGCAAGGAAAGCTTCCGGAGTCCCGAAACGCGCGAACCGGCGTGAACAAGTCGAGACGGCCCTCCCAAGTTGGGACGGCCGTCCCAACCTGCCCTGGCCAGCTTGGGACGCGCGTCCGAGGTTGGGACGGCCGTCCCAAACCCCAATTTAAGTGGGACGGCCGTCCCGGGTTCCCGTGGGGTCCCGGCCTGTGTAAATTTGCCATTTGGGACGGCCATCCCAGTCCGGACGGCCGTCCCAACCCGGACGGCCGTCCCAAAGTGCGCCACTGCGAAAACTATAAATAGGAGGCTCATTTGCCACTTTTTCACACCCTGTACATCCCGCAGAGCTCGAAACACTTTCTAAAACTCGAGCACTTGTCTATTTCTCTCCCTTTCTCGAATGATCTTCCGATTGCCTTAAATAG
>OY731406.1:45046657-45062782 GCA_963425845.1 Sphenostylis stenocarpa
TTGTGCTTCGTTCAGTTACGTATTGCTATTAGCCCGATTGACCTTATGGCACACCGACTCATAGTCAATTGGTCAAGCGAGGGGGGGGGTAGCTGTAGACCCCAAATCATGCCTGACTTCACAATAAAGCAAGAAGACTTCTGTTCGAAGATGGATAAGGCCTCTTTAGGTCCGTAGACATGTTTACTAGGCTCCATGTTAGGATAGGAAGGCCTTCTGTACACGAAAATAAGAGAATTCTCGCAAAGAGTATGAGACAGTCGTCCCGTTTGGCCAGACGGCCGTCTCGCCACTTGGCAAGACAGCCATCTCGCCACTTGTGAGGCAAGACAACCGTCTCGATTGGTGAGACAATCGTCTAACCTGACAAGGGTCAAGACGGCCGTCTCGCCCTGACTGGTGCAAATTCCTATAAATAGGGCCCTTTCCCTGCCTCATTTCACACACTTTTCGACAAAATTCAAGATTTTTGCCTTAAATACACTCTCTTACCTTCTTAAACTTCCTCTAGACCAACTCTGAAGCACTTTCCGGAGTTTGAGTGCTCTTCTATATTAGAAAAGGAGGATGAGATCAAGAGGGGTGGGTGAATTGATCTTTGAAATATTTTTGCAAATTACAGATTATCTATTTCAAAGATTAAGAGTTCTGACCAATTCTTGAATCAAACAGAACAAACAATCACAATACAGGCAACAACAGAATTAAAGAGAGAAAGGTTTAGAAAGATACAACCAAGATTTATACTAGTTCACCCAATCCTAGGGCTACATCCAGTTCCCAGCCAAATTACAGCTGAGTTCCACTAGATTGAATGTTTTACAGATTACAATTCCAATCACACACCCAATCTACCACAAGAACCAAAATTCCAGTTCTTGCACCTAAACCTTCACCAAAAACCAACTTCCAGTTCTTGAACAACCCTGCAGCCAAATTCCAGCTACAGAAACTAGTGCCCACACTTCTAGACACCCACAATACAGTAAAGAAAAGTGAAGAAACAAAGAGAAGAAACTAGAACACTCAAACCCGGTTTATGCAACTCTGCAGAATGAGTTTCTTCACAAAAAGAATGCAAAATTTGCCTTGTAGACCCCTAATTTTGCCCGGCCTCTCAATAAAGACCAGTAGACTTTCTCTCTGAAGGTGGGTAAAGCTTCGATGGACGTCCATCGGCATCAACCGGCTTTCGTCTGAAGAAAGGAAAGCTTCCCTGGAGTCCCGGAACACAAAATTTGGCCAAAACACTCGAGACAGCCGTCCTAGAAAGCAAGACAACCGTCCCAAATAGGCGCGACGCACGTCCCAGATGTGAGACGCGCATCTCACTAAAAAAAACAACCTGAGACGGTCGTCCCAACTTCCAGACGGCCGTCCCAAACTTTTCAGACCGCTGTCCCTATTTTCTGGACCCCAGACGGCCGTCCCGAGCTGGCTGGCTGAAAAAACTATAAATAGGGACCTTAGATGATGTTTTTTTCACACACCTCACTCCTCTCTTCTCTCTCTCTTTCGAATGATCTCTCTGATTGCCTATAAGGTAATAATCGGTTAAGGAAGTTTCTTCCAGCATTCGATTCTTTTTAAATTTTTTGTAGTGTCGGTCCAGTATTCGGGGAGGAGAGTCTTTGTAGTGCGGGGGATTGCCAAAACGCATCCTCACAGTTGAAAAGTTGTAATAAAAGCTTGCTACGAAGGTTCTTTTCACTTATCTTCTCTTTTATTGCTTTATTTACTGCTTTATGTATGCGATATAAAATAGAATCATGTAGATAGTCATTTTTTAATATTGTGTAATAAAATAGGGTAATAGCGTAATTTCTCTTAATCTTTACTTTATGAATTAATCTGTCATGGGGAACCCAAAAGGGGCGTCGTGGGGGTGCTAACATCTTCCCCAGGTGTAACTAACTCCTTTACCTAACTTTGGTTATAATGGCCAAGTTTGGTTTTTCTTAAAATCAACGCCTTTTTATCCTTTTCCAATTTTTATGGTCAAAACATTGGTGGCGACTCCATAAGAACCCTTTTGCGAAAACCTTGCTTTTATTAGAGGATAGTTCAGTTGTTGAGCATCTCGGGAGCAATGATCACATTTTAATAAAACGCAAGTCTAAACCATCTTTTCGCGACCGCTCGCATAAACGTTCGAGATGTCCCTAGATGTCGAAACGGACGGCGGCGATAGATGGCGACTCCACTGGGGAAGCTAGAGAGTTGATCCCATTTAGTGACGGATAAATTCAAACTAAGTAAAGATTTGAAATTACGCCTTTACCCTCTTTTGTATGCTTTATTGAATGGCTTTAATAACTATTGTATGACTATTTTCTGCAAATTGTGTGAAATACAAACTGTACACAAAAACCCTTGCACACTACAGTCCCTCTATACCTGGGGGCAAGAGTGAATACCTATAGGGAGTGGGTGGCACATACGATCGGCTTGTTGGCACACGGGGCTACAACCATTGTCGGAAAACCACCAACTCAAGGTGATAACTCTCTTCTTTTGGTCCAAGGATGTCGACACGGAGTTTCGTGCATGATCCGAAGACTGAGAGATTGAGAGGTCCCTATAATGGGGGCACCTTGGGGACCTTTGGCCTTGGTGAGAACAGTTTAGAACCGCCTTAACCAAGCACGTTTCTGCAGGAAAACCCTACCTCATGATTAAATAAGCGTGGCTCTGCTCGTGGATAATTGAATTGTGTGTGCATTTGTTTGCTGCATTTGTATTGATGCATTGGCATAAGGTAATCATACAACAGACAAAAAAAAATAAAAACCCTAAAAAAACCATAAAAATGATAAGAATAAATCAACTTTATCTCGGACAGTCTTCATTTAAGCTAGCCTGGTTTCAGGTTCTTTGTAAGCTAAGTAGTCACGTTGACCAATAGAAGAGATAAAGGGTTATAAAAAATATAAAAAACAATTTAAAGCAATAAAAACACCTCTTACAATAAAGAGATTTTTGACAAAGTCGTATCATTCATACCACATCATCTAATAAGTGGTAAAACTACAAGAGAAAATAAATACATTAAGAAAAGTACGCATAAACTGTTGAACATTCAAGGACTTGATGTTGAACTTACATTGACATGAAGCTTATTGATTTTGATGATGATTCAAGAACACAAGACTTAGAGAGTTAAAGACTTGTTTTATAGTGTAATAACTCTGTTTTGATTAGTTTGAGTCTGTAATATTAGAGTTTAAGATAGCCGGTACATAGTCTACAATTTAGAAGCTTCAAAAACTCAAATTTATCTTTTTGCCTCGGCTTTAATCGATTAAATGGTCAAATAATCGATTATTACAGTGAGAAAAACCATTTTTTGTATCTGTTCACTGTAATAATTGATTAACACACCTGTTAATCGATTAACAGGCCTGTTAATTGATTAACAGGGCTTTTAATCGATTAATAGGGCTTTTAATTGATTAAAACAGTGAGTTTTGGGGTTCTATTGATTTTGGCTCTTTAATAATCGATTAACACTTCATTTAATCGATTATTTCAGTCAGATTTTGATTTTCAACTTCAAATCAACCCTATTTTCGAAAACCCTAATCCCAAGACTCCTAGTTCCGAAAATCCCAATTCTCAAACCCTAATTTCTCTACTTAAGCTTCTCTATGGCACTCAGAAAAGGAGAACAACCTTTTTCAAACAAAAGTTAAGTGTTGTGAGTGCCAGAGAACTGTTTGTTGGAGGAAAAAGGGGCTTTTGGAACCTGGTGTGGGCTAGAAGCGATAAGAATCACTAAGTAGAGTTCTTAGTGGATTGTGTGTTGTGCCGTCTTTGGGGAAAGCTGTTGTTCATCTCTTGTGGATTTCAAGAGAGGTGTTTTCTTTACTTTATCTTTTCCATTATAATCTGTTTGTAACAACTTTGATTATAGTGACAACGTTAATCCTCTGTTTGAGTGATTAGCAACTGGACGTAGGGTCTTTTGATCCAAACCAGTATAAATCTCCTGTATAAGACTCTATCTCTATCTTATTTACGTTTACACAAATTTTTTAATCGGTAAAATTTGGGGAAAATTTTGAAAACCTAATTTTTGTTAAGAAACCAATTCACCCCCCCTCTTGGTTTTTGTCCGACCACGCGAACATTTCGCTGCGCAATTCTAACATAAACATCATTATAATAAAATCTCTCATACATAAACACATTCATTGTAGGATGCATTAGATATCCTTAGACAATAGCGAAAGAGACCCAAGTGCGTTTATAACTTTCCTAGAAGAGATAAGTGCACTAAGGTATGTTGGCAACCTTTGAAAAAAGGGAGCTATCACACTGAGGTGGGTATGGCACTCCTTAAGCATAAGCTTTTAAGAAGATACCAAAGCTATTTTCTAAGACATATCTATCCTACACTAATTATTTGAAATAAAAAGCTATAATAAAAATCTTTAAAATCATTTAGAAAGTGGCTGGTATTCCACCCGTCCTCACTTGCTCTCAAAAAGCTAAAAAGATGGAGCAATTAGAAGAGCAAAATCGAAAGCTCACCACTGAGCTTAATACGCTGAAAGAGCAAATGGCTCAGATGATGGAAATCATGCGTCAGCAAAGTCTCCACAAGGAGGGTCCTCAGAGTGGACAAGCCTCTCACCAAGAAAAGGAAGAGGGACCTAATGTTGAACACGCCCAATCTGACACAAGGGCAGTACATATTCATACTCCGAAAATATTGAAACAACAAATTACTGCCCTTGAGGAGAGGTTGAGAGCCATGGAAGGGCATAACTTCGATGTTAAAGAGGCAGTTGATATGTGCCTCATTAAAAACATCCAATTCCCCAACAAATTCAAGACTCTGGATTTCCCAAAGTACATGGGAACAACTTGCCCCAAAAGTCATCTCACAATGTACTGCCGTAAGATGGCTGCATATGCTGACAATGAGAAACTCTTGATCCATTGCTTTCAGGAAAGCTTGGCTGAGTCAGCCTTAAACTGGTATATGCAATTGGAAGGAGGGCAAGTCTAAACCTGGAGACATCTGGTTGATGCTTTTCTTCGTCGTTATAAATACAATATTGATTTGACCCCAGATAGAGCAGATTTACAATTACTAAGCAAGAAAAACGACGAATCCTTCAAAGCATATGCCCAACGATGGAGGGAATTAGCAGCCCAAGTAGAACCTCCTCTATCCGACAAAGAAACCACATCCATGTTTATCAATTCTCTTACTGGTCCCTACTATGACAAAATGATAGGGAACACATCAACACTTTTTGCGGATGTGGTAATTATAGGAGAAAGAGTGGAGCAAGGACTGAAAAGCGGAAGAATTACACAATCTACTTCCTCCAATTCCTCCACTCCAAATGTTAAAAAGGGCTTTGGAAAAAAGAAAGAAGGAACCATAAATGCAATCAACTTTACCACTCCTTCTTCCTCCTCGTAGCAGACCAAGTCACGCAGACCAGAAAGGAAATTCACTCCAATCCCCACCTCCTATGGAAGTCTGCTATTAAAATTGTTTGATGCCGGTATAAGCCAAACGAAAAATGCAATTATCATTCGGACGCCCCTGAACATTCCGTAGATAACTGTTTAGCCTTAAAGCATAAGGTCCAGGATTTAGTAGATGCGGGGTGGATTACCTTTGACGCATCTACTCCAAAGGTGGATGACCAGCCTCTATCTAAGCCAGAATAAAAGATGGGATAAGGAAGATCAGCAAATTAGGGCTCATAATTTTTTTCATCTTCTGGTTAAAATAATAATAATAATAATAATAAAAGCTTCCGATGTATCTCTCGTGATCTTTGTCCATGATCACGAGATTTTTTATTAAAATGGGCTTTGTAAATATTTCCTTATATCAATACAACGAGACATTTTTCGTAATATTCATATTCCTTTTCATTCTTTTCCCCTCTCTCACATTTAATAAAGAAATCTAAACCAAAGCATAACCATACAGTCATGTTTGCGATTGAAAACTGTCTGGAAGATCCGAAAGTCGAAGGCGGATGGATTGAGTCAGACAGTGAGGAGGGGACCATTTCCCCAAACATGCAAAGACTGTTGGAAAAAGAAGCTCAATCAATACAGCCCCATCAGGAAAAAACTGAGGCCATCAATTTGAGACAAGGAGACAATAAGAAGGAAGTAAATATTGGTACCCAAATTGATGATGATGTCAGGGAAATGTTGATACAATTATTAAGAGAGTATGTGGACGTGTTCGCATGGTCCTACCATGATATGCCTGGAATTGATGAAAGCATAGTGGAGCATAGATTACCACTAAAAGAGGGATTTTGGCCAGTTAAGCAGAAGCTCAGAAGAGCAAAGCCCGAATGGTCCTTGAAAATTAAGGAGGAAGTAGAAAAACAGTTGGATGTCAATTTTCTGATCGTGTCCAAATACCCTGAATGGTTGGCAAACATTGTGCCAGTTATAAAGCAAAATGGAAAAATCAGAGTGTGCGTAGATTACAGGGACCTGAATCGTGCAAGTCCAAAAGATGATTTTCCCTTACCACATATTGATATGCTGGTAGATCACACCGCTACAAATACTATCTATTCTTTCATGGATGGATATGCAGGGTATAACCAAATTAAATTGGCTGTTGAAGATAGAGAAAAAACTTCCTTCATTACGCCGTGGGGTACATTTTGTTATAGAGTAATGCCTTTTGGACTCAAGAATGCAGGAGCTACTTATCAAAGGGCTATGGTAACATTATTTCACGATATGATCCACAAAGAAATTGAAGTTTATGTGGATGATATGATTGCCAAGTCCAAAAATGAGATGGACCACCTCCAATACTTGAAGAAGTTATTCAACCGACTTCAAAAATACCAGATCAAGCTTAATCCTGCTAAATGTACGTTCAGAGTACGGTCGGGTAAACTCCTTGGGTTCATTGTTAGTAAAAAAGGAATTGAGGTAGACCCTGATAAAACAAAGGCGATTTTGAAAATGCCCCCACCAAGAACAGAAAAAGAAGTCAGAGGGTTTTTGGGCTGAATAAACTATATTGCACTGTTCATTGCGCAATTAACAAACAAGTGTACACCCATTTTCAAGTTGTTGCGTAAAAATCAACCAACAGTTTGGAATGATGAGTGTCAACAAGCTTTTGAAAAGATTAAAATGTGCCTAACCAATCCCCCAGTGTTGGTACCACCTGTGGAAGGAAAACCGCTGATTCTTTACCTTTCAGTACTCGACGAGTCCATGGGATGTGTGCTCGGTCAACAAGATGATACGGGTAAGAAAGAACAAGCTGTATATTACCTGAGTAAGAAATTTCTAAACTATGAGACCCGTTATACACCACTCGAAAAAACATGTTATGCATTGGTGTACACCCATTTTCAAGTTGTTGCATAAAAATCAACCAACAGTTTGGAATGATGAGTGTCAACAAGCTTTTGAAAAGATTAAAATGTGCCTAACCAATCCCCCAGTGTTGGTACCACCTGTGGAAGGAAAACCCCTGATTCTTTACCTTTCAGTACTCGACGAGTCCATGGGATGTGTGCTCGGTCAACAAGATGATACGGGTAAGAAAGAACAAGCCATATATTACCTTAGTAAGAAATTTCTAAACTATGAGACCCGTTATACACCACTCGAAAAAACATGTTGTGCATTGGTGTGGGCAACTCAGCGTCTTCGACAATATATGATTAGACATACAATTTGGTTAATTTCCAAAATGGATCCAATCAAATACCTGTTTGAAAAACCTATTTTGATCGGAAGGATAGCTAGGTGGCAGGTACTCCTTTCAGAATTTGACATTGTTTATGTCACTCAGAAAGCTATCAAGGGTAGTCCTTTAGCAGATTATCTGGCACATGGACCAACTGACGAATATCAATCCCTCCAAGATGATTTTCCAAATGAGCACATAATGCACATCCAACATGAAGAACTTGAAAATAATAAGTGGATTATGTTCTTCGATGGAGCCTCAAACTTACTTGGACATGGAATAGGAGCTATTTTAATATCTCCTAAAAAGAAGTATGTCCCGGTAACAGCCAGGCTAAACTTTGATTGCACAAACAATATGGCGGAATACGAAGCCTGTACTCTAGGTATTTGAGCAACTCTAGATCACGGGGTGACTAAGCTCAAAGTATTTGGTGACTCATCACTTGTCATTTACCAACTCAAAGGTGAATGGGAAACTAGAAATTCTAAACTAATCCCTTATCTGGAGAATATCCGTAATATGACTTCAAAGATGGAAAACGTCAGTTTCGAGTACATCCCTCGGGAAGATAACCAGATTGCAGATGCACTTGCAACTTTGTCATCCATGTTCGCATTAGGACAAGAACATGAGATGCCCATCATCCAAGTCAAAAGGCACGACAAACAAGCCTTTTGTATGACAATGGACAGTGAAAAAAGATAAAACCCCTTGGTATCATGACATAAGGCGATACTTGACAAAGGGTGAATACCCCGAGGGAACAGTTACAATGATAAAAGGATCATTCGGAAAAGGGCTATAGGGTTTGTGTTGATTGGAGAAACTCTTTATAAAAAAAAATTGATTCTACTTTGTTAAGATGTGTCAATTGTGAAGAAGCCCAGACGTTGGTTAAAGAAATACATGAGGGAATCTTCGGGACTCATGCACCAAGGCATATCATGGCTAGAAAAATCCTCAGGGCAGGATATTTTTGGTCCACAATGGAAAAAGATTGTCATCAGTATGCCAGAAAATGTCACTAATGTCAGGTACATGCGGACAATGTACATGTTCCACCGGTAGCTCTCAATGTTATGGTTATACCTTGGCCATTTGCTATGTGGGGTATGGATGTTATCAGACCCATTGAGTCTAGAGCATCCAATGGTCATCGTTTCATTTTGGTGGCTATCGATTACTTCACCAAATGGGTAGAAGTTGCATCTTATGCACATGTGACTAAAAAGGTAGTGACTACTTTTGTTAAGAGAAATATTATATGTCGATATGGCATCCCGCATCGTCTTATTATTACTGATAATGGAACCAACTTGAATAATAAGATGATGGAAGAACTATGCTAGGATTTCAAAATTCAACACCATAATTCCTCTCCTTATCGACCCAAAATGAATGGTGCAGTAGAGGCGGCCAATAAAAGCATCAAAAAGATCATTCAAAAGATGGTTAAGACCTATAAGGATTGACATGAAATGTTGCCTTTCACTCTTCATGGTTATCAAACATCTGTACGCACCTCAATAGGAGCTACTCCATTCTCCATTGTATATGGCATGGAAGTTGTACTACCAATAGAGGTCGAAATACCTTCCTTGTGAATTATAATGGAAGTAAAATTAACAGAAGCCGAATGGGTTCAAAGTCGATACGATCAGTTAAACCTTATCGATGAAAAGCGGCTGAATGCTATATGTCATGGACAAGCCTATCAAAAGAAGATCAAAAGGGCTTATGATAAAAAGGTCCACCCTCATACTTATCAAAAAGGGGATCTAGTGATAAAGAAACTGATTCGAGCCCAGAAGGATAAAATTGGAAAATGGGCAGCAAACTACGAAGGACCCTTTGTGGTCAAACGAGCTTTCTCAGGAGGGGCACTTATCCTCACTAATATGGACGGAGAGGAACTTCGACACCCAATCAATTCTGATGCGATGAAGAGGTATTATGCTTGAATACATTGCTCAAGACCCATCAGGAATGAAAATCCGCAAAGGGCATTCCTGGGCAAAAGATAGGGTCCATATTCCTCGCTAGGATACATCCTAGGAAAAAAGTAGAGGTAAAAAAAAGAAAGAATTAAGAGCAGTGGTTACCTCAGTCGAAAACCGAAAGGCGGCTAAGGTAGCATTCTTCCAGAAGCAAGCAGTCCGCATAGTCTTCACTCTGAGCTCAGGCATCTTAACTGAAGCAAGTAGGAGAACTAAGGGGCAAATATTATAGAAATGACTGTATAAGCCTAAATAGTGCAGCCAACCCTGACCACCCATTCTTCTAAATACCCTTGAAATCCTTCTGTAAAGAAATAAACTTTTGCTCATTTATCAATAGAATTCCCTTTCATTTCCTTTCTCTTGACCAAATATTATGGAAATGTCTCTTTATTGATAAATCATAAATATGCGCAAAGACCTTTAATCAAAGATCAAGCATGCATCTAAAAAAGAGGAAGCATAAAAAAAATAAGAAAAGAATAAATGCCTGCTAGGATATTCTTAGGTAAAAATTAGGGTAGCCTGCTAGATCAGAAACCCCAAAAGAACGGTCTAGGCAAAAGATGAGGCAAAAGCCCCTTAAGATATTCTAGGAAAAAATTAAGGCAGCCCGCTAGATCGAAAACCCGTAAAGGGCGGTCTAGGCAAAAGATAGGGCTAAAACCAAAAGATGAATAAAAAAGGAGCCCATCATCATGGTCATAAAGGAGGAGCCCATTAGCATATTCATGAGAAGCCAACGGGAGAATTCCAGTTACTTTCTAAGTGCATTAAAAAATAAATAAACAAATAATTTGCATTTAGGACATCCACACACAAAGTAGTTGCACAAAATGAATTTGTCAAAATCAAGAAAAAATAATTTTCTTTAAGTAAGAATAATAATCATGCATATAAGGAGGCTAGGCTCCATACTTGTGATTGAAAACAGGAGGTGCCAGAACCGAATCTCCAAATAAAAGGTCCTCAAGAAAAGAGAGGAAGGTTATCTTCAAAACCACTCCAGCAGAATAAAGAGCTTCAAGAAAACCATATCTCCAACCATTCTCCTTCTACCCCAATAAAAAGAAGATACATCGAAAAAAAAAAGAGGCCAACGGAAAGGCTCGATTATCCCCAAGCGGATCCTTGCCTACTCCAAAGGCAAAACAAAAATTACTCCACGGCTCAACATCACCACCACATGAGTCGTCAAACATAGTTGTTTGAAGATCAAACCACCATCCTTCCATCCAAGAAATAGGAAGCCATCAACATAGAAAATCCAACGGAAAAGCTTGATCACCCCAAGCGGATCTTTGCCTATTCCAGAGGTAAAACAAAAATATTACCTCAAGACTCAACTTCATCACCACATGAGTCATCAAGCACATTCATCCAGAATCTCCGTTACTTCCCCAAAGGAGAATAAGGACTACACAAAGATCAACCAAAGAAGATATGGAGTAAAAATCTCCATATCCCCAGGGGTTCAACAAAAAAAGAAAGAAAGGAAAAACCTTTCATTCCCCAATAGAGGCCACAACAGAAAAAGGCCGAATAAAAATCCCCAAGTAGAGCATCTCAGAAAGATATACAAAACGAGGAAAACAAGAAAATTCCCATCCTCCAGTTCAATAAAGAGCTTCACAAAGCCAGGAGCCAAGCCTCCATCATCATAAAAAATCAAATCAAAGTTGGATCCCTAGAAAGCCAACAAACTCCTTGGTGGATTGCTAAAAAAGAAAAAGAAGAAAATCTTTCATCCCTAGCGGATACTCAAAAAAGAAGAAAAAGCTTGTGTGCATAAAAGAAATTAAAAAGTAAAAAGGTGCACGCATTATCCAAAAGAAAGAAGCCAAATTTCAAAATTACAGAAAAAAAGAGATAAAACGCGAGAAAAAGGAAAAATAATCAGAAAACCCATTCCCCAGCGGAATAAGAGCATCGGTAAAGCCAACTCCAACTAACAACATCCAACAAGGAGTCAAAAACTCCATTCCCCCCACGGGGCAAATCAAAATAGATCTCCGGAATGAAATCAATTCCCCGATGGATCACCAAAAAGAAAAAACTATCCCCAGTGAGCCTATCAACAAAGGCAAAATTACAAATCCATATCCTCAAGAAGTTAATTTCCTATAAATATATAGGCAAGACCTGGCAAGCAAAGAGCCAATATCCCCAAGAAAGGGAAATCAACCTATGTAGAGGCAATACAAGCCCAAACATAAAGTCTTCATCATTATTAAAGCATCCGCCTACTTAAGAGGCACAATAGACAAAAATCAAAAACCCCTAGTGGATTCCTGCCTAAATAAGAGGCAACCAATAAATAATCCCTAACAAACAACATGTCGGATGGCTAAACAGAAAAGCCAAAAACAAAAAATCCCCGGCAAGACCGGATGGCTAAACAGAAAAAGCCAAAAACAAAAAATCCCCAGCAAAATCGGATGGCTAAACAGAAAAGCCAAAAACAAAAAAATCCCCAGCAAAACCAGATGGCTAAATAGACAATCCAAAAACAAAGAATCCCCGGCAAAATCGGATGGCTAAACAGAAAAGCCAAAAACAAAGAATCCCTGGCAAAACTGGATGGCTTAACAGAAAAGCCAAAAACAAAGAATCCCCGACAAGACCGGATGACTAAAACAGAAAAGTCAAAAACAAAATCAATCACTCCCCATGGAATGGGCGCATGATCAGAAATAGTAAGCCGCCAACACATCTCCAAAACCGGATGAGGGTTTGTACTCATCAAACACAAGATTGACTACCAAAAAGAGCATCCTGAGAGCCTTACAGAACGAGGCTCATCAAGAATCTAGCAAAAGCAGATTTGTACCTGGTGGGGGTAGGTACCCACAAGAGCCTTACAGAATGGGGCTCGTCAAGAGTTTAGCAAGTGTAGACTCGAACCTAGTGGGGGAAAGTACCTGTCGCCGCCGTCAAAACGAGGCGGTCGAAGCGACGCGATGGTTCTGACTTTCCAATTTTCACGTTTTTATGGGTATGGTTACAACGCCTTTAGGTTGTCCGATAACTGGGCTGAACCTAGGGGTGAGGTTTTTGAAAAAGTGTTCTTGGATTGTCCGATAACCAGGCTAACCCAAGAACTAATTTTGAAGAGTTCTTATGGAGTCGCCACCGATGTTTTTACCGGAAACATCGAGAAAGGAGTAAAAAGGCGTTGGTTTTCAAAAACCAACTTTGGTCGTTAAAACCAGAGTTTAGGTAAGGGAGTTAGTTACGTGTAAGGGAAGTGTTAGTTCCCTTACGATGCCCCTTTCGGGTTCCCTATGATAGGCCAGCTATTTTATAAATAAACTTATGAAAAGACTCTTTTACCCTTTTATTAACGGAATTAAAATAACGACTACATGGCCCTAATGTCTATCATGCAACTTAATTAAAGTAAAGGCAATAAAGAGAGGGAGAGAATAAAGAAACCTCCGAAGCAAGCTCTTTAATTAATTTCTTGAAAATTAAGGTGCGTTTTGGCAGCCCTTCGCTCTTTACAACGCCGGAAAAACTCTTGGAAATGATATAAAAATCTCTAAGAAACTCTCAGAAACTCCGAAAATGCTTCGGAGGGGTTCTAGGAAGAGAATTTGAAGAAGTTGTAGAAGGGAAAGTGGAAGAACTGTGTGAAATGAGGGGGGGAGCGCTTGCTATTTATAGGGATTCGCGCCTGTTAGGTCGAGACGGCTGTCTCGCCATTCGGGACGACCGTCTCGCCTTGCAAAAATGGCGAGAAGGTCGTCTCGCCAAACGAGAAGGGGGTCTCGCCATTCGTAGGTGACAAGACGGTCGTCTCACCAAATGAGACGGTCGTCTCGACTTGCAGGAATGGCGAGATGGCGGTCTCGAAAAGCGAGACGGCGGTCTCGATCCCTGAAGGCGAAAATCCTTATTTTAATGCAAAAAAATCCTTCCTATCCTAGTATGGGGCCTAATAGTCTCTCCTAATGGCTTCTTATGCTTCATCCATCTTCGAATAGGAGGTCTTCTGGCCTTTATTATGAGGCCGGGCAAGATTTGGGGTCTACAACTGCCCCCCCTTTACTTGACCAGTCGACTGTTGGCCTGTCGTGCCAAGAAGATCGGCTGGAAGGTAAAGGAGTTGACCCTCTTGCCCGGTTACCCTTCGAACGTCCCGTCTTGCGGCGGTTGATCTTCTGGAGAAAATGGTGTTGTGCACCTCCAGGATACTCCTTCTGACGATAGCCGATCCTTTCGGTTGACACATGGTAGAACCTCAAGATACTCCTTCTGACGGTAGCCGATCCTTCGGTTGATGATGGGTATAAACCCCCCGTCAGGCTGGTATAGTCCACTGCGTAGGACTGGATGAGGATGAACCCTCCATCAGGCTGGTGGTTACGACTTACTGATCCGGCTTGAGCGCAGATCAGGCGCACCGCGTGCGCAGGTTGATAGGTATGAACCCCCTATCAGGCTGGTACAGTCCAATGCGTAGGACTGGTGGTGGTGGCGGCTTACTGCTCAGGTGGCTCATGCGCCGAGCATCGAGATGTGTTCTCTTGTCTTTGTTTGTCTTTTCTGGGAATGGTCATTCGGATTGTGCCGGGGATTTTGTTGGTGTTCACCCAGCTTGTTGGTTGCTGGGGATTCTTTGATTTTGATCTTTTGGTAGTGGTCATCTGACTTTGCTGGTTGTCGGGTAGTCTTGTTTTCTTTGTTGTTCGATTCTTGCTTGGTCGTCGAAATTTGTTGGTCAAGGTGATTAACTTGTTTTAATCCTGCCTTTTTCTGCGGTTTTATCTCTTTTTTCTCGCAATTTTGGATTTTGGCTTTTTTTAGCGTAAGTCTTTTTACTCTTAGTTTCTTTTTGTTACGCTGACTCTTTTGAAAAGGAGAGCAAAATGCATAAAATGAAATTTTATTTATAATAGGGATTTATTACAACATTTTATTTTCTAAGCACTATCCCTAAGGTGGTGGACTCGAGTCTGGAGACGATCCGTAAGAGGGGAATTGTCGGTACATATGCCTTCAGAATTTTGCTTGATCCCGGGCTTCGTCGAGGTACTCCTGTCGAAATGTCGCTAGGTCCTGCCTTATTTCCTCTTGGTATTGGCCGAATGTCTCCAACCTCGTGTCAAAGGCATCTTGCCTTAGGGACATTTGCTCTTATCTCATGGACATTTGGTCGAATTGCTGGCGCAGATCGTAGATGTTGCGGTTGATGCCAGCAAAGTCGTCTGTGTACTGCTGCTGTTGTTGTTGTTGCTGCTGCTGTTGTTGGAACTTGGGAGGTGTCGAGAGATCGTGCATTGCTACGAGGTCCTGGAGGTCCTGGAGGATCAACCGGGTCCCTTGGCGTAGCAACATCCCCATGCTGACCAAGACTGACCCGTTGATGGTTTCGGGTCGGAGGCTGGAGGCCAGTTCTTCCCTACCACTGCACCCCCATTTTTCTGCCAGCGGGGTGATGAGGGGAGCCATGAGGACGGCTCCCACGGGGCGGCTCCCGAAGTCCTTGAGGGCCTTCAGGAAGAAATAGCCAGGGTTGCACCGGCGCCTCTGGCTCATGTAGTAGAGGACGAAGAGGTCCGGGAGGGTAACTTTACCCTGACTTTCTTTCCGCCCATGGACAGTCCCAGCCAGCAGCTTGTGGCAGATGCGGAGAGCAGGGGGAAGTGCGGAGCCCTTGATCAGTGTTGGCAGGGTGTGTGCCCCAGTTAGCTCCTCTCACATTTCGTCGGCGGTGAGGGTAGTGGGGCGTGCGCAGATGGCGTCCTGGTAGTCTCGAGTCAGAACGTCCTCGGGCTGGACGAATCCAATGGACACATTGAACTCGTCCAGGGTGGTGGTCCAGTACATCCCACCTATGAAGTACGTCACCATTTTTGTCGGTGGGAGACTCGGTACCATGGAGGGGGTCTCGGAGTAGGAGATGGAGGCGAGAAACTCTAACACCGCCTGAGGATAGACGTGGGTAGTTGGAGACTGGAGGAGGAAGCGCCACCCTATGTTGTCGATGTGGGCGCGAATGTCGTCTTCCCACCAGAATTCGGCGAGGATGCCGAAGTCCAATCTCAGCATGGGGTGCCAAGTATACCCCCGGATGTGCTCTAGGCGGGCCTGGTGTATTGGCGAAAGATGTGTGGGATCCTGCGAAGCGGGAGCTGAGGAGCTACTGGGGCCGGCAAAGCCTCTTCTCTTTCTAGATTGGTCTCCACGATGCATTTTGACGGTAAGGTGCTTGAAAATGAGAGGAAGGAGGGTAGGAGTGTAAGACAGGGTGTTGGAGACCCCCCCCCTAGGCCCCTTTATTTATAGAAAATTTTCCAGATTCGGGACCACCGTCTGGGAAGTCGAGACGGCGGTCTCGATTTTGCGTTACTCGGGACGGTCGTCTGTGAAAGTGATGAAGATCTTATTGAATTACTTTGGCAAAGATCT
>OY731406.1:45062882-45216021 GCA_963425845.1 Sphenostylis stenocarpa
TTACGAAAAGTCCGCTAGGTATTCCTAAAAAGTAAATACAAAAAGGGAAACCTAGACAAAAGTTAGGACATAAGCATAACATCCTAGGCTGAAAACCTGAAAGGGCAGGCTAGGAAAGTTAATCAATCACAAAAAGGCACCACAAATCAGTAAAGTAAAGACGCCACATCATAAGAACGAAACGTTTGCCTAAACACAGACCAACCTTGGCTAGCCATTCTTACAGAAACCTCTATTACAAAAAATATCCCTTTAAAACACAAGCCCTTGTTGTAAATCCTTTTCTTTCTCTTCTCTTGACCATTTCACTATAAAGCATTCAAGTAATAAGGGGAATGTGGAAATATAGTGATCAATAGGAAGGTTGAAATCCTTAAGGAAAGGAAGCGGGGCATTGACATGGCAGTTGCCCTACGAACAAAAGATTGCTCTTCAACTATAGCAAGAAAATTTCGAGACGGCAAATCAGGTACAACCAAGCTTGTTAATCAAGAAACATGATGACAGAAAGGTACAACACCAAGAATGCGCCCGAAGTCAAAGCACATCAGTTAAAACTTTCGAAATATTAACTGAAATAGATCATAGGATGCATATCATGAAACATTACATGCATTAAAACATCAATGAATGGAGACCTATCCTCCTTCTCAACAAAAAAACATGAAAACCAACTTGAAAAGCTTGAGACAGTCGTCCCAAGGGCAAGACGACCGTCCCAAACAACCAATTTCAAGTGGGACGCCCGTCCCAAGTTTGAGACGCCCGTCTCAGTGCCAAATTTTGAATGGGATGGCTGTCCCACTCCCCAAATGGCTATCCCAAAGGAAAATTTTTTAAGTGAGACGGCCGTCCCAACCCAGACGGCCGTCCCAACTCTCCTGGCTCCTCCTATATATGTTAGGCGCGGATCCTTGCCTTGGTACCTCATTCCAAGCATTCTATCTTGCTTCTCCTCCCTTTCTACACACTTTTAGCATCCTTAAGTGAGTAAGGCGTACAATGGAACGTGGAGAGGCTTCCTCCAGGAGAAAACGCACCAGAACCCGCTGCTCTCACTACCACCAGCATGTGGAAAGAAATCACCGGAGCACATACCCTGCCGTCACATCTGAAAGGTGCAGCTTTTTCTCCGCCAATCCGCATATGCCATAAACTGCTAGCCGGGACCATACATAGCTGGAAGGAAAGCCAAGGGAAGGTAACGCTGGCTGACCTTTTCATTGTCTATTGTATGCATCAAGGGCATCGATGCAACCCAGGATATGCCTTCCTGAAAGCTGTAAAGGATTACAGAACTCGCGGCTCAGCAGGGGCCATCATGGTGACTCCCTTTCTCACCCCTTTAGCTAAATATTGGGGATGCACTGACAGAGAAGACCTCCCAGCTAGCCTCCAACCAGAGCCGATTAACGGAGGAACATTGGTCCACATGAACATCCTTAGTCGACAAGGATCAGGGTTTATTTTAAACCCCATAATCTCGATTTCGCTGGATATGCGTGATTTCGACACACCACAGGACATCCCTGCGACTTCGGAATCCCAGCAGCAATCATACGATCCAGACTTCGCCGACTTATACCGACGTATAGATGATGAGCACGCCTATATGGAAGGGCAGTTCCAGTTCACGCGACAACAGTTCAGTCAGCTGACCATGAGGCAAGATAGGACCGATCGTCAAATAGAAAATTTGGTCCAGACTCAGGCAAGGTTCCAGCGCCGCATACTCCGCCGCATCCCTTCGCCAGCACCATCCTCCCATTCCAGCCCAGAAGCAGATGATTAGGAGGTCTTTAGATATTTTCTAGTAGTTTAAAAATGCTTGAATGTATCACCAAGAAAAAAGAGAAGTAATAAATAAAAGTTGTTATTTCTGTTTACATTTCAAAAAGCCCACGTGTACAAAAATTATAAAATAAAAGGCACACGTGATATATTGAAAAGCTAGATTTCAAATAACTTGCGATAAAGATCAAAATCGTGAAAGAAAAAGGCGAAATCAAAACCATTTCAGCAGAATAAAGAGCTTCAAGGAAACTAGCTCTAACCTTCTAATCCCAATAAACGAAGGTACACCAGAAAAAGGCCAACGGAAAGGCTTGATGATCCCCAAATGGATCCTTGCCTACTCCAAAGGCAAAACAAAAATTACTTCGCGACTCAACATCACCACATGAGTCGTCAAACAGAGTCACTTAAAAGATCCGACTACCATCCTTCCATCCAAGAAAGAAGGAAGCCATCAAAATAGAAAAGCCAACAGAAAGGCTTGATCATCCCCAAGAGGATCCTTGCCTACTCCAGAGGCAAAACAAAAAGATTACCTCACGACTCAGCGGCATCACCACATGAGTCATCAAGCACACTCATGCAGAATCTCCGCCACTTCCCCAAAGGAGAATAAGGACTACACAAGAGTCCATCAAATAAAATACGGAGTCAAATCCTCCATATCACCAGGGGGCAACAAAAAGAAAGAAAAGAAAAACTTTCATTCCCCAATAGAGGCACAAAAAAGGCCGAATAAAAAATCTCCAAGTAGAGCATATCAAGAAAAGTCTACAAAAAGAGGAAAACAAGAAAATTTCCATCTTCCAGCTCAAATAGGAGCTTCACAAAGCCAGGAGCCAAGACTCCATCATCAAAAAATCATCAAAGTTGGATCCCCAGGAAGCCGACAAACTCCTTGGCAAATCTCCAAAAAAGAGAAAAAGAAGAAAATCTCTTCATCTCGCTCAATAAAGAGCTTCACAAAAGTCAGGAGCCAATACTCCATCATCAAAGTTGGATCCCCAGGAAGCTAACAAACTCCTTGGTGAATCTCCAAAAAAGATAAAAAGAAGAAAATTTCTTCATTCCGCTCAATAAAGAGCCTCACAAAGTCAGGAGCTCAAGACTCCATCATAAAAAATCAAATCAAAGATTGGATCCCGGGAAGCTAATATACTCCTTGGGATCGCAAAAAAAGAGAAAAAATAAATCTCTTCATCCAGCAAATAACAAAAATCCAAGTGTGCATAAAAGGCGCACGCATTTAAAAGCCAAATTTTCAAGAATCGCGAAAAAGAGATACAAATCGCGAGAAAAAGGTAAAAACCCATTCCCCAACAGGAATAAGAGCATAGGCAAAGCCAGCTCAAACAACAGCATCCAATAAGGAGTCAAAAACTCCATTCCTCCCTAGGGGGAAAGTCAAAATAGATTTCTGGGAGAGCAATCAAATCCCCGATGAATCATCAAAAGGGAAAAACTACCCTAGTGAGCCTATGACAGAGGCAAACTACAAATTCATATCCTCTGGGAGTTAATCACCTATAACACCCAATATGAATATCCCTAATGAAATGCAAAGCCTTCACTCCCAAGAAAGCCTTTGCCTACTCAGAGGCGAGCAAAGAGCTAATATCCCCAAGAAATGGGAAATCAACCTACGCAAGAGGCAATATAAGCCCAAAGCATAAAAATCTTCACCACTGCTGAAGCATTTGCCTAAAAACAAGAGGCACAATCAACAAGAAATCAACAAATCCTCAATGGATTCCTGCCTAAATTAAGAGGCAATCATCAATAAACCCCGGCAAAAACTGGACGGCTAAATAGAAAAGCCAAAAAAAAAAACCACAAATCCCCAGGAGATTCCTGCCTAAAATAAGAGGCAACCAACAAGAAATCACCGGTAAAACCGGATGGCTAAATAAAAAAGCCAAAGAACAAGAATCCCCGGCAAGACCGGATGGCTAAAAAGAAAAGCCAAAAACATAGAATCCCCGGCAAGACCGGATGGCTAAAAGAAAAGCCAAAAACAAAGAATCCCCGGCAAGACCGGATGGCTAAAAGAAAAGCCAAATCACAAAGAATCCCCGGCAAGACCGGATGGCAAAAATGAAAAAGCCAAAAAACAAAGAATCCCTGGTAAAACCGGATGACTAAAACAAAAAGTCAAAAAGAAAGATCAATCACTCCCCACGGAATAGGCGCATGATCAGAGACAATAAGCCGTCAACACATCTCCAAAAACTGGATGAGGGTTTGTACTCATCAATCAAAAGACTGAATGCCAAAAAAGAGCATCCCAAGAGCCTTATAGAATAAGGTTCGTACCAGGTGAGGGTAGGTACTCACCAAGAGCCTTATAGAATAGGGTTCGTACCAGGTGGGGGTAGGTACCCACAAGAGCCTTATAGAATAGGGTTCGTACTAGGTGAGGGTAGGTACCCACAAGAGCCTTATAGAATAGGGTTCGTACCAGGTGGGGGTAGGTACCCACAAGAGCCTTATAGAATAGGGTTCGTACCAGGTGGGGGTAGGTACCCACAAGAGCCTTATAGAATAGGGTTCGTACCAGGTGGGGGTAGGTACCCACAAGAGCCTTATAGAATAGGGTTCGCACCGGGTGAGGGTAGGTACTCACCAGAGCCTTATAGAATAGGGTTCGTACCAGGTGGAGGTAGGTACCCACAAGAGCCTTATAGAATAGGGTTCGTACTAGGTGAGGGTAGGTACTCACCAGAGCCTTATAGAATAGGGTTCGTACCAGGTGGGGGTAGGTACCCACCAGAGCCTTATAGAATAGGGTTCTGTAGACCCCTAATTTCGCCCGGCTTCTTAATAAAAGAAAAGGAGACCTCTCGCGACAAGATAGAGCTCACCCAGTCACCCGACAAAAGCCAAAGAGACTTCCTACACGACGATAAAAGCTCGCCCGACATCTTAATGAGGGCCAAGAAGACTTCCTATATGAAGATAAAGCTTCAACGGACACATATCGGCATCAAACGACGTCCGAATACACAAAGGAAAGCTTCCCGGGGGTCCCAGAACATGAAAGCTGGCCAAAACAGGTCGAGACGGCCGTCCCAACCTTCCCTGGCCAAGTGGGACGGCCGTCCTAAGTGGGACTGCCAGTCCCAGCTCCCCAGGGCGTCCCAGCCTTTGTAAAACATGTAGTTGGGACGGCCGTCCCAACCCAGACGGCCATCCCAACCCAGACGCGCGTCCCAAATGTGCCAGGCAGCGAAAACTATAAATAGGATGCTCATTTGCTCATTTCCCACACCCCAGACAACTCAGAGCACTTGTCTACTTCTCTCCCTCTTTCGAATGATCTTTCTGATTGCCTAATATAGGTAACAATCAGTTAAGGAATTAGATTCTGGCATTCGATTCTTCTAGAAAATTTTTAGTCGAGTCGAGTTTTATCGTGAGGAGAGTTGTTGTAGAGCGAGGGACTGTCGAAACGCGTCCTTATTGTAACTGAGTTGCTATATAAAGCTTGCTACGGGGGTTCTTCTCAAATCTCTTCTCTTTTATTGCTTTATTGCTTTATATATGAAATGTAAATAAAATCATGTAGCTAGCCATATTTATATGTTGTACGAATAAAATAGGGTAATAGCGTAATTTCTTATAATCTTCACTTAAATGAATCAATCCATCATAGGGAACCCGAAAGGGGCGTTGTGGGGTGCTAATGCCTTCCCCACACGTAACTAACTCCCTTACCCAACTCTGGTTATAATGGCCAAGTGCGGTTTTTTTAAAATAAACATCTTTTTCCTTTTCCAATGTTTAAGGTCAAAACATTGGTGGCGACTCCAGAAGAACCCCTTTTTCGAAAACCTGGCTTCTATTAGAGGATAGTTCAGTTGTTGAGCACCTCGGAAGCAATGAACATATTTTAAACATAAAACGCGAGTCTAAACCATCTTTTCACGACCGCTCGCATTAAACGTTTGAGATGTCCCTAGACGTCGGAACGGACAGCGGCGACAGGTTCGTACCAGCAAAAGCCTTATAAAATAAGGTTTGTACCAGATGAGCGTAGGTACTCATCAGAATCTAGCAAAAATGCAGATTCGTACCAGGTGGGGGTAGGTACCCACCAGAGCCTTATAAAATAAGGTTTATACCGGATGAGGGTAGGTACTCATCAGAATCTAGCAAAAATGCAGATTCGTACCAGGTGGGGGTAGGTACCCACCAGAGCCTTATAAAATAAGGTTTATACCGGATGAGGGTAGGTACTCATCAGAATCTAGCAAAATGCAGATTCGTACCAGGTGGGGGTAGGTACCCACAAGAGCCTTATAGAATAGGGTTCGTACCGGGTGAGGGTAGGTACTCACCAGAGCCTTATAGAATAGGGTTCGTACCAAGTGGGGGTAGGTACCCACCAGAGCCTTATAGAATAGGTTTCATATCCACCAAAGCCTTATAAAATAAGGTTTGTATCAGATGAGGGTAGGTACTCATCAAAACCTAGCAAAATGCATCAGGTAGAGTAAAATACTCACCAGAGCATTACAAAAACGGGTTGCAAAGACCTTGCTTCTATTAGAGGATAGTTCAAGTGTTGAGCACCTCGGAAGTAAGTACCCACAAAAGTTTAGCAAAATGCGAACTCATACTAGGTGAGGGTAGGTACTCACCAAAGCCTTGCAGAACAAGGTTCGTACCAAGTGGGGGTAGGTACCCACAAGAACCTTATGGAATATGGTTCAGAATCTAGCAAAGAGCAGATTCATACCTAGTGGGGGTAGGTACCCACAAGAGTCTAGTGAAATGCAGACTCATACCCGGTGAGGGTAAGTACTCACCAAAGCCTTATAAAAGAAGGCTCAAACCAGATAGGGGTTGGTACCTATATGAAATTTTTATCATCTGGAGGATCTTCAAGCGAAGGAGCATCTGAAGGATAACCGGGCAAAAAGGGTTAACTCCTTCCCCTACCAACTAACTTTGTTGGCATATTAGGCCAACAATTAGTCAGGCAGGTGAAGGGGGGGCAGCTGTAGACCCCTAATTTTGCCTGGCCTCTCAATAAAGGCTAAGGAGACTTCCTATAACAAGATAAAGCTTGCCTGGCATCTCAATATAGGCCAAGAAGACTTCCTATATGAAGATAAAGCTTCAATGGACGTCTATCGGCATCAATCGACGTTCGAATAAAGAAAGGAAAGCTTCCCGGGGGTCTCAGAACACAAAATCTGGCAGAAACAGTCGAGATGGCTGTCCTAGAAGTTGGGACGGCCGTCCCACATGCCCAGACGCCCGTCCCAAGTTCCAGACGGCCGTCCCAACTGATTTTGATGCTTGGGACGACCGTCCCAAATCTTAGACGGCCGTCCCGACTTCTCCAGACGCTCATCCCTGTTTTCTGGGCCCCGAACGTCCATCCCAAGCTGCCAGGCTACGAAAACTATAAATAAGAGGCTCATTTGCCACTTTTTCACACCCCAGACAACTCCAAACACTTGTCTTCTCTCCCTACTTCGAATGAACTCTCCGATTGCCTTAAAAAGGTAACAATCGGTTAAGGAATTGTATTCCAGCATTCGATTCTTCTTTAAAATTTAGTCGAGTCGATATTGTATTCGGGGAGGAGAGTCTTTGTAGAGCGGGGGGATTGCCAAAACGCATCCTCGCAATTCAAGATTTGTAATACAAAGCTTGCTACGGAGGTTCTTTTCACTTCTCTTCTCCTTTATTGCTTTATTTATTGCTTTATGCATGCAATATAAAATAAGATCATGTAGATAGCCATTTTTAAATACTGTATAAATAAAATAGGGTAATAGCATAATTTCTCATAATCTTTACTTAATGAATTAATCCGTCATAGGGAACCCGAAAGGGGCGTTGTGGGGTGCTAACACCTTCCCCACACGTAACTAACTCCCTTACCCAACTCTGGTTATAATGGCCAAGTTTGGTTTTTATTAAAATCAATGCCTTTTTATCCTTTTCCAATGTTTACGGTCAAAACATTGGTGGCGACTCCATAAGAACCCCTTTTCGAAAACCTTGCTTTTATTAGAGGATAGTTCAGTTGTTGAGCACCTCGAAAGCAATGAACATATTTTAACATAAAACGCGAGTCTAAACCATCTTTTCGCGACCACTCGCATAAACGTTCGAGATGTCCCTAGATGTCAGAACGGACGGCGGCGACAGTCATTACTATTACAGAATCAAAAGATCTCACAAAAATGAATATTGCTACTCTATTTGGAAAGCTGCGAGAACATGAGATAGAGCTACAAAGGTTAAAGAATGGTGAACAGAATCAAGTCAAGACGATAACTCTAAAAGCAGAAAAATCTTCACAAGATGAAAGCAAAAGTGAAGGTAAGTTTTCAGATTCTGATATATCTCTTTTAACTAAACAGTTTTCTCGTTTTATGAAGAACAAGAAAAAGAGATAGCAAAGAAAAGAGAAAACCAATAGGTATGAGTGTTATGGATGTGGAAAGCTTGGCCATATCAAACCAAACTGTTTGGAACTTAAAAAAGAGAAGAAAGATGTGAAAGAGAAGAATGGTATCTACAAGAAAAAACGCAAAGCATATATTGTTTGGGAGGATAATGATTCTTCCATAACACAAGAGAGTTTTTTCGAAAGCAGTGATGGAGAAGAAGAAGCAAATCTTTGCTTGTTGGCTATAGACCCCAAATCTTGTCTGGCCTCACAAAAAGTTCAGAAATCCTCCGTTTCGAAGATGGTCAAGGCTTCATTAGGCCCTTAGTATCATTTTCTAGACTCCATTTAAGAAAAGGAGGGTTTTCTTAGAAAAATAAAAATTAGGGATTTTGTCAGAGGGCCGGGACGGCCATCCCAGATCCAGACGGTCGTCTCAACCCCCTTGGGGGCCTGGGACAACCGTCCCAGATCCAGACAGACGTCTCAACCCATCTTCAGCCTGGACAGCCATCCCAAATTCCCAAATGGCCATCCCACTTGACAAAATCTGGGACGGCCATCCCGGCCTCCTGGAAGTGCGAGCCTATAAATAGAGGCGTCATTTCTCTCATTTCACACAGAATTCAGAGCAGTGCTCTCTTCTCTCTCTACTTTGAAACTTTTTCGAGCATTTTTGCTTAAGTTTCAGAGTCCGAGTAGTCTTTTTGACTATCCTTTTTGAATTAAGTCAGTTAAGGAAGTCTCTTTTTGAGACATCCGACACTCAATAGTATAAGAATTTTTATCGTTTGGGGAGGAGTGCTCTTGTAGAGGGAGGGGACTGCCGAAAAGCGTCCTTACGTTTTCAAGAGATATATAAAAGCTCGCTTCGTAGGTTCCTTTCTCTCTTTCTTCTCTTTTATAGCTTTCATTTACTGCTTTTTTTTGTGTGTATTAGATATTAGGGTCATGTAAATAGTTATTTAAATACCGCAATGAATAAATAGGGTAGAAGCATAATTTTTAAATCTTTGTTTTAAGATTATTCCATCATAGGGAACGCGAAAGGGGCATTGTGGGGTGCTAACATCTTCCCCGCATGTAACTAACTCCCTTACTCAACTCTGGTTATAATGGCCAAAGGTGGTTTTTCTTAAACCAATGCCTTCTTTTTTCTCCCTTTTTGATGTTTATGATAAAAATATCGATGGCGACTCCTGGACCCATTTACGAAAACCTCGCTCTTAAGGGTAGTTTGGTTATCGAACACCCTAAGAGCGATGACCACTCTTTTTACAAAAAAAACGCGAGTCAAAAAACTATCGCGTCGCACTGACCGCTTTCCACGACGGCGACAGATGGCAACTCCACTGGGAAAGTCATGAGATTTGATCCCATTTAGTGATGGAATAATCCAAAATAGTAGATTTAAAGTTATGCATCTACCCTTTCTTGGTTTGAATATGTCACCGCCGTCAAAAGAGGCAGTCGGAGCGATGCGATGGTTTCGGTCGACTCGCGTTTTTTTAAAAAATGGTTCAACGCCTTTAGGTTGTCCGATAACTAGGTTGGACCTAAAGGCAAGGTTTTCAAAAGGTTCGAGGAGTCACCACCAATGGTTTTACCAGAAACATTGGAAAAGGAAAAAAGAAGTCAGTGGTTTTTTAAGAAAAACCAACTTTGGTCATTACAACCAGAGTTAGGTAAGGGAGTTAGTTACGTGTAGGGAAGGTATTAGCTTCCTTACAACGCCCCTTTCGGGTTCCCTATGATGGACCATTTTTATAAATAAATAATAACTCTAAAATGCGCTTTTACCCTTATTTATTTATTGCAGAAATTAAATTATTGACTACATGGCCCTAAATGATTAATGCACAACAATACTATCTAAAAAGCAGTAAAGTAGAGAAGGGAGTATATAGGAACCTTCGAAGAAAGCTTTTATAGTAAATTCTTTGTAAGAGGGTGCTTTTTGGCAATCCCCACGCTCTACAATGATGATCGATCTTCCTCGCAACACTATAGAACGCTTTCTAAGAACTCTAAGAAACTCTAGAAATGCTTTAGAGGGGTCCTAGGAGAGTAATTTGAAGATTTTACAAAAGTGAAAGTGGTAGAATGGTGTGTAAAGAGTGAGAAAGTCCCCCCCCCCCTTTTATAGGGATTCGTACCTGTCAAGTCGGGATGCTGTCTCGCCTCACAAGGTCGGGACCGTTGTCTCACCAAACGGGACGATGGTCTCGCCTTCGACAAGTGGCGAGACGGTCATCTCGCCATTGGCGAGTGGCGAGACAGCGGTCTCGCCCTTAGCCAACGGCAAGACGGTGGTCTCGCCCTTAGCCAACGACGAGACGGCGGTCTCGACCCTTTGGGTGGAATTTCTTATTTTTCTTGTACAAAAATCCTTCATATTCTAATATGGGCCTATTGATCAATCCTAGGGACCTTTTAGGCCTTGTCCATCTTCGAACGGAAGTCTTCTGCTCTTTATTTTGAGGTCGGGCAAGATTTGGGGTCTAAAGTTGCCCCCCCCCTTCACTTGACTAGCTGATTGTTGGCTCAATATGCCAAAAAATCGGCTGGAGGGTGAAGGAGTTAACCCTCTTGCCCGGTTGTCCTTCGGTTCCTTCCCTTGTCGTGGTAGCCAACCTTCTGGATGCTAAGTGTGATCCCCTAGGATGCTCCTTTGATGGAGTAGCTGACCCCTTCGGCTGATGAGTACGAACCCCCCATCTGGTTGTAAAGCTTGGTTTAAGCCCCCTTTTATAAGGCTTGATGAGTATGCACCCCCATCTGGTTTGACGAGTACGAACTTCCATCTGGTTATTGTAACCTTGGGACGCTCCTTTGGTAGCTGACCCCTTGGTTGCAAAGTCTGGTTTAAGCCCCCTTTTGTAAGGCTTGATGAGTACGCACCCCCATCTGGTTTGAAGTCCTCTTCTAAAAGACTTGGTCAGAGTCCTCTTCTATAAGACTCGATGAGTATAAACCCCCATCTGGTTTGAAGTCCTCTTCTGAAAGACTTGGTCGGAGTCCTCTTTTGTAAGACTCGATGAGTATAAACCCCCATCCGGTTTGAAGTCCTCTTCTGAAAGACTTGGTCGGAGTCCCCTTCTGTAAGACTCGATGAGTATAAACCCCCATCTGGTTTGAAGTCCTCTTCTAAAAGACTTTGATTTGAACTGATGTAATAGCGGCTTACTGATCTTGTTCATGCGCTGACTCCATGGGGAGTAAGAGATTTTTTTGCTTGACTTTTTGTTGTAGTCATCCGGTATGCCAGGGATTCTTTGCTTTTTGCTTTTTCTTTAGCCATCCAGCTTCTTGACTATGGGGGATTGGATTTTTCCAACTGTCATCCAGCTTGTTTGATTACTGGGGATTCTTGATGAATGCCTCTTAGGTAGGCAGGAATCCACTGAGGATTTGTTAATTTTGACAATGCCTCTTGAGTAGGTGGATGCTTCATTTGAATTAAAGACTTTAGTGTTTGCACTATTTTTCCTCTGAATAGGTTGATATTCCACTTGGGGTTGCTGGCTCTTTGCCCGCCAGGTCTTGCCTATGCGTACGCAAGCGACTCTTTGAGGATGTGAATTTGTAAACTGCCTTTGTAGTAGGCTCACTGGGATGATGTTTTCTCTTTTTTGATGATCCACCGGGGATTGATTGCCTTCCTGGGGATCTGATTTTGGTTTGCCCCCTGGGGGATGGAGTCTTGGCTCCTTAATTGATATGGGTGCGAGCTGTCTTTTGTGATGCTCTTGTTCTATTGGAATTTTCGATTCCTTCTTTTGGATGCTTTTCTAGGGAGATCCACTTGGGGATTTTTATTCGGCCTACTCCGTTGCGGCCCTTTCTTTTGGACATCTGTTAGAGATGAAGGGATTTTCTTTTCTCCCCTTTTTTGTTGGAACCCTGAGAAGGTTTGGATTCCTAGATCGTTTGATGATTCGGATGTGATGCCTTTATTCTTCCATTGGGAAATGTGGCGGAGATTTGGTTAAGTACGCTTGATGACTCATGTGATGGCAATGTTGAGCCGCAAGGAGTAGTTTTGTTTTGCCTTCAGAGTAGGTAAGGATCCTCTTGGGGATAACTGAGCCTTTCCGTCGACTTTTCTGATGTGCCTTCTTTTTATTAGGTAGAAGGAAGATGGTTGGAGCTTTGGCTTTGGAAGCTCTTGTTCTGCTTGAGACACATGATTATTGATGACATGCTCCATTTTCTTGAGGGGAGCTTTATTTGGAGACTTGTTTTGAGTGCTTCCTATTTTCAAACACAAACATGGAACTAATCTCCTTATATGCATGAATATTTTTCGTTTTTTGTTATTTATCTGAGGTGATTTTTATTAGTTTTTTTATTTTTTTATTATTTTTTATTATTTTGATAAAGTCGTTTTGTGCAACTACTTGTGTGGAAGCCCTAAATGCAATCTATTTTTATTTGATGTATCTAGAAAAGTGACTGGCATTCTCCTACTGAACTTTCATGATTATGCTGGTGGGCTCCTCTCTTTTATTTATTTTTTGGTTTAGCCCTAACTTTTGCCTAGATCGCCCTTTTGGGGTTTTCAATCTAGCGGGCTACCTTAATTTTTGCCTAAGATATCTTAGCGGGCTTTTTTCCTTTTTTATGAATGCCATAACTTTTGCCTAAAATCTCTTAGCAGGCATTATTTTTTATTTTCATTTTTTTCTTTCTCTTATTTTTTCAATGCTTCCTTATTTATGATGCATGAAAAGACCTTGACAAAATGACTTTGCACATATTTATGATTTATCAATGTAGAGGTAATTTCATAAACTGGTCAAGAGAAATAAAATGAATAAGATTTTTATTGATATGTATGAGCAAAGGTTTATTATTTTCACAGAAGGATTACAAATGGAATTTAGAAGAACGACTGGCCCATGTTGGCTATACTGTATGGGCTTCAACAATGATATCTTATGATATCTGCCCCCCTGGTTCTCCTAATTGCCTTATTTGAGATGCTCGAGTCCGGAGTGAAGACTATACAAGGCTGCTTGCTTCTGGAAAGGTGTGACCTTATCCGCCATTTGGATTTCGACTAAGGCAACCATTGCTCTTAGGGGATTTTTCTTTCTTCTCTTCTTCCCCTTTTCTTCTTTCTTCTTTTTCTTTTTCTGAAAAAAAGCCTCTAAATTCTGCCTAGGACATATCCTAACAAGGTGAGTGGTCCCTAACTTTTGCCCAGGATGCCCTTTGCGGGTTTTCATCCTGGCGGGTCATGAGCAATGCCCTTTAAGCATAATACTTCTTCATTGTGTCGGAGTTGACCGGGTGTCAAAGTTCTTTTTTATCCATGTCAGTGAGGGTAAGAGTTCTTCCTGAGAAAACTCGTTTAATCGCAATTTGCCGCCCATTTTCCTATTTTTTTTTTGGGCCGGAAGTAATTTGTTTACCATTAAATTCTCCCTCATGGTAAATATGGGGGTTGACCTTGTTTTGTCGTAAGCCCTTTGATCTTCTTTTGGTGGGCTTGTCCTTAACATATGGCATCTAACAATTCTTCTTCGATTAGGTTTGAGTGGTTGCATCGACTTTGGACTCATAGGCTTTTGTCAGTTTTGTTTCCATGGTAACTTGTCAAGGAAGGTATCTCGACCTCTTTTGGGAGTACAGCCTCCATGCCATATGTAAGGGAGAATAGAGTAACTCTCATGGAGGTTCATACAGACGTTAGATATCTTATGAAGGGCAGAGGATAACGATCCTTGTAGGTTTAGACCATGTTCCGGATGATCGTCTTAATGTTCTTATTGGTTGCCCCTTACTGCATCGTCCGATTTAGGTCGATAGAGAGAGGATTTATGGTTTTGGATTTTGAGATCTTTGCATGTCATACGCATGCGTCCACATACTCTCTTGACAATTGTACCATTATTGTTGATTTGGGTATTCTCCTTCTTATCGTTTCCTTGCCCCCAAATCGATGCCCTCAGTTTCTTCCTTAATGAGCCATATAGATTGAGCTTCTCTTTTTTTAACATCCTTTGTATGTCTGGGGAGACGGTCCCATTTTCACTATCCGACTCGGTTCATTTGCCTTCAGCTTTCGGATCCCCAAAGAGTCATCCATCACAAACATGATTGTTTTTATTTGGTTCTGTTTAGGCTTAGATTTTATCACCATTTATTTTGAAATAATAATGAGGGAGAAAAGAATGAAAAAGAATATGAATGTTTATGCAAATGTCTCATTGTATTGATGAAAACAAATATGAACAAAGCCCTTTTAATTAAAGATCTCGCGGCCACGGGCGGGGACCACGAGAGATGCAGGAAGCTTAAAAGTATGAAGAGCCCTAATCAGCTGACCTTCTCTTATCCCACCCCACTATTCTGGTTGTGATAGAGGCATGGTATCCACGTTGGGAGTGTCAAAGGTGATCCACTTGGCATCTAACAACTTCTGGACCTTATACTTCAGGGAAATACAATTCTCCACGGAATGCCCAGGAGCGCCTGAGTGGTAATCACATTTTTTGTTTGGCTTGTACCAATCAGGGTAGGGTGGATCCATCCTCTTCGGAGTGACACGTACTAGGAGGTTGGCATCTACCAGCTTTGTCAGCAAACTCCCATAGGATATTGGAAGGGGAGTAAATTTTCTCTCTTGATTCCTCGACTGCCTAGCTGGTCGTGAAGAGGAAAAGGAGTAGCAAGGTTGATGACATTCACGCTTCTCTCCTCCATCTTGTTAAGGAAATTTTTGAATGGAGCATTGGATGAGGAAGATTGTGCGATCCTCCCACTTTTCAGTCCTTGCTCCACTCTCTCACCGATGGTTACCACATCCGTAAAAAGAGTCGACGTACTCCCTATCATCTTATCATAATAGGGGTCCATTAACGAATTGATGAACAGGGATATGGTTTCCTTATTTGATAGTTGAGGCTCTACTTGAGCGGCCAACTCCCTCCAACGTTGAGCATATGCCTTGAAGGGTTCGTTGTTTTTCTTACTCAAAGCTTGTAGATCTGACCTATGTGGGGCCAGATCGATATTATATTTGTAGCGACAAGGGAAGGTGTTTGCCAGCTATTTCCAGTTTTGGACTTGCCCCCCCTCTAGTTGCATATACCAGTTCAAGGCCGAATCAGCCAAGATCTCCTGAAAACAATGGATCAAGAGTTCTTCATTATCGACATATGGAGCCATCTTACGGCAGTACATTGTAAGATGGCTCTTGGGGCAAGTCATTCTCATGTAGTTTGGGAAATCTGGAACCTTGAATTTGGGGGGAAATTGGATATTCTTAATGAGGCACATGTCGGCTGCTTCTTTAACGTCAAAATTATGCCCCTCCATAGCTCTTAACCTCTCTTCGAGGGCAGAAATTTGTTGCTTGGAAACTTCAGGAGTTTGGATGATTACTACCCTCACTTCGAGCTGTATGTGAGCTCCCTGCTCAGGCTCATGGTCGGAACCCCCTTCTTCCTCATGATGTGAGGCGTGGTGACTATGATGGTTCTCCTTGTGTAAATTATGCTGATGCATTAACTCCATTAGCTACACCATTTGTTCTTTCATGGAGTTAAGTTCAACGGTGATCTTGTGATTTTGCTCTTCTAATTGTTCCATCATCTTGGCTTTCCACGCGCAAGTGAGGACAGTAAGAAGATCAGCCACTTTCTAGGGTGCATAATGAATTAGGGTTTTTATTAAAAATGAATGATTGGTGTGGGATAGATACACTGTAAGACAATGACTTTAATATCATCCTTAAAGCTTTACGCTTCACGGAGCACCTTACCCACTTCGGTATAATGGTTCCTTCCCCATCATGGTTTTGACAAGTATAACGAAGGTCACCATATACCTTAGTACATTTGTCCCTTCCTTGTGGATGGTTACAAATGTTCTCGGGGCCTCTTTCGCCTTTGTCTTAGGGATATCTAATGCCCCCTAGCATGAATGTGTTTATGCATCCATTAGTGCAAAAAGGAGGCAGATGTTCAAAGTGAGATAACTTTTGATTGGGATGTCGGATTTGGATGCACAACATATTAAAACAAAGACAAAAAGGTGAAGAACATGTGCCAAATACCCAAGGAGGATTTGGCTCGACAATTTTCCCACAATATGCTCCTAAGACCCATTTTTTGAGAGATTTATTAAGATGATGTGCATGCAGGCATTTTTTTTTCTCTTAGTTTTTCCACTTATTAAATGATGCGATATGAATGATACGACTTTGTCAAAGTTTTTTTTATTGTAAAAGGTATTTTTTATTTCTTTAAATTGTTTTTTTAACCCTTTATCTCTTCTGTCTGTCCACGTGGCTACTTAACTTACAAAGAATCTGAAACCAAGCTACCTAAAATGTGAACTGTCCGAGATAAAGTTGTTTATTATGAAAATTTGGTTTTATCTCCCCTTATCTCTTCTATCAGTCCACGTGGCTACTTAGCTTACAAAGAACTTGAAACTAGGCTAGCTAAAATGTAGACTGTCTGAGATAAGGGTGTTTATTATGAAAGAATTTTGAGAGATTTTTCTTTTTATTTTTCTGTTGTATGTTTATGCAATGCAACAAACAAATGCACACATAATTCACTCATTCGCGAACAATAGGACGATGTTTTTATCACAAGGTAGGGGTATCCTGCAGAAGAGTGCATATTTAGGGTAGTTCTAAAGTTCCTCACCAAGGTCAGGCCATTATAGGGTCCCCACTCTCCCAGCCTTCATGGCACTAAGGCCTTGTCAGTCTTTGGCCAAAAGAGGAAGGTTATCACCTTGAGTGGTGGTTTCCGACCATACTGGTGGGCTCATGGCCCTCACTACGGCAAATCCTACAATGTCACCCACTCCCTATGGATATCCCACTTGCCCCCGGGTATAGGGGGAACTATTGTGTGCAAGGGTTTGTGTACAGTTTGTATTTCAAACAATTTGCATAAAATAAACATACAACAGTTATTAAAGCCAAACAATTAAAACATGTTCTAAAATAAGGAAGGGTAAAGACGCAATTTTAAGTTTTATTTCTTAAAACTAGTCCATCACTAAATGGGATCAACTCTCTAGCTTCCCCAGTGGAGTCCCAATCTGTCGCCGCCGTCAAAAGAGGCGGTCGGAGCGACGCGATGTTTTCGTTCGACTTGCGTTTTTTAAAGAAATGGTTCAACGCCTTTAGGTTGTCTGATAATCGGGCTGGACCTAAAGGCGAGGTTTTCGAAAGGTTCGAGGAGTCGCCACCAATGATTTTACCAGAAACATTGGAAAAGGAAAAAAGAAGGCAGTGGTTTTTTAAGAAAAACCAACTTTGGTCATTACAACCAGAGTTAGGTAAGGGAGTTAATTACGTGTAGGGAAGGTATTAGCTTCCCTACAACGTCCCTTTCGGGTTCCCTATGATGGATCTTTTTATAAAGAAATAATAACTCTAAATTGCATTTTTACCCTTATTTATTTATTGCGGAAATTAAATTATTGACTACATGGCCCTAAATTATTAATGCACAACAATACTATCTAAAAAGCAGTAAAGTAGAGAAGGGAGTATATAGGAATCTTCGAAGCAAGATTTTATAGTAAATTCTTTGAAAGAGGGTGCTTTTTGGAAATCCCCACGCTCTACAATGATGATCGCTCTTCCTCGCAACACTATAGAATGTTTTCTAAGAACTCTAAGAAACTCTGGAAATGCTTCAAAGGGGTCCTAGGAGAGTAATTTGAAGATTTTACAGAAGGGAAAGTGGTAGAATGGTGTGTAAAGAGTGAGAAAGTTCCCCCCCCCCCCTTTTATAGGGATTCGCACCTGTCAAGTCGGGACCGTCGTCTCGCCTCACAAGGTCGAGACCATCGTCTCGCCAAATGGGATGGTGGTCTCGCCTTCAGCAAGTGGCGAGACGGCCGTCTCGACCCTTTGGGTGGAATTTCTTATTTTTCTTATACACAAATCCTTCCTATTCTAATATGGGGCCTATTGATCAATCCTAGGCACCTTTTAGGCCTTGCCCATCTTTGAACGAAATTCTTTTGTTCTTTATTTTGAGGTCAGGCAAGATTTGGGGTCTACAGAATAATATGCTTTACTGTATGGCTTTAATAAACTGTTGTTTGTTTATTTTTTGCAATTGTTTGAAATACAAACTGTACACAAACCCTTGCACACAACAGTCCCTCTATACCAGGGGGCAAGCGTGAATACACATAGGGAGTGGGTGGTGTTTATGGCCGGTCGTGGTAATGGCCATAGTGCCAGCAGGTTGTTGTCAAAAGCCAACACTCAAGGTGATAACCCTCCTCTCTCAGTCTGTAGGAAATCGACAAGGCACTTGAGCCACGCATGGTTTGAGGGCTGAGAGACCATGGGAACCCTATAATGGGGGCACCTTAGGGACCTGACCTTGGTTAGGACAGTTGTAGACCCCAAATCTTGCCCGGCTTCAAAATAAAGAGTAGAAGACCTCTTATTCGAAGATGGAAAAAGCCTAAAAAGCCACTAGGAGAGACTATTAGGCCCCATATTAGAGTAGGAAGGCTTTTCTGTACAAAAAAAAAAAGGATTTCCACCTTCAGGGATCGAGACTGTCGTCTCGCTTTTTGGGACCGCCGTCTCGACCAATGGCAAGTCGAGACGGCCGTCTCGTTTGGCGAGACGGCCGTCTCGTCACTTACCATTGGCGAGACCCCCCTCCTGTTTGGCGAGACGACCCTCTCGTCATTTGGTAAGTCGATACTGCCGTCTCGCCAAACGAGACGACGGTCTCGCCACTTATCAAAGTCGAGACCGTCGTCCCAAATGGCGAGACCACCGTGTCAACCTGACAGGCGCAAATCCCTATAAATAGGGAGCGCTCTCCCCTTCATTTCACATAGCTCTTCCACCTTTCCTTCTGCAATTTCTTAAAATTCTTCTTTTAGAGCCCCTCCGAAGCATTTCCAGAGTTTCTGAGTGTTTTAAGAGAGTTTTTATAGCATTTTCGAGAGAGAATTCAACGTTGTAAGAGCGAAGGGTTGTTAAAACGCACCCTATTTTTCACAAGAAGTAATCAAAGCTTGCTTCGGAGGTTTCTTCATTCTCCCTCCCTCTCTTTTATTGCTTTATTATTTATATATGTGTTAATTAGGGCCATGTAGTCATCATTTTTTTATTCCGTAAATAAAAGGGTAAAAGCGTCATTTCAAAAAGTTTAATTATAAAGTAACTGGCCCATCATAGGGAACCCGAAAGGGGCGTCGTAAGGGAGCTAATACCTCCATTACACGTAACTAACTCCCTTACCCAACTCTGGTTTTAACGACCAAAGTTGGTTTTTCTTAAAAAATCAACGCCTTTTTCTTTCCTTTTTCGATGTTTCTGGTAAAAACATCGGTAGGTCAGCCCGGTTATCGGACGATCTAAAAGCTCTCTTTTGAAAACCTTGCCCTTAGGTTCAGCCCGATTATCGGACAACCTAAAGGCGTTGTAACTCCACCCATATTAAAACGCAAAACACGGAAGTCGAAACCATCGCGTCGCTCTGACCGCGTCTTGTGATGGCGGCGACAACAGTTAGAACCTACCCTTGCCAATGCACTTTTCTACAGGAAACCCCTACCTCATAATTAAACATCATCGCTCTGTTCGCGGATGAGTGAATTTTTTGTGCATTTGTTTGTTGCATTTTGTTTGTCACATTTGCATAGCATAATCATATAATAAACAATAACAAAAAAATTTCTTAATAAACAACCTTATCTCAGACAGTCTTCATTTAAGCTAGCCTAATTTCAGGCTCTTTGTAAGCTAAGTAGCCACGTTGACTTATAGAAGAGATAAGGGTTATAAAGTAAAATAATTTAATAACAAATCAACTTTATCTCAGACAGTCTTCATTTAAGTTAGCCTGGTTTCAAGTTTTTTGTAAGCTAAGTAGCCACATTGACCTACAGAAGAGATAAAAAGGTAATAAAACAAATAAAAACAACAAAACTAATAAAACGATTTTGACAAAGGCAAACCATTCATACCCTCATCATTTCAAGAATGGTAAAATAAGAGAGAAAATAAGTGCATAAGAAAAGTGTGCATAACGCATCATTCTAATAAAGTTTCTCATGCATAAATTCATTCATTATAGGAGGCACTAGATATTTTTAAGACAAATGTGAAAGAAACCCAAGTGCATTTGTAACCTTCCACAAGGAAGGGACAAGTGTGCTAAAGCATATGGTGACCTTCGTTATACTTTTCAAATCCATGATGGGGAAGGAACCATTATACCGAGGTGGGTATGGTGCTCCATAAAGCGTAAGCTTTAAAGAGAATACCAAAGTCATTGTCTTAAGGCATATCCATCTCATATTAATCATTCATTTAAAAAACATATAATAAAAATAAAAACCCTAATTCATCTATATTTTAGAAAGTGGCTGGTCTTCTTCCTATCCTCACTCACGCACAAAAAGGCTAAGAGGATGGAGAAATTGGAAGAGTAAAACCGCGAGCTCACTACTGAGCTTAATGTCATAAAGGAGCATATGACATCGTTAATGGAGCGGTTAGAGGAATAAAACCGTATGCTCACCGCTGAGCTTAATTCTGTGAAGGAGCATTTGGCGCAGTTAACGAAACTAATGCACCAATAACATGTCCGCAATGAAGACCCCCACAATGACCATATAGGCAGAAGAGTGGAACAAGGACTGAAGAGTGGGAGGATTACACAACCTCTCTAATCCTTATCATTCAAAAAGTTCCTTAGCAAGAAGGAGAGGCGAAGCGTGAATGCCAACCTTGCTACTCCTTCTTCCTCTTGAAAGTGATGAAGATCTTATTGAATTACTTTGGCAAAGATCTTGTTGATTTGATGAAGACAAAAATGAAGTCAAAGGCAACTTTGTAGTAGTCAAAAGTCACTTAGATAAAAGAGTAGAGGGATTAGTGTGTCTACAGCTCTGCTTAGGTATAATCATTTTTATCTTTCTGCTGCATGAGGTTTCTTCATTTAAAAGATTTTGCAAATGCCTCTCAAAAAATGTTTAAACGGTTAAAAACAAAGTATTTTAATAAAAGTTTTCTTAACCAACTATTTTAACTAATAGCATATAAACTTTATCAACTAAAATGTTCTTAACATTTTTGTAACAGGTTTTTAACTGATATAATTTCGAAATAACCGATTGTTTTCATTAAAGGAAGTTTTGAAAACCTTCTGTCAGTATTTTAATTGATATAGTTTCGAAATAACCGATTAAAATTACTTAAAATGTTCAGAGAAGTGTTCTGGCAGTATTTTAATCGATATAACTTCGAAATAATCGATTAAAACCACTTGGAGTACTGTATGATCGATCAGAATTGAGTTATGACCGATCAGAACCAGATATGATCGATCAGAATTGAGTTATGACCGATCATAGTTATTTTAATCGATTAAATTACGTTTCAATCGATTAAAACAACTTAAGAGAATTTCTACACAGCGTTTTAATCGATTAAAACATATTTTTATCAGTTAAAATCATTTAGAAAAATGTATAAAAATGTTTTGCAGTATTTTAATCGATTGAAAGTCGAAACAATCGATTAAAATAGATTGAAAGATTTTTTACAAAGGGTTTTAATTGATATAAACGTTGTCGTATCAGTTAAAACAAATTTGGAAAATAATCAAGAACGTTTTAATAGATTAAAAGAAGTTTTAACAGATTAAAACAAGACTTTTAACAGATTAAAAGATTATTTTAACAGATTAATTAAACCAGCAGATTTGAAAATCTTCTATATAAACAGAGTTGTTTAACTTTTTTAAGACACATCTTTTATACATCTTTTACACATCTTTAGCAATCGATCAAGCAATCAAAAGTGCTACTTTCAAGAGAGAATCACGCTAGTTTTTGTGAAGATCATTAAAGTTCTTTCTTGAGGCAAATTGCATTCTTTTGAAGAAGAAACACATACTGCAGAACTGCATAAAACTGGTTTAAGCGTTCTTAGTTTCTTCTACTTGTTTCTTTACTTTCTTTTGCTGTATTGTGGGTGCCTGGAATTGTAGGCACTAGTTTCTGTAGCTGGAATTTGGCTGCAGGGTTGGTCAAGAACTGGAATTTGGTTCTTGGTGAAAGGTTAGGTGCAGGAACTGGAATTGTGGTTCTTGTGGTAGATTGAGTGTGAGATTAAGGTTGTATTCTGTAAAACATTCAATCTAGTGGAACCCAGCTGGAATTTGGCTGGAGACTGGACGTAGCCCTGGGATTGGGTGAACCAGTATAAACCTTGGTGATATCTTTCTAAACCTTTCTCTTCTTTAATTCTGTGACTGCATTTATTTTTGATTGCTTGCTGTGTAATTCAAGAATTGATCAGATTTCTTAATCTTTGAAATAGATAATTTGTTAATTGTGAAAATCTTTCAAAGATCAATTCACCCCCCCCCTCTTGATCTCAGCCTATATTTCTAACACCTCTTCGTGACCAGATAAGTATCCACGCAAACAAGAACGAAAATTTACTCCTATTCCAACCTCCTATGGGAGTTTGCTGCCAAAGCTGGTAGAGGACAGGCTCCTAGCACGTGTTCCTCCAAAGAAGATGAATCTGTTAGAAAAGTAGTTTTAGATCAAGAGGGGGGGTGAATTGATCTTTGAAATTTTTTCGCAAATAACAGATTATCTAATTCGAAAATTAAGTTTATTAATCTATTCTTGAATCTCAAAGCAATCAATTAAAATAAAAGCAGCAAATAAATTTAAAGAGAGAAAGGTTAAGAAAGATTTCACCGGTATTTTATACTGGTTCACCCAATACCAGGGCTACGTCCAGTCTCCAGCCAAATTCCAGCTGGGTTCCACTAGATTAAATGTTTTACAGATTCAACAATCTTACACCTAATCTAACACAAGAACCAAATTCCAGTTCCTGCACTTAACCTCTCCACCAAGAACCAAATTCCAGCTCTTGATAACCTCTACAACCAAATTCTAGTTGCAGAGAAACCAGTGCCCAAATTCCAGGCACCAAACCTTTCACCAAGAACCAAATTCCAGTTCTTGATAACCTCTACAACCAAATTCCAGTTGCAGAGAAACCAGTACCCAAATTCCAGGTACCACACAGTACAAGAACCAAATTTCAGTTCTTGTACTTAACCTCTCCACCAAGAACCAAATTCCAGCTCTTGATAACCTCTGCAACCAAATTCCAGCTGCAGAGAAACCAATACCCAAATTCTAGGTACAACACAGTACAAGAACCAAATTCCAGTTCCTGTAGTCAACCTCTCCACCAAGAACCAAATTCCAGTTCTTGATAACTTCCGCAACCAACTTCCAGCTGCAGAAAAACTTGTGCCCAAATTCCAGGCACAACACAATACAAAAGAATGAAAAAGAATTTACAAAGAAGAAACTAGAAAGCTCAAACCAGTTTATCCAAATCTGCAGAGAGTTTCTTCTTCAAAAGAATGCAAGTTGCCTCAAGAAAGATTTCAAAAATAACTTCAAAAAAATTGTTGCGAATCTTTCTTGAAAAAGTTCTAAGGTTTGCTTGAATGATTGCTTAAGGATGTGTAAAAACTGATATTCAAAGTCTGTTTAAAAAGTTCAAGCAAAACTATTTTTAAAGAGTATTTTCAAAAACTGCTGCATTAATTAATCTGTTGAAAGTTTGTTTTAATCTGTTGAAATAGGCGTTTCAATCTGTTAAAAGTCCTTTCAATCCATTAATGCGTTCTTGATTCTTTAACAGAATTGTTTTAGCTGATACTGCAACGGTTATATCAATGAAAACACTTTTCAAAAAATCTTTTAAGTTAATTCAATCGATTGTTTCATGTTTTAATCGATTGATATACTGCAAAACTTTCTTATAAAACTTTTCAAGTTATTTTAACTGATAAAAAGAAGTTTTAATCGATTAAAACTCTGTACAAAATTTTTCCAAGTTGTTTTAATCGGTTGAAACGCGTTTTAATCGATTGAAACTCTGCACAAAATTTTTCCAAGTTGTTTTAATCGATTGAAATGCGTTTTAATCGATTGAAACAGATCTGATCGGTCATAATTCAATTCTGATCGATCATAACCAACTCTGATCGGTCATAACTGCATTCTGATCGATCATTCTGAACCTTTAAGTGATTTTAATCGATTGAAACGTGTTTTAATCGATTGAAATAAGTTCTGATCGCCCATATTTTAAATCTGATCGGTTATAATGGTTTCTAAAGGGTTTTAATCGATTAAAAGTAATTTGTATCGATTAAAATACTGTAAAATTACTTCTTTGAACATTCTAAGAGATTTTAATTGGTTGTTTCAAAACTTTATTAGTTAAAAACATTATTAAGAACGCTTTTGTCAAAATGCTTTGTTTTTAATTGTTTAAAACGATTTTAGAGGCATTTTGCAAAATCATTTGAGTGAAGAAACTTCATGCAGCAGAAAAGATAAAGTGGTTTTACCTAAGCCTTCTGTAGACACACTAAATCTTCTAACTCTATTATCTGAGTGACTTGTTGACCGTTGCAATGTTGACTTCCATCTTTGACTTCATCAAATCAATGAGATCTTTGCCAGAGTATTTCACTAAGATCTTCATCACTTTCAGAATCCACCCTACCCTAAGTGGTACAAGCTTAATGAGAAATTTGATTACCACTCAGGAGCTCCAGGGCATTCCGTGGATAATTTCTTGACCTTGAAGTATAAGGTTCAAGAGCTTTTAGATGCCGAATGGATCACTTTCGATCCTCCCTCTCCTAACAAGGTTGCCAAGCCTTTGTCACAACTAGAATAGTGGGGTTGGACAAGAGGAGACCAGCTGATTAAAGCTCCATATGTTTTTAAGCTTCCTGCATATCTCTCGCGGCCCTCGCCCGTGTCCGCGAGATCTTTGATTAAAAGAGCTTTGTAAATATTTCTTTTTTATCAATACAATGAGGCATTGTCACCGCCGTTTGTTCTGACGTCTCGGGACGTTACGAACATTTATGTGAGCGGTTGTGATAAGATGGTTTAGACTCACGTTTTGTAAAAAATAATTATCATCGCTTTCAAGATGCTCATCAATTGAACTAATCTTTTAAAAAGCGAGATTTTCGTAAAAAAAGGTTATATGGAGTCGCCACCAATTTTTTTACTATAAACATTGGAAAAGGAAAAAAAAGGCGTTGATTTTAAGAAAAACCAAACTTGGCCATTATAACCAGAGTCAAGTAAGGGAGTTAGTTACGTGTGGGGAAGGTATTAGCACCCGCACGATGCCCCTTGCAGGTTCCCTATGACGGATTAATTCATAAAATAAAGATTATAAGAAATTACACTATTACCCTATTTTATTACCCGATATTATGATGATTATCTACATGATTCTATTTCTATTGCACATATGAAAGCAATAAATAAAGCAATAAAAGAGAAGAGTACTGAAAAGAACCTCCGAAGCAAGCTTTTATAAAAATCTTCAACTCTGAGGATGCTTTTTGGGGTTTTTCTCTCGCACTACAGGGACTCTCCTTTCCCGAATACAAGAAAAGCTTTAAACTATCGAATGTCGGATATCTCAGAAAGAGATTTCCTTAACCGATTGTTACCTTATAGGCAATCGGAAAGATCATTCGAGTACTAGAAGTGTATAGAAGAATAGAGAGAAGTGAATCTGTGTGTAAAAGCTACAAATGAGGTCCCTATTTATAGTTGGGCGCTGTCAGGACACCGAGACGGCCGTCCCAAGCCCTGTCAGTTGGGACGGTCGTCTGGACATTTGGGATGGTCATCCCAAAATGAAAAAATGGTTGGGACGGTCGTCTGGAACTTGGGACGGTCGTCCCAAAGTGTAAAACCATCTGGGACGTGCGTCTAGGTCTTGGGACGTGCATCTCAGAGCTGAAAATTCACTTGGGACGACCTTCTAAAATGTGGGACGGCCATCCCAAGTGTTTCTTCAAATTTTCACTTTTTATTTCTTCAGAAAAACTCTCCTTTCTTTAAACGAAAGTCGGTTGATGCTACTAAGGGCCTAACGAAGCTTTACCCATCTTTAGAATGGAAGTCTTCTGATATTTATTGTGAAGTCAGGCAAGATTTGGGGTCTACAGTTGTCCCCCCCCTTCACCTAGCTAACTGGCTATTGGCTCAATATGCCTATAAGTTTGGTTGGAAGGTGAAGGAGTTAACCCTCTTGCTCGGTCATCCTTCAGATGCTCCTTTGTTGTAGTCGCTGATCCTCTGGATGATGAATAGTTTGATAGGTACAAACCCCAATCCGGTTTGATGAGTACCAACCCCCACCAGGCCCGAACCCCCTTTTGTAAGGCTCTTGTGAGTACCAACCCCCACCAGGTCTGAGTCCTCTTTTGTAAGACTCTTGTGAGTATGAACCCCACCAGGTTGTAAGCCGACGAGCCCCCTTTTGTAAGACTGCCAGTTTGAGGAATCCCCTTTCATAAGACCCTCATGGTTGATAAGCCCCCTTTTGTAAGGCTTATCAGTTGTGAACCCTCTTTTGTAAGGTTCCATTGGTTGAGAAGTCCCCTTCTGTAAGACTTTCATGGTCGATAAGTCCCCTTTTGTAAGACTTGATTTGGTTTCGAACCCGCTTTTGTAAGGCTCTACTGGTTGAGAAGTCCCCTTCTGTAAGACTCTCTTGGTTGATAATCTTGAAACCTCAGGATGCTCCTTCGGTGAGGTAGTTTATCCTTTGGTTTGCAGGATGCTCCTTGGTGAGGTAGTCGATCTTATGGCTGATGAGTATGAACCCTCATCTGGTTTTAAGTCCCTTCTTCTGGACTGAAAGTGTGTTGGCGGCTTATTGCTTTCTGGTCATGCGCCGACTCCATGGGGAGTAGTTGTTTGAGAATTTTGTTTTTGACTTTTCTAGTTAGTCGTCCGGTTTTGCCAGAGATTCTTTGTTTTTGGGATTTTTCTATAGCCATCCAGCTTGCTAATTGCTTGGGATTTTTACTGATTTTGGATTTTCCAATAATCGTCCAGTTTGTTAGTTGTTGGGGATTTTTTATTTTTGGCTTTTCCTATAGTCATCCGACTCGTTGGTTGTCGGGGATTCTTAATGGTTGCCTCTTGATCTAGGTAGGAATCCACTAGGGATTTGTTGATTTTTCTTGATTGTGCCTCTGATTAGGCAGATGCTTCAATAGTGGTGAAGAATTTATGCTTGCGTTTATATTTGTAGACCCCAAATCTTGTCTGGCCTCAAAATAAAGAGCAGAAGACTTCCGTTCGAAGATGGACAAGTCCTTAAAGGTCCCTAGTGTTGAACATACAAGGACTTGATGTTAAACTTACATGAACATGAAGCTTGATGATTTTGATGATGATTCAAGAATAGGAACTTAAAGAGTTGAAGACTTGTATTATTGTGTAATAACTCTGTTTTGATGAGTTTGAGTCTGTAATATTAGAGTCTAAGATAGCAGGTACATAGTCTACTCTTTAGAAGCTTCAAAAACTCATATTTATCAAAAAGTCTCAGGTTTAATCGATTAAATCACCAGATAATCGATTATTATAGTGAGAAAAACCATTTTTTGTATCTGTTCACTGTAATAATCGATTAACACACATGTTAATCGATTAACAGGGCACTTAATCGATTAAACCAGTGCGTGTTGGGGTTCTGTTGATTTTGGCTCTGTAATAATCGATTAACACTTCATTTAATCGATTATTTCAGTCAGATTTGGATTTTTAACTTCAAATTAAACCTATTTTCGAAAACCCTAATCCCAATACTCCAAGTTCCGAAAATCCCCAATTCCCAAACCCTAATTCATCTACTTAAGGTTCTCTAAGGCTCTCAGAAAATTGAACAAACTTTTTCAAACAAAATTTAAGTGCTGTGAGTGTCAGAGAACTGTTTGTTGGAGGAAAAAGGCGCTTTTGGAACTTGGTGTGGGCTAGAAACGTAAGAATCACTAAGTGGAGTTCTTAGTGGATTGTGTGTTGTGCCGTCTCTAGGGAAAGTTGTTCTTCATCTCTTGTGGATTTCAAGAGAGGTGTTTTCTTTACTTTATCTTTTCCATTGTTATCTGTTTGTAACAACTTTGATTATAGTGACAGCGTTAATCCTTTGTTTGAGTGATTAGCAACTGGACGTAGGGTCTTTTGATCCGAACCAGTATAAATATCCTGTGTAAGACTCTATCTCTATCCTATTTACATTTACACAGTATTTTAATCGGTAAAATTTGGGGAAAATTTTTAAAACCTAAATTTTTTTAACAAACCAATTCACCCCCCCTCTTGGTTTTTGTCCGACAACGCGAACATTCCGCTATGTGATTCTAGAAAGTGGTATCAGAGTTTGCTTTGATAGTCATTCAAACTTTTCGAAAATGGCCGGACAAAATCAAACTTCTGCTGACGGTGCGTCTATCAACAAACCCCCACTTTTTGCGGGTCAAAATTATCCTTTCTCGAAAGTAAGAATGCAAATCTTTTTAGAGTCTGTTGATAGAGGCGTTTGGGACGCTATTTTAAACGGTCCCTATATTCCTAAAGTTACTGAGAACGGAGTAGACGTTCCTAAACCATTTTCTAGATGGACAACAGAGGAAAACAGGAAAGCTCAATTTGACGTTAGGGCTAGAAATATTATTTCATCTGCTTTAACCCTTGACGAGGTTTACAGGATCTCTGTTTGTAAAAGTGCTCAGGAGATGTGGGAAATGCTAAGAGTAACCCACGAAGGTACTGACGACGTTAAGAGAGCATGGAAAAAATCCCTAATCCAAGAATACGAAATGTTCAGGATGCATCATATTCAAAAGCTACATCTAAAGCATGTTTTTATTGTATGAAACAAGGTCACACTTCAAATATATGTAAAATAAAACATTTTGGTGTTGCTAAAGGTAAATACATTTGGGTTCCTATTGTTAAATAATTTGTTTGTCTCTAACCCTAAGGACCCAAAAGTTATGGGGACCTAAGTTTACTATGTTCTTGTTTTGTAGGAAACTTCCAAATCAAAGAAGTCTATGTGGTATCTTGATAGCGGATGCTCAAAGCATATGACCGGTGACAAAACGAAATTTGTGAGTTTCAAAGCTAAAGAACAAGGATATGTAACTTATAGGGACAACAACAAAGGAAAGATTCTTGGAATTGGAAATATAGGTGGTGCAAACACTTTGGAGATTAAGGATGTGCTTCTTGTTGATGCACTAAAGCATAATCTCCTTAGCATAAGTCAACTATGTGACAAAGGATTTAAGGTAGTCTTTGAAAGTAAATTTTGCACCATACATTTGATAGATTCTGAAAATGTAGCATTAAAAGGCATTAGGCATAATAACATATGCTTGATTGATTTGGATTGTATACATGATTCTAGTATAACATGTTTAGTTGCTAAGGAAGAGAACCCTTGGTTATGGCATAAGAGACCAGCTCATATAAATATGCATCATTTAAATAAATTGATATCAAAAGACTTCACTTAATCGATTAAACCAGTGCGTGTTGGGGTTCTGTTGATTTTGGCTCTGTAATAATCGATTAACACTTCATTTAATTGATTATTTCAGTCAGATTTGGATTTTTAACTTCAAATTAAACTTATTTTCGAAAACCCTAATCTCAATACTCCAAGTTCAGAAAATCCCCAATTCCCAAACCCTAATTCATCTACTTAAGGTTCTCTAAGGCTCTCAGAAAATTGAACAACCTTTTTCAAACAAAAGTTAAGTGCTGTGAGTGCCAAAGAACTGTTTGTTGGAGGAAAAAGGGGCTTTTGGAACCTGGTGTGGGCTAGAAGCGATAAGAATCACTAAGTGGAGTTCTGAGTGGATTGTGTGTTGTGTCATCTCTAGGGAAAGTTGTTCTTCATCTCTTGTGGATTTCAAGAGAGGTGTTTTCTTTACTTTATCATTTCCATTGTTATCTGTTTGTAACAACTTTGATTATAGTGACAGCGTTAATCCTCTGTTTGAGTGATTAGCAACTGGACGTAGAGTCTTTTGATCCAAACCAGTATAAATCTCTTGTGTAAGACTCTATCTCTATCCTATTTATGTTTACACAGTATTTTAATCGGTAAAATTTGAGGAAAATTTTTAAAACCTAATTTTTTTTAAGAAACCAATTCACCCCCTCTTGGTTTTTGTCCGACAACGTGAACATTCCGCTGCACGATTCTAAAACCTAGGATTGATCAATAGGCTTCATACTAGAATAGGAAGGTTTTTTGTATACAAAAAATAAAAAATTCCATCCAAAGGGTCGAGACCGTCGTCTCATTTGGCGAGACTGTCGTCTCATTTAGCGAGACAGTCGTCTTGCCGTTTCGTTTGGCGAGACCGCCGTCTTGCCACTTGCCAAAGGTGAGACCGCCGTCTCGCCACTTGCCAAAGGCGAGATTGCCGTCTCGCCACTTGCCAAAGGCGAGACCGCTGTCTCACCACTTGCCAAAGGCGAGACGGCAGTCCTGAAAGTCGAGACGACGGTCCCAACCTTGTCAGGCAAGACAGCGGTCCCGATCTGACAGGCACGAATTTCTATAAAAGGGGGTCTTCTCGTTTTCTACAACTTCTCTAACTGGATATACCTTAAAATACTCTTCTACAATTCCTCTAAAGCATTTCCAGAGTCTTAGAGTTCTTAAAAGCATTCTAGAATCCTTCGAGAGAAGAGTGAGCGACATTGTAGAGCGTGGGATTTGCCAAAAAGCACCCTCTTCAAGAGCATTTTATAGAAAGCTTGCTTCGAAGGTTCTTCTATACCCCTTACTATGTTTTATTGCTTTTATTAGTTACCATTTTGTGCATTAGTTATTAGGGTCATGTAGTCAATCATTTAAATTTTGCAATGAATAAATAAGGGTAAAAGAGTAGTTTTAATGTTCTTATTTCTTTACAAAAACAGTCCATTATAGGGAACTCGAAAGGGGCGTTGTGGGGAAGCTAATACCTTCCCCACACGTAACTAACTCCCTTACCTAACTCTGGTTGTAATGACCAAAGTTGGTTTTTCTTAAAAACCATCACCTTCTTTTCCTTTTCCAATGTTTTTGGTAAAAATATTGGTGGCGAATCTAGAACCCATTTATGAAAACCTCATCTTTAGGATAGTTCAGTTATTGGACATCTTAAAGGTGATGACCACAATTTTTAAAACGCGAGTCGAATCAAAAGACAATCGCGTCGCTCCAACTGCCTCTTTTGACGACGGCGACAATATTGCCTCTGAATAGGCTAATGTCCCTTTCTGGAGATATTGGCTCTATGCTTGCCAGATTTTGCCTATGCATTCCACTAGGGATATCCGTATTGGGAGATATAAGCAAATTACTCCTTGAGGATAAGAATTTGTAGTTTGCCTTTGCAGTAGGCTCACTGGGAATAATTTTGCTTTTTTTGTGATCTACCGGGGGATTAATTTCCTTTCCGGGGATCTAATTTTTTATTTGCCCCCTAGGGAAATGGAGTTTTTGACTCCTTGTTTGATGCTGGTAGTATAAGCTAGCTCTGATGATGCTCTTATTCTGCTGAGTAATGGGAATTTTTTATTTTCTTCTTGTAGGTTTTTTGAGATAATATGCTTGGGGATTTTTATTCGGCCTTTTATGTCATGGCCTTTTCTTCTTTTTGGTCATCCGTTGGGGATGAAGGATTTTCTTCTTTTTTCTTTTCTGTTGAAACCCTGGGGATATGGAGACTCTGACTCCATAAGTGTTTTGATGGACTTTTGTGAAGTCCTTATTCTCCTTTGGGGAGTGTGGCGGAGACTTTGGATGAGTATGCTTGATGACACATGTGGTGGCGATGCTGAGCCGCAATGTTTTGCCTTCGGAATAGGCAAGGATCCGCTTGGGGATGATCGAGCCTTTCCTTTGACTTTTCTTTTGTTGTTCCTTCTTATTTCTTTGAGTGGAAGGCGGAATGGTTAGAGCTTTGGATTCTGGAAGCTCTTTATTCTTCTAAAGTGGTTTTGAAAGACAACCTATTTTTTTTTTCTTGAGGGAAAACATTTATTTGGGGACTTGGTTGTGACACCTCCTGTTTTCAATCACAAGTATGGAGTCTAGCCTCCTTATGTGCATGATTATTATTCTTATTTAAAGAAAATTATTTTTTTTTTATTTTGACAAAGTCGTTTTGTGCAACTACTTTGTGTGTGAATGTCCTAAATGAAATCTATTTCTTTATTCATTTTTTATGCATCTAGAAAAGTGATCGACATTCTCTTATTGGATTCTCATGAATATGCTGATAGGCTACTCTTTTATGACCATGTTGATGGGCCCTCCTTTATTCATTTTTTTGGTTTTAGCCCTATCTTTTTCCTAGATCGCCCTTTTGGGGTTTTCGACCTAGCGGGCTCCTTAATTTTTTCCTAGAATATCTCAGGGAGCTTTTGCCTTAACTTTTTCCTAGACCGTTCTTTTGGAGCTTTCGATCTAGCAGGCTACCCTAATTTTACCTAAGAATATCCTAGCAGGAATTTATTCTTTTTTTTTATGCTTCCCCTTTTTAGATGCATGCTTGATCTTTGATTAAAGGTCTTTGCACATATTTATGATTTATCAATAAAGAAGCATTTCCATAATATTTGATCAAGAGAAAGGAAATGAAAGGGAATTTTATGTTAGAATCGCGCAGCGGAATGTTTGCGTTTATGGACAAAAACTAAGAGGGGGGGTGAATTGGTTTCTTAACAAAAATTAGGGTTTTAAAAATTTTCCCAAATTTCACTGATTAAAATGTTGTGTAAAGTAAATAGAGAAGGGATAGAGTATTACACAGTCGATTTATACTGGTTCGGATCAAAAGACCCTACGTCCAGTTGCTAATCACTCAAATAAAGGATTAGCGCTATCACTATAATCACAGTTATACAAATAGATTACAAATGAAAAGATAAGGTAAAGAATACACCTCTCTTGAGTCACACAAGAGATGAACACCTTCTTTGAATCCACAAAGGATGAAGAACAGTTTTCCCTAGAGACGACATAACACACAATCCACCAAGAAAACCCACTCAATGATTCTTATCGCTTCTAGCCCACACTAGGTTTCAAAAGCCCCTTTTTCCTCCCAAAAAAGAGTTCTCTGGCAGTCACAGCTCTTAACTTTTGTTTGAAAAAGGTTGTTCTATTTGCAGAGAGCCTTAGAGAACCTTAAGTAGAAAGATTAGGGTTTGGGAATTGGGGATTGTAGACCCCAAATCTTGCCCGGACCTCTAATAAAGCCGAAGATCGCCCATTCCGAAGATGGTTAAGACTTTATCAAGTCCCTAGTAGCTTGTTCTAGGTTCCATTTAGGATAGGAAGGGTTTTTAGAGGCATTAAAAATTGGGAAACCCGCCGGAGACAGCAGATGGTCGTCCAGAACAGGCGGATGGCCGTCCAGAACAGGTAGACGGTCGTCCAGGACAAGCAGACGGTCGTCCATGGCAACTTTAAGGCCATGGACGGCCGTCCATGGCCACTTTTTGCCGTGGACGGCCGTCTGCTATGTCCAGACGACTGTCCACCTTTTCCAGGCCCGAATCCCTATAAATAAAGGCCTCATTCCTCCGATTTTTCAAACCTTTTCCACTCCTCCACTCTCTTGGAAGCTTTTTGGCACTGGAGAGTGACCCTGAGCATTATTCCGGGGTTCGAGGGAGCTTTCTGATTTCCGTTAAGGTTGAAATCGGTTAAGGAAGTCTCTTTTTGAGGCATCTGACCCTCGGTAGAGTGATTTGTCTTTATTTTGCGGGAGGAGCGTGCTTGTAGAGTGCGGGGACTGCCAAAAAGCGTCCTCACGTTATTAATATAGAGCTCGCTTCGGAGGTTCCTTCTCTATTCTCTGTCTCTTTTACTGCTTTCTTTGTGTGCATTAGATAATAGAGCCATGTAGATATTTAAATTCTGCAAGTAGATCAAATAATAGGGTAAAAATGTAATTTCTTTAAGTGTTTACTTTCTAAGTTAGTCCATCATAAGGAACCCGAAAGGGGCGTTGTCGGGGTGCTAACACCTTCCCCACACGTAACTAACTCCCTTACCCGACTCTAGTTGTAATGGACAAAGTTGGGTTTTTCTAAAACCACTGTCTTTTTCTTTTTTACCTTTTTCAGTGTTTAAGGTTAAAACACTGATGGCGACTCCTCGAACCTATTTGAAAACCTCGCCTTTAGGTCTAGCCCAGTTATCAGACGGCCTAAAGGCGTTGAACCGTTTCTTTCAAAGAAAATGCGAGTCATATCAAAAACCATCGCGTCGCTCCGACCGCCTCTTCTAACGGCGACGATAGGGATTTTCGAAAATAGATGAATTGGGAATAGGGTTTTCAAAACTTGGTCCAATTTTGAATTTCAAAACACATATCTGACTGAAATAATCGATTATCTTGAGTGTTAATCAATTATTCCAGAGCCAAATTCGCAGAGAACCCAAAATAGCTTCAATTAATCGATTAACAGCCCAGTTAATCGATTAACAGGGTGTTTAATCAATTATTCCAGAGAGCAGATGCTGAAAATGGTTTTCTCTCTGTAATAATCAATTATCCTGCCATTTAGTCGATTAATCCAGTATGTTTTTTATAAAAATGAGTTTTTAAAGCCTTTAAAAAGTGGACTATGTGCTGGTTATCTTGGACTCTAATATTACAAACTCAAAATCATAAAAATAGAGTTATTACATAACATTACAAGTCTTCAAATCTTTAAGTCTTTTATTCTTGAATCATCATCAAAATCAACAAGTTTCATATCCATATATGTTTAAGATTCATATCCTTGTATGTTTCAACAATCTCTCCCTTTTTTATGATGATCAAAATTTCCTTTAAAGCCCTTTGTAATAACCTGTTTTATCTGTCACAACTAACAAAAATATTAAACACACCAGATAACATTTAAATTTAACAAAAATAAGAGGCTTTAAATAATTTCTCTCCCTATTTTGATTATGATAAAAAAAAATGAAAGTTCCCCCTCAATAAGTGCATAAGATATAGAAAATAGCTCCCCCTCAAACAAAGCAAAAATACCAATTTTATTCCATAAATTAAAGTAATTACAAACAAGAAAATATGAGGAAGAGATTAAAACTCTTCACTTGAATCGCTATTGAATTGAGCATCAAATCTATCCTCTAAGTTACAAACCCTATCATCTACATCTGAGATACGGCGAATGATTTCCTCATGCCGTTCTTGAGAGATAGTGAAGAATTCTTGCATTCTTTGATTCATATCAAAGAGCATATCTTCCATTGATTGGCGGGATGTAGGAGGGGCAGATGATGTCCCAGCAGTATGTATATTTTTAGTAGGAAATTCAGCAGCTGCAGACATCTCTTCATCAGAATCTTCAGCATTTTCAGCCATGTTGGGAGCGTCATCTTTGTGCACATAGATTCCATTGACACGCACCATTTGTAACTGAGTTAGCATGCTGTCAAGCATTCTATTTGAATTTATCATCCTTACCGGTTGCTCTCCTTCAAAATTCACTCCTTTGTATTCTAAAATACGAGAAATAAGAAGAGCATATGGAATTTTGAAAGTAGGATGACGCTTAGCTTTAAGCATTGTCATGGTGACTAGACTACCCCAGTCAATTGGCTCATTATTCATGATGGCATGAATAATGCGAAGATCAATAGATGAGCATTGGGCATGGTTAGTTGCCCGGGGACATAAAATCCAGACAATAAGATGCAATAGCAAGCGTTCCTCCTTCTTTAATGGGTCGGCCAATAGAAGACGCCCAATTTCCATGGAGGGGTTGTGGAGAAATGAGCGGTAAGCCATAATTCTATCAAAGTCTTCTAACTCCGCAAAAATATTGATAACATCTTCTCTTACATTAAAATGAGCAACATTTTCCCATATATCATCATCAAGGATGATAGTCACACCCTTGACTCAAGAAGTAGCTACATGATCTCTAAATTTAAAACGAGAATAGAATACCCTAACTAGATCAGGATAGTAAGTGTTAGAATCGCGCAGCGGAATGTTCGCGTGGTTGGACAAAAACCAAGAGGGGGGGTGAATTGGTTTCTTAATGAAAATTAGGTTTTCAAAATTTTCCCCAAATTTTACCGATTAAAAACTGCGTAAATGTAAATAGAGAAGAGTAGAGAAGATTACACAGTAGGTTTATACTGGTTCGGATCAAAAGACCCTACGTCCAGTTGCTAATCACTCAAAAGAGGATTAATGCTGTCACTAAAATCAAGTTGTTACAAACACAATACAATTGAAGAGATAAAGATAAGAAAACACCTCTCTTGAAATCCACAAGAGATGATCAACAGCTTTCCCTGGAGACGGCACAGCACACAATCCACTAAGAACTCCACTTAGTGATTCTTATCGCTTCTAGCCTCACACCAGGTTTCCAAAAGCCCCGAAGAACAGCTTTCCCCAGAGACGGCACAACACACAATCCACTAAGAACTCCACTTAGTGATTCTTATCGCTTCTAGCCTCACACCGGGTTCCAAAAGCCCCCTTTCCTTGCAACAAACAGTTCTCTGGCACTCACAGCACTTAACTTTTGTATGGAAAGAGTTGTTCTTAATTTCTGAGTGCCAAAGCAGAGTTTAAGTAGGGAAATTAGGGTTAAGGAATTGGGGATTTCGAAACTAGGGTTCTTGGTAATTGGGTTTTCGAAAATAGGGTTAATTTGAAATTTAAAAACAAAAACAGACTGAAATAATCGATTAAATGGAGTTTTAATCGATTAAAACAGAGCCAAATACGCAGAACCCAATCCTCTCTGGTTTAATCGATTATTTGGTGGAATAATCGATTATTTGACCTTTTAATCGATTATTTTGATGTTTTAATCGATTAAAACAGTGAGTATATGCTGAAAATGGTTTTCTCACTGTTTTAATCGATTATTTCCCTATATAATCGATTAAAGCCGAGCCTGCATGATAATTTTGAGCATTTTGAAGCTTCTAGTTTACAGACTATGTACCGGCTATCTTAGACTCTATAATTACAGACTCAATCAAACTAAAACAGAGTTATTACAATACAGAAATCATCAATCTTCAATCTTCAATACTCTAAGTCTTTAAGCTCTTGGATCATCATCAAAATCAACATTCTTCATGATCATTATTTGCAACATCAAGTCCTTGAATGTTCAACAATCTCCCCCTTTTTGATGATGATCAAAATTATCTTTTTAAAGCCCTTGTAATAACCTGTTTTATCTGTCATACTAACAAACACATTAAACATACCAGATAAAATTTAATATTGAACCATAGGCTTTAAATTTTTCTCCCCCTATTTTGATTATAATCAAAAAGAACTCTGCAACATCAATTATAAGAGCTCCCCCTCAAAATATGCATAAGTTAGAGAAAGCTCCCCCTCAATCATAGCATAAAAGAAACATCAAATTTTATTTCATAATCATTTATCCATTACAATAGCAAGACAATAACAAAAGAAAATACATAACAGAATTTAAAATTCTTCACTATCCTCATCATTAAAGTGTGTATCAAATCTATTTTCTAATCTACCCACTCTATCATCTACATCGGATATACGGCGAATAATTTCATCATGTCGTACCCCAGAAAGATGGAAGAATGATTGCATTCTTTGATTCATGTCGGAAAGCATATCTTCGATGGATTGTCTTGATTCTTGATGAGAAGAGAATGTTCCTATACTTTGGATTTGGGTAGAGGGAAACTCAGCTGCTGGAGGCATATCTTCATCAGAGTCTTCAATTGCATCTCCTTGATTTTGGACGTCATCTTTATGAACATAGATGTCATTGACCCGCACCATTTGTAGATGAATCAAGGTGCTGTCCAGCATGCGGTTCAAGTTAGTAGTTCGGACAACTTGTTCACCTTCGACATTGACTCCTTTATATTCAAGAATTCGGGATACAAGAAGAGCATATGGAATTTTGAATGTTGGATGACGTTTGGCCTTTAACATTGTCATTGAGACAAGAACACCCCAATCTAAATGTTCATTATTCATTATGGCATGAATAATGCGAAGATCAATAGAAGAGCATTGGGCATGATTTGTGGCCCGGGGACATAAAATCCAGACAAGCAAATGAAGAATCATGCGTTCTTCCTTCTTCAAAGGTCCAGCATGAAGAATACGACCAATCTCCATGGAGGGATTCCGCAGAAAAGATCGATAAGCTAGGAACCTGTCAAAGTCATCTAGCTCACCATAAACGTTAATAGCATCTTCTCTAATGGGGAAGTGAGCAACATTTTCCCAAATATCATCATCTAGAATTATGGTAACCCCTTTTACACGGGATGTAGCAATTTGATCCCTAAACTTGAATCTAGAATAGAATACCCTAACTAAGTCAGGATAGTAAGTACCTTGCATTTGGATAAACGGGAGAACTCCTTGAATTTCAAGAAGATTAGGAAAATTGAAACCCCTATGAACGAATTGCTCACCTATAAGAAATTTTGGAGAAATAATAGCTTTTTCTTTCCAGTAGGTTAGAAATTCTTGTTGGTCATCTGCATCAGAGATCCATCCTTCTACAGAATTAGGACGGGAATAAGAGGAAGGTGCAGATCTTCTTCTTGTAGGAATCTTAGGGCGAGAGGATGAGGCCATTTGAGAGAGTAGATAAACTTGAAGAGATTTTGGAGACAAGTGAGGGAATAATGAAGCAAAGAGAGTATAGATTTCAAGAAAACTTGATCACAAGAGTTAGAAGTGAGTATAATTTTTCCTAGATGTCTCTATTTATAGAGAAAACACTTCCAACGGTCATATAGAAAAGATTTCATGGCAAAATATCCGTTGGCAACGGCTAAGAGGCAAAACTGGTCGTATTTAATCGATTATATTTCAAGATAATCGATTATTTCAATATCAGACAGCTTTAATCGATTATTTCCAGTAAATAATCGATTATCAGAGGCATTTAATCGATTATTTCACGAGATAATCGATTATTCCAGAGAAGAATACCCTATTTTGGACGTTTTGAGGGAAAATAATCGATTATCACTTCCAGTAATCGATTATTCCAGAGGCTATATCAAGTTTTTTTAAGGTTTTTACACATTATAACCTATGAATATCCTGTATCACGAATTTAATCATAACAATCATCTAAAAACAGTCAAATTAAGCAGAATTTAAGCTATTTCTAGTATCCCTAAGTCTCTTCTAAGATCATATAATCTATCCTTGGGTAGAGGCTTAGTAAATATATCTGCTAATTGACGTTTAGTGTCTACATACTCTATCTTACAGTTTCCTTTGCTGATATTATCTCTTAAAAAGTGATGTCTAATCTCAATATGTTTAGTCCTAGAGTGCATTACTGGATTTTTAGTTAAGTTGATTGCACTCGTATTATCACACATTAATGGAATGTCATTTAAATATATGCTATAATCCTCTAATTGTTGTTTCATCCACAGAATTTGAGCACAACAACTACCAGCTGCAATATATTCAGCTTCAGTGGTAGATAAAGCTACACATGCTTGTTTCTTAGAATGCCATGATATTAAGGATGAACCCAACAAATGACATGTCCCACTAGTGCTTTTCCTATCAATTTTACATCCACCATAATCAGCATCAGAATATCCTAATAAACTAATACAAGCATCAGACGGATACCACAAGCCAAATCCAGTAGTTCCTTTTAAGTATTTTAAAATATGTTTTACTGCAATTAAATGAGATTCTTTAGGACAAGCCTGAAATCTAGCACACAGACAAAATGCATAATATCAGGTCTTCTAGCAGTTAAGTATAATAGTGATCCTATCATACCTCTATACATAGTTTGATTAATTTCCAAACCTGATTCATCCTTGTCTAAATAGCATGATGTTCCCATGGGTGTGTTAGCTTCCTTTGAGGTGTCCATACCAAACTTTTTGAGGATCTCTTAGCAGTATTTAGTTTGAGAGATAAAAGTTCCATCTTTAAGTTGTTTGATTTGAAATCCAAGGAAGAATGTTAATTCTCCCATCATAGACATTTCAAACTCTCCCTGCATAATCTTAGCAAACTCTACACATAACAAACTATCAGTTGATCCAATAATATATCAACAAGTATCACATCCTTGATCTCCAAAGTGTTTGCACCGCAGTTGCTTAATTGATTTCTTGAGGATGTGTGAAAACTTATATTCAATGTGAGTTTAGAAAGTTCAAGCGAAACTGTTTTCTATAGAAGATTTTCAAAAAACTGCTGGTTTAATTAATCTGATAAAAGATTCTTTTAATCTGTTAAAAGTGCAGTTTTAATCTGTTAAAACGTCTTTTAATCGATTGAAACGCAGTGTAGAAAATTTTTTTAAGTTGTTTTAATCGATTGAAATGAGTTTTTAATCGATTAAAAGAGTTCTGATCGGTCATTACAAAATTCTGATCGATCATAACTAATTCTGACCGGTCATAATAAAAATCTGATCGATCATCCTGACCCTTTAAGTGATTTTAATCGATTGAAACGTGTTTTTAATCGATTGAAAAATTTCTGACCGCTTATAATTAAACTCTGATCGATCACATTTGCTTCTGATCGGTCATAATAAAAATCTGATCGATCATCCTGACCCTTTAAGTGATTTTAATCGATTGAAACGTGTTTTTAATCGATTTAAAGGATTCTGACCGCTCATAATAAAAATCTGATCGATCATAATGAGTTCTAAATGGTTTTAATCGATTAAAAATAAGTTGTATCGATTAAAATGCTGTAAAAACACTCCTTTGACCATTCTAAGTAATTTTATTTGGTTCTTTCAAAACTGCATCAGTTAAAAACATGTTTTAAGAAAGCTTTTGTAAAAATACTTTGTTTTAGGTTGTTTAAAACAATTTTAGAGCCTTTTCACAAAAATCTTTAAGTGAAGAACCTTCATGCAATAGAAAAGATAAAATGATTTTACCTAAGCATTCTGTTTAAACACATACAAAATGATCCATTTTCTTTGAATAAATAAAAGAGACAAACAATTCATTTAACTATAGGAACCCAAACATATTTTCCCTTAGGAACACCAAAATGTTTAATTTTACATCTATTTGAAGTGTGACCTTGTTTCATACAATAGAAGCATGCATTTGAAGTAGTTTTAGAACAAGATACATTATTAACATGACATGCTCTAGTTCCTTTTTCTACCCATACTCTTTTCTTTTTAGTTTTACTCTTTTTCAAAGAAACTCTATGATGTACATTATTTTGAGCAAATACCATTTCATTCTTCTTAAGATCATCAATTTCTTTTTCGGCTTTGTCAAGCAAATGGTTAAGAATATCTATGTCATATTCATGCTCTTTACAATTTGCACATGCTAAGTCCTTATCTTCATCTAAGCATATACTTTTAATATTAGCTACCTCCTCTTCTTCTAAGCATGCAATTTTCAATTTTAAGGACTCATTTTCCTTTTCCGATTTTCTTAGATTCTTCTTTACAACTTTATATTCCTTTTTCATATCCATAAATGCAGTAAATAACTCATTATAAGCATTTTGCAATTCATCATGGTCATTTTCTTCATTAGAGGATGAATCGGAATCACTAACCTCATAATCCGAATAAACGTTGTTATTTGCCATCAAGCAAATGTTTGCTTCAATTTCTGAGTCGCTTGATTCTGAACTTGAATCACTTTCATCCCAAGCAATATATGCTTTCTTCTTGAATTGCTTTTTGCCCTTGTGTTCATCATTTTTCTTGTTTGGGCATTCGGTCTTTATATGCCCTGTTTCACCACAACCAAAGCATTTTATATTAACGGAAGAATTTTCTTTTACCTTTTCCTTACCTTTGAAAGGATGTCTTCCTTTTGCTTTCATCATCTTGGTGAACTTCTTTATAAAAAGACTCATCTCTTCTTCATCAATTTCGGAGTCTTCTTCTTCTTCTTTATTATTTTTGCTTTTTGAAATCTCGGTCTTGAAAGCTAGGTTCTTCTTTTGATATTGACCCTCTTCCTCATTTAGTCTTCCAAGGTCAAGTTCATGCTCCCTAAGCTTTCCAAACAACGCCGCCATAGACATAGTGGCAAGATTTTGTGACTCCGAGATGGCCGTCACTTTTGGTTGCCATTTCCTATCCAGAGATTTCAAGATTTTAACATTTAATTCATCAACGTCAAAAATTTTACCTAGTCCGGTGAGATGGTTCACGATATGAGTGAAACGTTTCTGTACGTCAAATATCGTTTCGCCTGGTTGCATCCGGAACATTTCGTACTCTTGAATTAGAGAATTTTTACGCGCTCTTTTGACGTCGTCAGTTCCTTCGTGGGTCACTCTTAGCATTTCCCACATTTCCTGTGCACTTTTACAAACTGAAATTCTATAAAACTCATCAAGGGTTAGAGCAGATGAAATAATGTTTCTAGCCCTAACATCAAATTGTGCTTTTCGACTTTCGTCGGCAGTCCATCTAGAAATAGGTTTAAGAACGTCAACACCGTTCTCTGTAATTTTAGGAATAAATGGACCGTTTAAAATTGCGTCCCAAACGCCTCTATCAACAGACTCTAAAAATATTTGCATACGTACTTTCCAAAAAGGATAATTTTGACCCGCAAAAAGTGGGGGTCTGTTGATAGACGCACCTTCGGCAAAAGTTTGATTTTGTCCGGCCATTTTCGAAAAGTTTGAATGACTATCAAAGCAAGCTCTGATACCACTTGTTAGAATCGCGCAGCGGAATGTTCGCGTGGTTGGACAAAAACCAAGAGGGGGGGTGAATTGGTTTCTTAATGAAAATTAGGTTTTCAAAATTTTCCCCAAATTTTACCGATTAAAAACTGCGTAAATGTAAATAGAGAAGAGTAGAGAAGATTACACAGTAGGTTTATACTGGTTCGGATCAAAAGACCCTACGTCCAGTTGCTAATCACTCAAAAGAGGATTAACGCTGTCACTAAAATCAAGTTGTTACAAACACAATACAATTGAAGAGATAAAGATAAGAAAACACCTCTCTTGAAATCCACAAGAGATGATCAACAGCTTTCCCTGGAGACGGCACAGCACACAATCCACTAAGAACTCCACTTAGTGATTCTTATCGCTTCTAGCCTCACACCAGGTTTCCAAAAGCCCCGAAGAACAGCTTTTCCCCAGAGACGGCACAACACACAATCCACTAAGAACTCCACTTAGTGATTCTTATCGCTTCTAGCCTCACACCGGGTTCCAAAAGCCCCCTTTCCTTGCAACAAACAGCTTCTCGGCACTCACAGGCACTTAACTTTTGTATGGAAAGAGTTGTTCTTAATTTCGAGTACCAAAGCAGAGTTTAAGTAGGGAAATTAGGGTTAAGGAATTGGGGATTTCGAAACTAGGGTTCTTGGTAATTGGGTTTTCGAAAATAGGGTTAATTTGAAATTTAAAAACAAAAACAGATCTGAAATAATCGATTAAATGGAGTTTTAATCGATTAAAACAGAGCCAAATACGCAGAACCCAATCCTCTTCGGTTTAATCGATTATTTGGTGGAATAATCGATTATTTGACCTTTTAATCGATTATTTTGATGTTTTAATCGATTAAAACAGTGAGTATATGCTGAAAATGGTTTTCTCACTGTTTTAATCGATTATTTCCCTATATAATCGATTAAAGCCGAGCCTGCATGATAATTTTGAGCATTTTGAAGCTTCTAGTTTACAGATTATGTACCGGCTATCTTAAACTCTATAATTACAGACTCAATCAAACTAAAACAGAGTTATTACAATACAGAAATCATCAATCTTCAATCTTCAATACTCTAAGTCTTTAAGCTCTTGGATCATCATCAAAATCAACATTCTTCATGATCATTATTTGCAACATCAAGTCCTTGAATGTTCAACAGTAAGTACCTTGCATTTGGATAAATGGGAGGACACCTTGAATTTCAAGAAGATTTGGAAAATTAAATCCCCTATTGATGAATTGATCACCAATAATATATTTTGGAGTGATGATCCCCCTTTCTTTCCAGAAAGTGAGAAATTCTTGTCTACCCTCATCGTTTAAGATCCATCCTTCAACTAAATTTGGACAGGGATGAGAGGCAGGAGCATATCTTCTTCTTGTTGGGATCTTAGCATGAGATGAGGAAGCCAATAGGATTTAGAAGGAAAGAAAACAAGAGAGTTTTGAAGGCAAGTGAGGTTGGGAGAAAGCAAGAGAGCTTGAATGATGCAAGAATGCTTGGATTCAAGAATTTGAGGTGTGGAGAAGTGAAATGAAGGATTCCTATATATAGGGAACAATAAAAACGGTCATAAACAGTCATATTTGGGTGAAAGAGTGTCAAAATAGTCGTTTGAAATGGCTAGTTCATCAAAACGTGTTAGTTTAATCGATTAAAGCTTCAGTTAATCGATTAAACCATCAACTGAACCAGATAATCAATTAATTGATGTTGTTAATCAATTAAATGAGTAGATAATCGATTATTGCTTCAAATAATCGATTATTCCAGAGAGAAACTTCAGATTTTGGACATTTAGGTGCAGATAATCGATTATTGCTTCAAATAATCGATTATTCCAGAGAGATCATCAAATTTTTAAGGTTTAGACACATGATAATCGATTAAAAACCCTACATAATCGATCATTATAGTACAATCATGCAAAAATTGATTAGTTAAGTAGAATTTAGGCTATTTCTAATATTACTAAGTCTCTTCTAAGATCATAGAATTTATCCTTGGGAAGAGGTTTAGTAAAAATATATGCTAATTGATGCTTTGTATCAACATATTCGATTTTACAATTTCCTTTACTAATATGATCTCTTAAGAAGTGATGTCTAATCTCTATATGTTTAGTTCTAGAGTGCATTACTGGATTCTTTGTGAGATTGATAGCACTTGTATTATCACACATCAAAGGAATATCACTTAGAAAGATACTATAGTCTTCTAATTGTTGTTTCATCCATAAAATTTGAGCACGGCAATTACCAACTGCAATATATTCAGCTTCAGTAGTGGATAAAGTAACACATGCCTGTTTCTTAGAGTGCCAAGACACTAAGGATGATCCTAACAAATGACATATTCCACTAGTACTCTTTCTATCTAATTTACATTCACCATAATCAGCATCAGAATAACCTATTAAGCTAGGAGAAACTTCAGATGGATGCCATAAACCAAATCCTGTAGTTCCTTTTAAATATTTTAAAATTCGTTTAACTGCAGTTAAGTGAGATTCTTTTGGACATGCTTGAAATCTAGCACACACACAAACATAATGCATAATATCAGGTCTACTTGCAGTTAAGTATAATAGTGAACCTATCATACCTCTATACATAGATTGATTAATTTCCAAACCTGATTCATCCTTGTATAAATAGCATGAAGTTCCCATGGGTGTGTTAGCTTCCTTTGAAGTGTCCATTCCAAATTTCTTGAGAATCTCTTTGCAGTATTTGGTTTGAGACAAAAAAATGCCATCTTTAAGTTGTTTAATTTGAAGCCCAAGGAAGAATGTTAATTCTCCCATCATTGACATTTCAAATTCTCCCTGCATTATCTTAGCAAATTCTACACACAAGGAATTATCAGTTTATCCAAAAATGATATCATCAACATATACTTGAACTAATAAGATATGTTCTTTTACTTTCTTAATAAACAAAGTCGAATCAATTTTTCCTCTAGAAAAATCATTTGAAGTTAGAAAACTACTTAATCTTTCATACCAAGACCTAGGAGCTTGTTTTAAACCATATAAGGCTTTCTTCAATTTAAAAATATGGTTGGGATATTTAAAATCTTCAAATCCAGGGGGTTGTTCCACATATACTTCCTCTTTGATAAACCCATTCAAAAATGCACTTTTAACATCCATTTGATATAGTTTAAATTTCATCAATGAGGCATAAGCAAGAAGTAGGCGTATAGCCTCTAACCTGGCAACAGGAGCATAAGTTTCATCATAATCAATACCTTCCTCCTGATAGTAACCTTTGGCAATAAGTCTGGCTTTGTTCTTTGTTATATTTCCATCTTCATCAAGTTTGTTTCTAAATACCCATGTTGTCCAATTACTTGATGTGATTCTTCTCTTGGAATTAATTCCCAGACTTGATTCCTTTCAAATTGATTAAGTTCTTCTTGCATTACTATGCACCATTGGTCATCTTTAAGAGCTTCTTCAACACTTTTGGGTTCATTCTGTGAAACAAAAGCTACAGACATGCAGAAATTTGTCATATTTCTTGTTCTTACCCCTTTTGAGATATCACCAATTATATTGTCCATTGAGAGTCCTCTTGGTGATTTTCATTCTTTTGCTAATTTAGTTGGTTGAGATGGCTCATTCTCATTCAAATACATTTCTTCTAGAGCCTCTCTTATGTACTCATGTCGCCACCTCCCAAAAAGGGGCGGTCGGAGCGACGCGATGGTTTTTTCGACCCTCTTGCTTTCGCGTTTTTTATGGGTGGTTACAACGTCTTTAGGTTGTCCGATAACCGGGCTAACCTAGAGACGAGGTTTTCAAAAAGTGTTCTTGGGTTGTCCGATAACCGGGCTAACCCAAGAACGAGTTTTTGAAGGGTTCGTGGAGTCGCCACCGATGTATTTACTGGAAACATCGGAAAAGGTGTAAAAAAAGTCGTTGGTTTTCAAAAACCAACTTTGGTCATTAGAACCAGAGTTGGGTAAGGGAGTTAGTTACGTGTAAAGGAAATATTAGTTCCTTTACGACGCCCCTTTCGGGTTCCCTATGATAGGCCGACTACTTTGGATAAAGAATTAAACTGGAAAATTGCGCTTTTACCCTTTTATTATGCGGTATTTAAAGATTATGACTACATGGCCCTGGCGTCTATTGCATAATTTTAAATGAAAGCGGTAAAATTAGAAAGAGAGAGGGTGCACCTCCAAAGCAAGCTTTTTATATTTCTCTTTAAAGAGTGGGTGCTTTTTGGCAACCCTTCACTCTACAACTCTCAGAAACTCCGGAAATGCTTCGGAGGGATTCTAAAGAAGATTTAAGACGCTCAATTTATGCCTAGAGACACTCAGAAACTCCGGAAATGCTTCGAAGGGGTTCTAGAGAGAGGAAATCTAGAGAGAAGGAGGAGCTACTGTGTGTGGTGTGTGGAAAAAAGGGGAAATGGAACCCCTATTTATAGTTTTTCGCGCCTGACAGGTCGAGACCGCCGGTCCCGTCTGACAGGGTCGAGACCGCCGTCTGGACAATCCAGACCGCCGTCTCGACCATGGTAGGGGGTCGAGACCGCCGTCTGGAAAACCCAGACCGCCGTCTCGACCTTTGCAGTGGCGAGACCGCCGTCTGGACAAGCGAGACGACGGTCTCGTCCCTGGCGTGAGGTGAGACGGCGGTCTGGTCCTTCCAGACGGCGGTCTCGTCCCTTCAGGGCGAGAAACTTTATTTTTCGGGCCAAAAAACCCTCCTATCTTAGTACGGGGGCCTAATAGTCTCTCCTAGTGGCTTGTTAGGCTTCGGCCGTCTTCAAATAGGAAGATTTCTGACTTTATTTGGAGGCTAGACAAGATTTGGGGTCTACAGCTGCCCCCCCTTTACCCGACCAGTCGACTGCTGGCCTTTTGTGCCAAGGTGATCGACTGAAGGGTAAAGGAGTTGACCCTCTTGCCCGGTTTCCCTTCAGATACTCCTGTCTTTACGGCGGATGATCCTCTGGGGAGATGTTGTGTTGTGCGCTTCCGGGATGCTCCTTTGACGCAGTAGCTGACCCCTTCGGCTGATGAGTACGAACCCCCATCTAGTTTGACGAGTATGAACCCCCGCCCGCAAGCCCCCTTCGTAAGGCCCGATGAGTACACACCCCCATCCGGTGTTTGACGAGTATGAACCCCCGCCCGGTAAGCCCTCTTCCGTAAGGCTCGATGAGTACACACCCCCATCTCGGTGTTAAGCCTCCGGATGCTCCATCTTGCGGTAGCTGATCCTTTGGCTGTGGTGGCGTCTTACTGGGATGCTCATGCGCCATTGTGAAACCTCGGGATGCTCCTTTGACGCGGTAGCTGACCCCTTGGTTGACGAGTACGAACCCTCGTCTGGTTTGGTGCCTCTGGATGCCCCTTCTTGCGGTAGCTGATCCTTTGGCGGTGGTGGCGGCTTACTGATTCTGACCATGCACCGTCTCTCAGGGAGTGTTTTCTGTGTTTGGTAGATTGTTTTTGGACTTCTTGGATGGTCATCCGGGCTGCGCCGGGGATTTTGTTGGTTGTCCATCCAGCCTTGTTGGTTGCTGGGGATTCTTTGTTTTTGTTCTTTTGGTGGTAGTTATCCGACTCTTGCTGGTTGGTCGGGTTATCTCTCTTTGTGTTCGACTCTTGGTAGTCGATTTTTATTAGTTGAGGTGATGGCTTAATCCTGCCTTTTTCTCGCGGTTTTAACTCTTTTTTCCTCGCGATTTTGGATTTTGGCTTTTTTCTTGAGCGTATGTCTTTTCTCTTTTAAGCTTTTTGTTACGCTGACTTTTGTAAAAGAAGGCAAAGAATGCATGGAATAAAATTTTATTCATGGGAAATTTTATTACAATAGCTTTTATTTAGGCAAATGCAGTCCCTAAGGGCTATCATCAGGGGAATCGGAGTAAGGAAACCCTTTGTACATGTGATACCGGAAATCTATTTGCTCTTGGATTTCATCACGGAAATCCTCTTGGAATGTCGTCCATTCCTACCGCATCCTCTGCTGCTCCTGGTAGATCTCGTCCTGGCGAGCTTGAAAGGCCTGCTGGCGAGCATCCTGGGCCTGCTGCCACTGGGTCTGCTGCTCTCGCCACACCGCCATTTGGCTGAGCTATGTGTTGGTGCATGCCAGCAAAGTCCTCCGTGTACGGTGGTGGTTGTTGCTGCTGCCGCTGTTGCTGCTGGGAGCCGGGAGATGTGGGCATATCCTGCATCGCCACTAGCCCCTGGATGTCCAGCTCGAAGTCCAAGGAGGGATGCAGGGCGAACTGGTTTCCCCGGCGTATCAGCATTCCCATGCTGACCAGCATTGACCCATTGATGGGCTTGGGTCGTAGGTTGCGGGCCAGCTCTTCCCGGCCAGGGCACCCCATTCTCTCTGCCAGAGGGGTAATGAGGGGAGCTACGAGGATGGCCCCCGTGGATCTACTCCCGAAGTCCTTAAGGGCCCTCAGGAGGAAGTATCCGGGGTTGCAGCACCGCCTCTGGTGCATGCAGTAGAGGACAAAGAGATCAAGGAGGGATATCTTACCCTGACTCTCCTTCCTCCCATGGATTGTGCCTACCAGCAGCTTGTGGCAAATGCGGAGTGCTGGTTGCAGTGCGGAGCCTCTCATTAAAGTGGGCAGTGTGGTTGCTCCTGTGAGCTCATGCCACATGTCCGCGGAGGTGAGGTTGGCAGGCCGAGAGCAGATGGCCTCTCGGTATTCCCGGGTCAGTGCTTCCTCGGGCCGGATGAATCCAATGGACACATTGAATTCTTCTAGGGTGGTGGTGTGGTATTGCCCACCCATGAAATAGTTGACCATCTTAGTGGGCTGCATGCCCAAGGCCATGGAGGGGATCTCGATGAGGGAGACAGAGGCCAAGACTTCTTGTACCGCTTGGGGGTACACATATGTGGGTGGGGGTTGTAGTAAAAAGCCCCACCCAATGCTGTCGATGTGGGCTCTGACGTCTTCTTCCCATCCAAATTCGGCCAGAACGCCGAAGTCCAATGTCAGCATAGAGTGCCACTGGTAGTTCCGGATGTTGTCCAGGCGGACCTGGTGCTGTGGCGACAACTGGGAAGGGTCTGAGGGTGGCGGTGGCGCCGAGCTGCTAGCACCAGCGGTGCCCCTTCTCTTCCTGGAGGCACTTCTTCCGAACATCTTAAGTAGGGAAGGCTTGGAGGAGTAGAAGTATGAGTTTTGGAGGCTTAGGAGGCAAGGAGAGTTGTGAGGAGACCCATCCAGGCGCGCCCCCTTATATAGGGAAATTTTTCAGTTCGAGACCGCAGTCTGGGAAGTCGAGACGGCGGTCTGGTTTCTCGAGACGGCGGTCTCGATGTGCAGGGGAATCGAGACGGCGGTCTGGAATGTCCAGACGGCGGTCTCGAATTTCTGGTGTTTTTTTTTTGAATAAGAAATAGGACCTGGTTCAAAAACATTTTATGCATGCAAATGTTTTCATGTTTGATGTCCTATAATGCCTACTTTAATTAGTTTTTCAGAAGGATTTAACCGACGTGTCTTGTTGTTGAAAGCCTTCTGATTTGTCGCATTTATTTTTGGTTGTACCGTGCCGGACCTCTTGTGACCGAAGAGTAATTTCTTTCTCTCTTTTCTCCTCTTTCTCTTTTTTCGTTTTTTTTTTCTTTTGTAGAGCACTTTTGTCATGTAGTGTCCCTTTTTCCTTGCTTTAGGGATTTCAATCCTCTTTTTGACTATACGCCTCCATATTCCCAAATTAATTATTAGAATATTGTCGTGAGGGTCAAGAGAAAAGAAGTGAAGGAGGTAAAAATCAATGGTTTGTGTTTTAGAGGGTTGATTATTGATAAAAGGATCTGTAAGAATGGCTGGCTAAGGTTAAGCCTGGGTGTTTAAGCTTTGTCTAAGCAAACATTTTTTCTTTTCTTTTTTTTTGTATTTGCGCTCTTTGGTTTCATTTCCATTGCTTTTAAATGGCTAGCTGATTTCCCTAGATCGCCCTTTGGGTTTTCGAACTAGGATACTGTGTTTGGCCCTAACTTTTGTCTAGGTTTCCTCTTTTGTAAAATTTTGGAGAAATCCTAGCGGACCTTATTTGTAACCCTAACTTTTGCCTAGGCTACCCTTTATTATTGTTCGGGTATCCTACCGGGTTGACCCTATCTTTTGTGTAGCCCCCTTAGTGGGTTTCCTACCGGGTAATTTGCCCTTTTCTTTGGCCTTTGGCTTCTCTGGGCTTTTTCTTTTTATGGATTTATTTTTTGTTCACAGTATTGGCGAAGCATGACTTTCTTTATGGCTTAGGTGAAGTCTTATTTTTATGTGCTTCTAGTCAACTAGTTTGATGGCAATAACAATGGTAAATGTCGATTATTGGATGCGCTTCTTATTCTTCTTTTCTTTTTATGTTCACTTAGACAAGGTTATTTATGTGGTCCAGTCAGAAGTAGAAGGAAGAGAAGCAGATAGAAAGAATCATTCTTTATTAATTAATAAGGGAATATGTGCCCTAAGATGCCCGGGGGTCGGGCTCGCCCCGGGGGATAATCTCTAACAATCATGGGGTTTACATCCCTTAAACGAAGAAAAAGATTTCCTAATGACTAGAGTGGCTCTTGACGCTTGCACCCCTCCACTTCGGAAAATTTGCTTGAGTGTGCGGAGGGGAGACTTCCCTTTTCTCCTTTCTGTGCGGCCCTTAGTAGGGTCATATCCTAAGCCATACTTGCAAGGATTGTCTTTGAATTTTGGGGGTTCCCTCATGCCCTGGGAATCTGCCCCCAGTCCTTGGCCAGGATGGTAACCATGCTTTAACATCATGCGGGCTACCTTTGTGTTTCTGGGAAGTCGCTCTATACTGGCAATTTCGAGCGCTTGAAAAGATGTTTCAAGGGCCTCTTCAGCCGCATCCACATAAGGTTGGGTGGACGGTCCACTGATCGAATATCGTCTTCCGCTTGGACCGTGACCAGCTTTATCGTCCATTATGAACTTGACTTTCCGGTGGAGCGTCGAAGGTACCGCCTTAGCGTCATGAATCCAAGGCTCGCCGAGGAGACAGCTGTATGCTCGGAGTAATGTCCATTACATGGAAATCGACGTTGAAGGTAGTGGGTCCAACCTGGATTGGCAAACTGATCTCTCCCACTACTTCTCATTTTGATTCGTCGAAGGCTCGAACGATGGTGCTGCTTGGGCGCAGACGGGTTCCTTGGATAGTCAACTTATCCAGTGTGCACTTGGGCATCACGTTCAGGGACGACCCGTTATCCACAAGACCTTTGGCGATGAGGTATTCCTTGCATTTAACCGAGATATGCAAGGGCTTGTTATGTTTTGGCCCCTCGAGGGGGAATTCTTCCTCTGTGAAGGTGAGGTGATCGTTTGCCGTGATGTGACCGACGATCCTCTCAACCTTTTCTTGGGATATTGTGTGAGGTACATGCGCCTCGCTCAAGACCTTCAGCAGGGCATTCCGGTGCAGTTCCGAGCTCATTATCAAAGATAGCAACGTGATCTTTGCAGGCGTACGGTTGAGCTGATCAATGATGGAATACTCACTCTGCCTTATAAACTCCTTGGATTCTTTATTTTCTTTTTCTTCTTCGGTCTTTTTATTTTTTCCTTTATTTTGGAGGACATTTTCCTGTGTGTCCTTTGGGGTGTAGATTCTTCCACTTCTAGTTGTGCCCCCAATGCCGGCTATGTTTGTTATTTCTTCTTTTATCGGTGAAGATTCCCCATATCTCCACGGTACAACTTTATTTGACTCGTAGGGGAAAGGACGTGGCAAAAATAGTCGCACTGGCGTCCTTGCCCCCTCTTCTTTACTCTTGAGGACCAACGGCCGAGGTTTATTTCCCTCTTGCGATGATTCGACCGTTGGGGTGCGCTTTATTAGGAGTGGCTTTCTCTCCATTCTTCTGAGTTGGAAGACATGTTAGTTAATCCTTCCTTTTTATTATCTTATTTATTAAGCGTGAAGGAGGGGGAAATTAAATATGCAAATGCATGTTCATGTATGCAAGTAGACAGCTGTTGAATAAGGAAAAAGATTTCATTAATTCATTGGAAGGTGTACATTCTCCTATTCCATACTACGAAGCGTCTTTTGGCAAAAACGGAAAAGCCTAAAGAAACCCACAGGCGGGTCTTGATTCCTATGTAGTTCTCTCTCGGCTTCCCGGACATGGTGAGCGAGCTCTTCGCTTTGCTTGTGGACTACCTGGCTCATATCTTCACTGTATTTCTAAGCCTCTTTGATCTTCGCCTCTTGATGAACGACCAAAGCTTGTAGCTCCTCGAGCTTTGCAACGACTCGGTCTTTCTCTTGAAGTACTTGGTCGTACTGAGCTAGCCCGTCTTTCTCCTTAAGGCGTAGCTCAGAGAGACTTTTGGTGAGTCTCCTGTTGGCCTCTCGCTCTTGGCGGATGTCTAACCGAGCCTTAAGGAGCCCTTCCGACAACTCCTTGATCGTTTGGGCCTGCATAGCTGATTCGGCCTCAAGGTGTGCTATTTTGGCGGTTATTTCTTGCAGTTGGCTATCCGAACTGGTTTTAGCAGTTTTGGATGCTCGGATAGCTTGTTCGTTAGCGTCAGCACATTGGTCCTTGAGGCGTTCTATTTCATGATCCTTTTTCTTGCCTTGCCTTTGTAGACCGTTAATCGTGAGGATAGATGCTTGCTCTTTTTCCTCAAGGGCCCGTATCTGGGATCCCATGATTTCTACCCTCTGGGTCAAGGCATTGACTTGTGCCTGCAGCCCTTCATTGTTGGCGATTGGCACGGGTGTGGTGGATGGTTGAGCCATCCCTCTTTTTCTTCTCCACGCCTCGTAGTCACTGGTGACAGTTACCCGAGCTTTTCCTAGCTCTCTGTCTCCCATGTAGACTGGCCTCTCCCATGCTTTTCTCATGGTTGATGAGTTGATGATCGTGCACGGGTCTCCAAAGAAGCACAGTCCTCCGAGCTCCCCTCGGGAAATAGTAGTTTGGGTCCTCATGAGTTGCCTCATAGCTACTCTAGCTGAGTAGGCTATGCAACCCCTGAGTCCTATCAAGGGTATGTTCGGATAGTCCCCACATCTGATGAGAACAGGGCCGGGTTGGAACCAAGGGCAGACCCAAGATATACTGTTGGCGTCCTTTCGTTCTAACTCATCCCTCCATTCTATAGTCAGGCGTCGTTGGAGGGGGATTCTGGAGAAGCTTCTCAAAGGGTCGGGGAATATCCCCATGTGACTAGAGGCGTAAAGATGCGTGATGCTCCACACGTATAGTAATGAAGAGCAGCAGCGGAGTGTTCTCCCTTGCTTCTGATGGCAGAAATCCACCGAGAGCAAGGTGTCGGCAAGAATAGCAGGCAAGGGACTCTTCGAGTACACGTCCCAAGCGAAAAAAGCGTCCATGATGGCTTGATCTATTGTGTCGAGGTGGAAGGGGAACATGATTGTTCCGAAGATTATTAGTGCCAGGGTTTTGTTGAAGGTAACCCACTCTGCCCTCTCAGCCAGGTAGGATAGGTGATCTTCTAACATCGATACTTTCCACCCCTGGGTGTTCCCTCTTCCTATCAGGGTACTCTGTCGGAACGGTAGATGGATAAGGGCAGCGACTGGTGCTGCAGGAGTATACGCCTCGTGGCGAACATGGACCCCGGCTGATTTAGGCCATTTCAACATAGCTTCCTACTCCTCTAAGGTGGGCACCATGTCGAACTGCGGAAATTCAAAGCACCGCAGACTGGAGTTCCAAAAGTGAATCAGTACCCTGAGGAAGACCTGATCGACACTGATCTTTAGGAGGTCCAAAATTCGTCCATAAGACTTTTCAAAATCAGTGCGGACCTCTGGTGGCATTGTTGCACTAAGCCGTTCCAGCTTCCCAGTATGGTTTCAGAGAATATCCACCTTCGCCACTTGTCTACTTGTCCCCTCCATTTTCTAAAATCAAAATGTATGATTTGATGAAGATGATGTTTATTGTATGAATGTGAGTGTTTATTCTTCTATTTATCATGTTTTTCTACATGATGTATGGTATGTATTTTTTTTTTGAAAGAATAAACTATCTATATGAATGCTTTATGAGTGTAATTTTTGGACCAGGTCTTATTTATGAACGTTGGAAAAATGGAATTTTTATTTATTTATTTTATAGCCTTTTATCTCTTCTGTCGGAACTGCGTGGCTACTTAGCTTACAAAGAACCTGAAACCAGGATAGCTAAAAGGCAGACTGTCCGAGATAAAATATGGCTTTATGCGAAAGAATATTTAGCATCCCTTATCTCTTCGTCGGAACTGCGTGGCTACTTAGCTTACAAAGAACCCGAAACCAGGCTAGCTAAAAGGCAGATCGTCCGAGATAAGGGTGTTTATTTGTGAAATATTTTCGTGATTTTTGTTTTGTTGTTTGTTTATGCTATGCAACATACAAATGCAACAATCATATGCACACACAATTCGATCATCCCCGAACAGGCGAGATTTCGTTTTTATCACGAGGTAGGGTTTTCCTGCAGAAAAGTGCATTGGTCAGGGTAGGTTCTAACTGTTCTCACCAGGCTAAGGCCCCCAAGGTGCCCCCATTATAGGGTCCCCACTCTCCAGCAGTCCAACCATGCTCAGCACTAAGGCCAGAGTCGGTCTTGTTGCCAAAAGAGGAAGGTTATCACCTTGAGTGGTGGTTTTCGATCACACTGGTGGGCACAAGGCCCTAACTATAGCGAACCGTACCTGTCACCCACTCCCTATGGTTATCTCACTTGCCCCCGGGTATAGAGGGAACTGTAGTGTGCAAGGGTTTGTGTGCAGTTTATATTTCAATCAATTGTGTAAGTATAAACAAGCAACAATTATTTGAAAGCCAAACAATAAAGCATGTTATAATACAAGGCAGGGTAAAAGCGCTATTTTCTTGGTTTAATTATTTTTAAGCCAGCCCATCACTAAATGGGATCAACTCTCTAGGCTTCCCCAGTGGAGTCGCCATCTATCGCCGCCTCCCAAAAAGGGGCGGTCGGAGCGACGCGATGGTTTTTTCGACCCTCTTGCTTTCGCGTTTTTTATGGGTGGTTACAACGTCTTTAGGTTGTCCGATAACCGGGCTAACCTAGAGACGAGGTTTTCGAAAAGTGTTCTTGGGTTGTCCGATAACCGGGCTAACCCAAGAACGGGTTTTTGAAGGGTTCGTGGAGTCGCCACCGATGTTTTTACCGGAAACATCGGAAAAGGTGTAAAAAAAGGCGTTGGTTTTCGAAAACCAACTTTGGTCATTAGAACCAGAGTTGGGTAAGGGAGTTAGTTACGTGTAAAGGAAGTATTAGTTCCTTTACGACGCCCCTTTCGGGTTCCCTATGATAGGCCGGCTACTTTGGATAAAGAATTAAACTGGAAAATTGCGCTTTTACCCTTTTATTATGCGGTATTTAAAGATTATGACTACATGGCCCTGGCGTCTATTGCATAATTTTAAATGAAAGCGGTAAAATTAGAAAGAGAGAGGGTGCACCTCCAAAGCAAGCTTTTTATATTTCTCTTTAAAGAGTGGGTGCTTTTTGGCAACCCTTCACTCTACAACTCTCAGAAACTCCAGAAATGCTTCGGAGGGATTCTAAAGAAGATTTAAGACGCTCAATTTATGCCTAGAGACACTCAGAAACTCCGGAAATGCTTCGGAGGGGTTCTAGAGAGAGGAAATCTAGAGAGAAGGAGGAGCTACTGTGTGTGGTGTTTGGAAAAAAGGGGAAATGGAACCCCTATTTATAGTTTTTCGCGCCTGACAGGTCGAGACCGCCAGTCTCGTCTGACAGGGTCAAGACCGCCGTCTGGACAATCCAGACCGCCGTCTCGACCATGGCAGGGGGTCGAGACCGCCGTCTGGAAAACCCAGACCACCGTCTCGACCTTTGCAGTGGCGAGACCGCCGTCTGGACAAGTGAGACGGCGGTCTCGTCCCTGGCGTGAGGCGAGACGGCGGTCTGGTCCTTCCAGACGGCGGTCTTGTCCCTTCAGGGCGAGAAACTTTATTTTTCGGGCCAAAAAACCCTCCTATCTTAGTACGGGGGCCTAATAGTCTCTCCTAGTGGCTTGTTAGGCTTCGGCCGTCTTCAAATAGGAAGCTTTCTGACTTTATTTGGAGGCCGGGCAAGATTTGGGGTCTACAACTCATCATCACCTGCAAGTTCTTTATTTGACTCAAGAGGATTTCCCTCAAGGTCTACAATTTCATCAAAGGTGACATGTACAGATTCTTCAACATTTAAAGTTCTTCTATTGAACACTTTATATGCTTTGCTAGTTAGTGAATAACCTAAGAAAATGCCCTCATCGACTTTTGAGTCAAATTTTCCTAAGTTATCTCTTCCATTATTTAAAACAAAGCATTTACATCCAAATATTTTTAAATGAGCAACATTAGGCTTTCTACCATTTAACAAATCATAAGCAGTTAATTTTTTGATTGGCCTAATAAGCATCCTATTCAATACATAACATGCAGTACTTACAGCATCAGCCCAAAAATATTTAGGAACATTTGATTCATTTAGCATTGTTCTAGCAAGTTTCTCTAGTATCTATTTTTCCTTTCTACTACACCATTTTGTTGGGGAGTCCTAGGTGCAGAAAAATTATGCAAAATTCCATTTTCCTCACAATAATTTTCAAACCATTCATTTTGAAACTCTCCACCATGGTCACTTCTTAACACCTTAATTCTTAAGTCTTTCTCATTTTGAATTTGTTGAATATTCAAGGACTTGATGTTGAACTTGCTAGACATGAAGCTTGTTGATTTTGATGATGATTCAAGAACACAAGACTTAGAATGTTGAAGACTTGTTTTATAGTGTAATAACTCTGTTTTGATTAGATTGAGTCTGTAATATTAGAGTTTGAGATAGCCGGTACATAGTCTGCACCTTAGAAGCTTCAAAAAGCTCAAATTTATCAAAGAGGCTCGGCTTTAATCGATTAATTGGTGAAATAATCGATTAAAACAGTGAGAAAAACCATTTTATGTATCTGCTCACTGGTTTAATCGATTAACACCCCTGTTAATCGATTAACAGGCCTGTTAATCGATTAATAGGTCATTTAATCGATTAAAACAGAGATTTTTGGGGTTCTGTTGATTTTGGCTCTGTAATAATCGATTAACACTTCATTTAATCGATTATTTCAGTCAGATTTTGATTTTTAACTTCAAATCAACCCTATTTTCGAAAACCCTATTTCCAAGAACCCTAGTTTCGAAAATCCCAAATTCCAAAACCCTAATTTCTCTACTTAAGCATCTCTATGGCACTCAGAAAAATAAGAACAACCTTTTCATACAAAAGTTAAGTGTTTTGAGTGTCAGAGAACTATTTGTTGCAAGAAAAAGGGGCTTTTGGAACCTGGTGTGGGCTAGAAGCGATAAGAATCACTAAGTGGAGTTCTTAGTGGATTGTGTGTTGTGCCGTCTCAAGGGAAAGATGTTCTTCATCTCTTGTGGATTTCAAGAGAGGTGTTTTCTTTACTTTATCTTTCCATTGTAATTTGTTTGTAACAAACTTTGATTATAGTGACAACGTTAATCCTATGTTTGAGTGATTACCAACTGGACGTAGGGTCTTTTGATCCGAACCAGTATAAATCTCTTGTGTAAGATTCTATCTCTATCTTATTTACGTTTACACAGATTTTTAATCGGTAAAATTTGGGGAAAATTTTGAAAACCTAACTTTTGTTAAGAAACCAATTCACCCCCCCTCTTGGTTTTTGTCCGACCACGCGAACATTCCGCTGCGCGATTCTAACAAGTGGTATCAGAGCTTGCTTTGATAGTCATTCAAACTTTTCGAAAATGGCCAGACAAAATCAAACTTTTGCCGAAGGTGCGTCTATCAACGGACCCCCACTTTTTGTGGGTTAAAATTATCCTTTCTGGAAAGTAAGAATGCAAATCTTTTTAGAGTCTGTTGATAGAGGCGTTTGGGATGCTATTTTAAACGGTCCATATATTCCTAAAGTTACTGAGAACGGTGTTGACGTTCCCAAACCTTTTTCTAGATGGACTGTAGAGGAAAACAGAAAAGCACACTTTGACGTTAGGGCTAGAAATATAATTTCATCTGCTTTAACGCTTGACGAGTTTTACAGGATTTATGTTTGTAAAAGTGCTCAGGAGATGTGGGAAATGCTAAGAGTGACCCACGAAGGTACTGACGACGTTAAAAGAGCACGGAAAAATTCTATAATCCAAGAATACGAGATGTTCCGGATGCAACAAGGCGAAACGATATTTGACGTTCAAAAACGTTTCACTCATGTAGACCCCAAATCTTGCCCGGCCTCCAAATAAAGACCAGAAGACCTCCTATTTGAAGATGGACGAAGCCTAACAAGCCATTAGGAGAGACTATTAGGCCCCATACTAGAATAGGAGGGAGTTTCTGTACAAAAAAATAAGTTTCCTCGCTTTGTTGGGACGAGACCGCCCTCTGGAATTCCCAGACCGCCGTCTCGCCACCTGCGAAGGACGAGACGGCGGTCTCGTTCCTCCAGACGGCGGTCTCGCCGCGTTGACAGGTCGAGACGGCGGTCTCGTTGGACGAGACAGCGGTCTCGTTGGACGAGACGACGGTCTCGACCTTGTCAGACGAGACTGGCGGTCTCGCCACCTGACAGCGCGAAAACCTATAAATAGGGGCCTCCCCCCCCTCATTTCGACACACCTCAAGCTTCTAGCTCTGCCTTCTCTCTAAAACTTCTCTCTAGAATCCCTCCGACGCATTTCCGGAGTTTCTGAGTGTCTTTGAGAGCATTTTTCGGCGTCCGGAATAGTTTCCGGCGTCTTGTAGAGTGAAGGGCTACCAAAAAGCACCCATTTCTTTTAAAGAAATAAAAAAAAAGCTTGCTTCGGAGGTTTAATTTCTCCCTCTCTACTTTTAATGCTTTAATTTTAATTATGCAATAGATTAGGGCCATGTAGTCATCACTTTAAATTCCGCACAATAAAAAGGGCAAAAGAGTATTTTCCGGTTTATTTATTAACAATAAAAGTTGGCCTATCATAGGGAACCCGAAAGGGGCGTAGTAAAGGAACTAATACTTCTTTTACCACGTAACTAACTCCCTTACCCAACTCTGGTTCTAATGACCAAAGTTGGTTTTCGAAAACCAACGCCGTTTAAAAACCTTTTCCGATGTTTCCAGTAAAAACGTCGGTGGCGACTCCACAGAACCCAAAATAAATAAGTCCTTGGGTTAGCCCGGTTATCGGACAACCCAAAGACACTTTTCGAAAACCTCGCCCCTAGGTTAGCCCGGTTATCGGACAACCTAAAGGCGTTGTAACCACCTATAAAAACGCGAAAACAAAAGGGTCGAAAAACCATCGCGTCGCTCCGACCGCCTTGTCTTTTAAGACGGCGGCGACAGATGGCGACTCCACTGGGGAAGCCTCGAGAGTTGATCCCATTTAGTGACGGGCCGGCTTAAATAATAAATAAACCAAGAAAATAACACTTTTGCCCTTAACTTGTATTTATAACATGTTTTAATGTTTGGCTTTAATAAATTGTTGTTTGTTTATACTTGCGCAAATTGCTTGAAATATAAACTGCACACAATCCCTTGCACACAACAGTTCCCCCTATACCCGGGGGCAAGTGAGATAACCATAGGGAGTGGGTGGCAGGTACGGTTCGCTGTAGTGAGGGCCTTGTGCCCACCAGTGTGATCGGAAACCACCACTCAAGGTGATAACCTTCCTCTTTTGGCAACAAGACTGACTACGACCTTAGTGCTAAGCATAGTCGGACGGCTGGAGAGTGGGGACCCTATAATGGGGTCACCTTGGGGGCCTTAGCCTGGTGAGAACAGTTAGAACCAACCCTCGCCAATGCACTTTTCTGCAGGAAAACCCTACCTCGTGATAAAAGCGAATTCTCGCCTGTTCGTGGATGACCAAATTGTGTGTGCATATGTTTGCTGCATTTGTCTGTTGCATAGCATAAACAAACAACAAAACAAAAACTAAAAAAAATATTTTCACAAATAAACACCCTTATCTCGGACAGTCTGCCTTTTAGCTAGCCTGGTTTCAGGTTCTTTGCAAGCTAAGTAGCCACGCAGTTCCGACAGAAGAGATAAGGGACTCTAACTATTCTTTTGCATAAAGCCACATTTTATCTCAGACAGTCTGCCTTTTAGCTAGCCTGGTTTCAGGTTCTTTGTAAGCTAAGTAGCCACACAGTCCGACATAAGAGATAAAAGGCTAAAAAAAATAATAATAAAAAAGAAATAAAAATAAATAATAATAAATCCAAAATAAATAAAATAATAATAACAAAATCAAAAACATTTAGAAAATAATTTCGACAAAGTCGTATCATTCATATTACATCATAAGTGTAAAAACCAAGAGAGAAAAATAAGTGCATAAGGAAAGTATGCATACGCATCATTTTAATAAATCCCTAAAAAATGGGTCTTAGAGGCGTTTTTTGGGAAAATTACTGGGCAAAATCCCCTATGGGTATTTGCAGCTTGGTTCCTCACATTTTTCTCTTCGTTTTGATATGCTGTGCGTCCAAATCGGACGTCCCAGTCAAAAGTTATGCCACTTTGAACATCTGCTGCCCTTTTGTACTGGTGCATGCATAAATACATTCATTCTAGGGAGCACTAGATATCCCTAAGACAATGACGAAAGAGGCCCCGAGCACATTTGTGACCTTCACGACAAGGAAGGGACAAGTGTACTAAGGTGTGATAGTGATTCCCATTATACTTGTCAAGTCTGTGATGGGGAAGGAACCATTACACCGAGATGGGTATGGTACCCCACAAAGCGTAAGCTTTGGAGAGGATACCTAAGTCATTGTCTTAAGGAATATCCATCTCATAAATCATTTGTTTTAAACAATAAAAATCTTTTGCATTCTAGAAAGTGGCTGGTATTCTTCATGCCCTCATCCGCATACAAAAAAAAACACAAAAATCTCAAACACTATCATACATCATGTTAGAAAATAAAACATGATAATGTTTAGAAAAAAATAAACACTTGCATACATGCATCCACCAAACTTCATCCTCATAACATGCATCTAATAATAGACAGTCAGAGAAGTGGACATTCCTCAATACCATGAAAAGAGGATTAGGGCATTCGCATGCCATGCACGGGAAGTCAAAAAGAAAATAAATAGAAATATTTACCCGCCTATGGGTTCATTTAGGCTTCTCCGCTTTCAAAAAAAATGTACTTCGAAACATTGCATTGAGGAATGTACACTGTCTAGATGAAATAAATAAAATTGTTTGTTTTCATCATCTCAACTGTCTATTGCATTCATGAATTGCATTCATAAATTGCATTCATTCTCACTTTAATAATAATAAGATAATAAAAGCAAGGATTAGTCGATGTGCTTTGGTCGTCAAGTTATCTCCAACGGTTGATCCACCTAAGAAGGATAACAAGCCTCAACCGTTGGTCATCTGAGTAAATAAGGAAGAGGGGGCAAGGATGCCATTACACTTTGTTCACGCCTCGAATCGAATAAGGTGGTACCGTGGAGATACGTAGAAACATCGTCTACCAATGAAGATATCTCCAGCATAGCCGGCATTCGGGGGCAGAATTAGAAATGGAAGAATCTACTCCCCCAAGGAGCTATAAGACAATGCTCCCAAGAATAAAGAAAATAAAAAGGCCGAAGAAAAACATAATCCAATCCAAAGAGGAAACTGAGTAGACTTTGGATTCACGACGCTAAGGCAGTTCTCTCAACGCTTCGCCAAAGAGACAAACTCAGGGTAGGCGACAAGCTAGTCACAGTTTGAGCTAGAGACGACATTCAGATCAGCAAATCGTCTGCCCTACCTTGAATGAACGCGGCGAAAGAGAACCTTTGAAATATCTTTTGCCAATATAAAAAGACTTCCCCAACAATATAAAGGTGACCCACATGATGAGAAAATATGGATATCACCCAAACCAAGGGCTCATTGGAAACTCTCAAGGAAAAAGGGAGCCACCGGATTTTAAAGACAATCCTTTGAAGCATAATCCTACAAAGGAACAAGCTGCACAGAGAAAAGGGAAGTCTCCCCTCTGCACCTCAAATCAGATTTTCCCAAATAGAGGGGTTCAAGCGTCAAAAGCGACTTTAGTCATTAGGTGTTCTCCTTCTGATTCTTAGGGTTTGTAAATCCAATGACTATTAGAGATTACCCCTCGCGGCTAGCCTGACCCCCGAGCATTGTAGGGCACACATTTCCCTATTAATTACAAAGAATGTGAAAGAATTAATGGTTGAGTTCAAGAGAGGGGGTGAATTGAACTTTATAAAACTTTTTCGCAAAACTTACTTTCTTTTGGAAGAATGATTTATCTTTATTCAATTCTTGCTAAGGTAGATTGATTTTAAACACAACAAGTATATAGGCAGAAAATAAAAGAGATGAAAGAAGAAATTCAACACACAAATTTATACTGGTTCACTCTATACCAGAGCTACGTCTAGTTCTTGACAAATCTGCCAAGTTCCACTAATACCAAGTGAAATTTACAACCAGTAGATACTCACCAATCTACCCCAAGAACTATCTTACAAACCCACAAGATAGACTCTTGAAAACCACCCAGTAACCAAATCCAGTTACTGTAACAAGTGCAGATCAAATTCCAACCTGCACAAATACACTTTACAAAAGAGTATGAAAAGAAAAAACCTGGACTGCAGCTCTATCAATAAAATTGTCCAGAACAGATTCTAACACAACACTTTCTCTCTTTGATTGACCACTATCTTGATCAAAGCAACTTATGATATATCAAAGTTCTTGAATGCAGAGAAAGTCACGGATATGATAGCTTCACAGATTGATTTCAAATGTTTTCTCAAGTTGTGTATTTCAAAAGATAGATCAAATCTGTATATAAAGTAAAACAGAGAACCAGAACGTTTCATTAATTAAAAACTGAATCAGAGAGGTAAATGATCGATCAGAAATAAAGTAAAACAGGTTAGAATCGATTCTGATCGATTAGAACTGTATTATGATCGATTAGACCAAGTTATGATCGATCAGAATGAAACTATGATCGATCAGAATGCATTTCAATCGATTAAAATGTCGATTCAATCGATTGATTTCATTTAAGACTTTATTCAATCGATTGATTCGAGTTTTTAATGGATTGAAACAGCTTCATGAAAAATGATAGCTCTCTATTTCAATCGATTGAAAATCATTTCAACAGATTGAAATCCTGAAAATACTTAGTTAGAAAAATAGTCTCTCTGTTTCAACAGATTAAAAAATATTTCAACAGATTGATTTTCTGAAAAACTCTTAGACTGAAAAATAGTCTTTCTGTTTTAATGGATTAAAAATATTTCAACAGATTGAAAATGCGAAACCTTGATATTGAAAAATTCATCAAGTGATTTTAACAGATTGAAAATCATTTTCAACAGATTGAAAACTTAGTTTGTTCTTTTAATGTTTAAATGTTAGTTTTTCATGCAGAAAAATGTTTTCACTGAGATGCATCATATTAAGGCGCTTATCACAAAATATATTGGCCTATCAAGAGATTAAGTTCTATACTTAGCCTATTCATCTACACACCCACAAACTAAACTATATCTACAAAATATTATGTCTTCATCAAATTCACCAAGTGCTTCAATCTCCCCCTATTTGATGGAGACAAATAACCACTGCACCTGCACAAAGAATAACAGACCAGAGACATATATTTTGTGGAGTGTGTGAAGTGACAGTTTTAAGAAAAACCACTTCTCCCCCTATTTGACTGCATCAAATAATAGTGTTTTTAGTTACAGTCCAGTAGTACCACGTAGGTACCCCAAAATAAAAACAGAACAAATAAAAACTAAGAACAAGATAACAGAAACAACAAAAAAAATAAGCCTTCATTCATCCCCGGGACCTTGATTAAATTGCAGTTCAACAATCCTGTTGTAGATGTCTTCTAGTTGGTTGTCAATATGTTGAAATCTGGCAATGAAGTTTTCATCCAGATAATGCTGACGAGCCCGCAGAGCAACCGTCATCTCCATGTGCCTTCTCTGGTTGGTATGCAGTTCGCTCACTTGATGCAACATGGTTCTTTCGAACTGAGACAGGGGCGTGCCACGGTTAGGCTGTGGAGTGTATGGAATCATTTCCAGTGGAGACACCTCTTCCATCGGGTCAGATGGTCTTGCTGTAGAAGTTCCCGGAACATCAGCATTGATATTTTCCTCTTGTTCTTCTTCTTCAAAGTCTTCTCCTCTCCCAGCTTCTTCTTTTGAGATCCATTCACCATCGACTTTGATGAATCCCATTTTATGCAGAACAGAATTATTTACCTCATTTGTTGGTCGAACAATTTCAACTAGTTCCCCTTCCAAATCAACACCAAAATGCATTAAAAACTTAGAAATCAAAATAGCATAAGGATACTTGAAATCACTCAGCCGCTTAGCTTTGATCATGTGATCCTTGATAACAAAAACCCAGTTCACCCTTACTCTGTGATGAATGCAGTACATCAGTACTAAATCTCCTTCATTTAGTACTGCATGATTGCTCCCCCTGGGTGTGAGCTGCCAGGCCACAATGAAAGCGAGAACCCTTTCCTCAAGCTTCATCTTTCCAGTATTGAAAGAACTTACAGAGTCATGATTGTTCTTCATGCAGGAACGAAAGTACTGAACTTTATTAAATTCTTCAACATCTGAAGTACACCCTTTAGTGACTTTTACACCTTCATCCTTGATTCCAGCGACCTCTTTCCAGACATTTGACGTTATCTCAATGTCTACTCCTTTGACTTGGGTTTTTAAAGTGGAACCTTCAAAGGACAAGTTAGTGAAAAAGACTTTAATTAAGTCAGGGTAAATCCTACCATTTAACTCCAGAAACTTTTGAAGTTTTTGATGTTGCAGTAGCTTCCGAACACCTCTGAAGCCTTCGGTGTCAAACTAGGAGAACTTTAGAACCTTGGGAATATTGACTTGTTTCCTACTCATTTCATGGATAAACAAATCCATTTTCTCTTGGTTCCCATTGAACCAGGTTTCAATCCGACCCCCAACATTTGGTTCTTGCCTTGCAGCAGAAGACTCGCCTCTGCTGGACTTCTTCCTACCGGATTTTGTACGTTTAAGCATCCTTGATTTTTTGGAATGTTCAGAGGGATAACCGAGAAGAGAGAATGGTTCAAGGAGAAAAAAAAAACACTACAGTTTTTAGAGCTCGCGATCCCTTTAACTTCACAGTTTTGTCTTTTCTGTATAACTGCTTCTCTGCTTCTGCGCAGTGATGATAAAGGTGGAGAGAGAGAAGGAATGTGTACTGTGCACCTTAATTACCCTCACATCTGATATCCAATCAGAGTCAATCAACTTTTATTGGATATCTTTGATATTTAAGAGAGTAGTTGAAGTTTATCTTGTTGTAAATGCATTCAATTTACTCTGCAGAAATTGTTTAGAGACAGAGTATATACAACTAGCCCCAAAAAAAAAAATTAATCAATTGATATTTCGTGAAATCAATTGATTTTTCGATTGCAGATACTCAGAAGTAAAATAAATCGATTGAACCAAAAATCTAATCGATTGTTTTTGTGGAAGAAAAACATGCAGAGTATATAAAGTGAATTCAATCGATTGAATCGAAGATTTAATCGATTGATTTATAGAAGAAAATATGCAGAGCTACAAGGTTTAATGAAATAAATCGATTAAAAGCCTATTTAATCGATTGAACTGATAACATATCAATAACAGAGAGTAAGAATCAGGAAATCAACAGATTATTTCGCAATTTCAATTGATTGAAACATATAATTTCAAGTTTTTCATACAATTATTAATCGATTGAACTTGTTATTAACCTGTTAAAGAGCACATTATCACCATAAAGAATCAGTTATTCAATACTAGATATATCTAGAATTCCTAATTCAGTCCTAAGCATATTAAGTCTGTCTCTAGGAAGTGGTTTAGTGAATAAATCAGCTAACTGTTTTTCAGATTCAATGAATAAAATTTCACAGTCACCCCTAGATACATGTTCTCTAATAAAGTGGTGTCTAATTTCAATATGCTTAGTTCTAGAGTGTTGAATAGGATTCTTAGTTAAATTTATTGCACTAGTATTATCACAAACCAGAGGTACCGTATTTAGTGTCACTCCATAGTCTGTCAGTTGTTGCTTAAGGTAGATACTTTGAGCACAACAGCTCCCAGCTGCAATGTATTCAGACTTCTGCAGTTGAAAGAGCAACACATGCTTGCTTTTTGCTGTGCCAAGATATGAGGCTGCTTCCAGTAAATGACATGTATCAGAGGTACTTTTTCTGTCCAATCTACATCCTGCAAAGTCAGAATCAGAAAATCCAACAAGTTTAAGAGATGCACCTTCGGGATACCATAGTCCGACATTAACGGTTCCTTTGAGGTACTTCAGAATCCTTTTAGCAGCAGTAAGATGTGATTCCTTTGGGTTTGCCTGAAATCTAGCACAAAGGCACACACTAAACATAATGTCAGGTCTACTAGCAGTCAGATATAGCAGAGAACCAATCAAACCTCTATATTTAGTTTGATCAACAGATTTCCCTTTTTCATCTAAATCTAGACAGCAGTTAGTAGACATGGGTGTAGAGGATTCCTTGGAATTGTGCATATCAAACTTCTTTAACAACTCATTGCAGTATTTAGATTGACTTAGAAAAATGCCATTTCTTAATTGTTTAACTTGGAGACCAAGAAAGAAATTCAATTCTCCCATCATAGACATTTCAAATTCACTTTGCATTTCTTTAACAAACTTATTACACAAGGCATTATTTGTAGAACCGAAAATGATATCATCCACATACACCTGCACCAGAATAATGTCAGTTCCAGATTTCTTAATGAATAGAGTTTTATCAACTTCACCTCGCTTGTACCCTTGATCAATTAAGAAGTTACTTAACCTCTCATACCATTGTCTAGGTGCTTGCTTTAAACCATAAAGGGCCTTTTTCAATTTGTAGACATGGTCAGGATGCTTGTGATTTTCAAACCCAGGAGGTTGAGAAACATACACTTCTTCATTGATGAGTCCATTAAGAAAGGCACTCTTGACATCCATCTGTAGTAATCTGAAACCACTTAAACAAGCATAAGCTAATAATAATCTGACAGCTTCAAGTCTAGCTACAGGTGCAAAGGTTTCATCAAAATCAATACCCTCCTGTTGGTTATACCCTTTGGCTACCAATCTAGCTTTATTTCTAGTGATAATGTCATGTTCATCTAGTTTGTTTTTGAATACCCACTTAGTACCAATTACATTGATATCTCTGATTTTAGGAACTAATTCCCACACGTTATTCCTTTCAAATTGATTAAGCTCATCATGCATGGCACTAACCCAGTATTCATCATTTAATGCTTCTTTAACAGTTTTAGGTTCTATTTGTGAAATGAATGTCATATGATTGCAGAATTGATTAAGGGAATGTCTAGTAGATACTCCCTTATTGATTTGCCCGATGACATTGTCTAGAGAAAGATCTCTTGGGACAATCCACTCTTTGGGAAGCTCTTCCAGGGCATCTTCTTCCTGTTCTTCAATTATTATTGGTGGATCAGCTTTTGCAGGATCAACAGATTGATCACCTTCTTCGACAATATGCTGATCTGAGCTACTGGGAAGTTTCAATTGATAAGAATTATCAGTTAAATATTCTTCATCTGCAGTACCTGTTGTTCTATTCTGCAACACTCGAGGAGACTCATTAAAAACAACATGTACTGATTCTTCAACAGACTTCAGTCTTAAATTGTAGACTCTATATGCATGACCATTAGTTGAATAACCAAGAAAGATTCCTTTGTCAGATTTCTCATCAAACTTGCCAATATTTTCTTTCCCATTGTTTAAAATAAAACATGTACATCCAAAAACCCTGAAATAGTTTATGTTGGGTTTTCTTCCTTTATACAGTTCATATGGGGTTTTCTTAAGCATGGGTCTAATCAAGATTCTATTCAAAACATGACAAGTAGTGTTTACTGCATCTGCCCAAAAGTATTTAGGTAAAGAATTTTCACACAACATTGTTCTACCAAGTTCCACAATGGATCTGTTCTTTCTTTCCACAACACCGTTCTATTGAGGAGTTCTTGGAGCAGAAAAATTGTGTTTTATGCCAAACTTTTCACAAAAAGATTCAAATTTTTCATTTACAAATTCTCCACCATTGTCACTTTGAATAGATGTAATGAAATACCCTTTTTCATTATGTAAAACCTTGGCAAGCTTTTTGAAAGATTTGTAAGAATCAGATTTGGATTTAAGAAAAACAGTCCAGGTAAATCTGGAAAAGTTATCAACAATTACCATGATATAAAGATTACCACCTAGGCTTTTATTCCTTGAAGGACCAACCAAATCCATGTGAAGCAGTTCCAAAGGTCTGGAAGTTGAAACAATGTTTTTGTTTGAAAAGGATTTTCTAGTTTGTTTGCCTTTCAAACAAGCTTCACAGATTTTGTCTTTCAGGATTCGAAGCTTAGGTAGCCCAAAAACTAACACTTTAGAAATCAGTTTGTCAAGATGGTTAAGATGTATATGAGCAAGCCTTCTATGCCATAACCAAGATTCTTCTTCTTTAGTAAGAAGACAACTTTGAGATGATATAGAATGCTTGATATCTAACATGTATATGTTGTTTAACCTCTTACCTACCAACATTACCGTGTCAGATTCTGGTTCACAGATAAGGCACTTTTCTGGTTTGAAGATAACTTTGTGACCAAGATCACATAACTGACTTATACTGATTAGGTTGTGCTTGAGACCTTCAACAAGAAGAACATTGTGAATGGTAACTGATTCACCATCTCCAATATCTCCAGAACCTAGTATTCTTCCCTTGTTGTTGTCTCCATAAGTCACGTGACCTCCATTCTTCAATCTCAGTTTCTGGAATTTTGAAATGTCACCTGTCATGTGCCTTGAGCATCCGCTGTCCAGGTACCAAAGAGACTCTTGTTGTTGTTCCTGAAAAATCAAACATCAAGTATTTGGTACCCTTACGTATTTTGGGTCCTTAGGAGTCAAATTTTCTGTTTAACATGTTTTGGAACCCATCTCTTCCTACCTTGTGGCACAAAATATTTCCTAGCATGACAAAATTTAATAGTATGTCCTTTCTTCATGCAGTAATGAGAAGATGAGAAAGGGGATGTTGTAGCTTTTCTAAATGAAAAGAAGTTCAAATATTTTTTTAGTTTTTACCCCAATCTTAGGTTTGTACCCGATTCCAGAATGTTCAAACACACAGTTTTGAGACCCAAGGAGTGCATCTAAATTCTCTTTACCTTGAGTAAAATTAGACAAAGTTTTAATCAAGTAATCAACCTTATCTTGCAGAATAATACACTTTTCACAATTCTTATTAGTAGCAACATTATCCGCAGATTAATAGATTATATCTAGATGTTCCAAATCTGATTTGCTTTCTAATAGTTCTTTTTCCAGAACTTTAACTCTATTTTCTAACCAGTTATTTAAACCTTTCAACCGATTATTTGTATGAGATAAATTTCTGGCTTCACTATGCATTTCATTGAAAGCATTTAGTAATGTGCTATAATTCATTTCATTCTCTGTGGGAGTTGAACTTACATGTGATGAAGAAGATTCACAACCAGCCATCAAGCATAGGTTCACCTCTTCACCTTCGGATCCAGAACTGGAGGATGAATCATTGTCTTGCCAAGCTATGTAGGCCTTTTTCCCTTTGTATTTTGAATATTTCTTGTTCTGATTCTTGGTCTTTTCCGGACAATCACTCTTTATGTGTCCCTGCTTACCACAAGAATAACAAGTAATAGTATTTTGAATAGATTCGAGTCTTTTTATCGAGTGTACCTTTTTACTTGGCCAGTTCTGTTCTTCCTTCTAAGAAATTTCCCAAATTTCTTAACCAACAAAGTCAGATTTTCGGATTCATCTTCTTCAGACTCACTGTTTTCTTCAATCGTCTTGAGAACAATGTTTTTACTTTTCTTTTCTGCATTCTCTTGTTCTTTGAACCGATTGATTTCCAACTCATGTTCCCTTAACTTACCAAATAGTGAAGCAGTAGTCATTTCAGTCAAGTCTCTTGATTCTGATATAGCTGTCACCTTTGGTTGCCAAGTTCTGTCCAAACACTTCAAGATTTTGATGTTCAACTCCTCCTTGTCAAAAATCTTTCCTAGCCCAATTAGATGATTGACTATGTGCGTGAACCTTTTCTGTACATCTGCAATTGTTTCTCCTTGCTGCATTTTAAACAATTCATAGTCCCTAATTAACTCATGCTTTCTTGCCCTTTTCACATCAGAAGTACCTTCATGTGTGACCTCTAGAATTTCCCACATTTCTTTGGCAGAGGCACATTGAGACACCCTGAAAAACTCATCAAGATTTAAAGCAGAGGTAATAATATTTTTTGTAGTATAATCATATTGGACTCTCCTATTTTCTACATCAGTTAATTTAGCCCAACTATTTTCAACTACTTTACCATCTACTGTATGAGTTGGTTTGTAAGGACCATTAACAATTGTTTCCCAAATGCCTCTATCAAGAGATTCAATAAAGATTTTCATTCTAACCTTCCAGAAAGAATAATTCACACCAGAAAAAAGAGGAGGCCTGTTTATGGAGGCTCCTTCTGAAAAATTCATCTTTCCCTCAGCCATTCTTGGACCGATTTCTTGAGTAACTTACAAGAACCAGCTCTGATACCAATTGAAAGAATTAATGGTTGAGTTCAAGAGGGGGGGTGAATTGAACTTTATAAAACTTTTTCGCAAAACTTACTTTCTTTTGGAAGAATGATTTATCTTTATTCAATTCTTGCTAAGGTAGATTGATTTTAAACACAACAAGTATATAGGCAGAAAATAAAAGAGATGAAAGAAGAAATTCAACACACAAATTTATACTGGTTCACTCTATACCAGAGCTACGTCCAGTTCTTGACAAATCTGCCAAGTTCCACTAATACCAAGTGAAATTTACAACCAGTAGATACTCACCAATCTACCCCAAGAACTATCTTACAAACCCACAAGATAGACTCTTGAAAACCACCCAGTAACCAAATCCAGTTACTGTAACAAGTGCAGATCAAATTCCAACCTGCACAAATACACTTTACAAAAGAGTATGAAAAGAAAAAACCTGGACTGCAGCTCTATCAATAAAATTGTCCAGAACAGATTCTAACACAACACTTTCTCTCTTTGATTGACCACTATCTTGATCAAAGCACCTTATGATATATCAAAGTTCTTGAATGCAGAGAAAGTCACGGATATGATAGCTTCACAGATTGATTTCAAATGTTTTCTCAAGTTGTGTATTTCAAAAGATAGATCAAATCTGTATTTATAAAGTAAAACAGAGAACCAGAACGTTTCATTAATTAAAAACTGAATCAGAGAGGTAAATGATCGATCAGAAACAAAGTAAAACAGGTTAGAATCGATTCTGATCGATTAGAACTGTATTATGATCGATTAGACCAAGTTATGATCGATCAGAATGAAACTATGATCGATCAGAATGCATTTCAATCGATTAAAACGTCGATTCAATCGATTGATTTCATTTAAGACTTTATTCAATCGATTGATTCGAGTTTTTAATGGATTGAAACAACTTCATGAAAAATGATAGCTCTCTGTTTCAATCGATTGAAAATCATTTCAACAGATTGAAATCCTGAAAATACTTAGTTAGAAAAATAGTCTCTCTGTTTCAACAGATTAAAAAATATTTCAACAGATTGATTTTTTGAAAAACTCTTAGACTGAAAAATAGTCTTTCTGTTTTAATGGATTAAAAATATTTCAACAGATTGAAAATGCGAAACCTTGATATTGAAAAATTCATCAAGTGATTTTAACAGATTGAAAATCATTTTCAACAGATTGAAAAACTTAGTTTGTTCTTTTAATGTTTAAATGTTAGTTTTTCATGCAGAAAAATGTTTTCACTGAGATGCATCATATTAAGGCGCTTATCACAAAATATATTGGCCTATTAAGAGATTAAGTTCTATACTTAGCCTATTCATCTACACACCCACAAACTAAACTATATCTACAAAATATTATGTCTTCATCAAATCCACCAAGTGCTTCAGAATGTCATTCTTACTATCTGATTCTCTTCTTGCTATTCATGTCTAAACCTCATTAATAACCATGTTTAAGCAAATGTTCTCAAAATACGTCAAAGTAATCAAATTGCACCATTTACCAAAATAAAAGTCAAATCCATCACCAACTGATTGACTAGAAACACAAAATAAAGTTTTACCTCGTCATAAGTAAAGTCGTGTTTCGCCAATGTTGTGCAAAAACAAAAATCAAAAGAAGCCCATAAAAGCTAAAGGCCAAAAAGAGAGGGCAAGATACCCGGTAGGAAACCCACCAAAGGGGGCTACGCAAAAGTTAGGGTAAACCCGCTAGGAAACCCGAACAACCATAAAGGGTAGCCTAGGCAAAAATTAGGGTTACAAAATAAAGTCCGCTAGGTTTCCAAAGAAAGAAAAAAAAGAAACCTAGACAAAAGTTAGGACAAAACAAAACACAACATCCTAGACTGAAAACCCAAAGGGCAGACTAGGGAAGTCAATCAGTCATAACAAGCGCCATAGAATAAGACGCCACTCCATAAACAAAACGTTTGTCTAAACTAGCCTAAACATTCTAACCAACCTTGGCTAGTCGTGCTTACAAAAACCATTTTTGTCAAAATAAAGCAATTCTAAAACACAAGCCTTTGAATTAAATATCCTCTTCCTTCTTTTCTCTTGACCCTTACCACTATGACATTCTAGTAATTAGTAGGGAAATGTGGAGATAGTAATCAATAAGAGGATCGACATCCCCAAGGAAAGGGAGGGGCGCACTAACATGGCAACTTGCTCTACAATTAACACAATCATTCTTCGGTCATGAAAAAATCGAGACGGCAAAATTGGTACAGCCTATCCCTGTCGACGAAAGCACATAACGTCAGAAGCTCATCAGAAGAAAAAACACATTGGTTAATCCTTTTGAAAAATTAATTGAAATAGTATTATAGGATGCATATCACAAACATTGCATGCATATGATAGGCTCCTATCTCTCAAAAAAAGAAGAAAGAGAAAAATGACAATAAAAAAGAATAATACCTGCTAGGAGATTCTTAAGCAAAAGTTAGGGTAGCCCGCTAGATCGAAAAGCCGCAAAGGGCGGTCTAGGAAAAAGTTAGGGCATTCATAAAAAAGGAAAAAGCCCGCTAAGATATCCTAGGCAAAAATTAAGGCAACCCGCTAGACCGAAAACCCCAAAAAGGGTGGTCTAGGCAAAAGATAGGGCTAAACCAAAAAAATGAATAAAAGAGAGGGGTCCTTCATCATAATCATGAAAGTCCAGCAGGAGAATGTCAGTTACTTCTCTAGATGCATCAAATAAAAGAATAGATTGCATTTAGGGCATCCACACACAAGTAGTCGCACAAAACGACTTTGTCAATGTCAAAAATGAAAGAAATAAAAATTACTTCAGACAAATAACAAAAAACGAAAAGCATTCATGCATATAAGGAGACTAGCTCCATGTTTGTGATTGAAAATAGGATCACTGAGACTGAGTCTCCAAATAATGCCCTCAAGAAAATGGAGCAAGTCGTCAATCAAGTGACTCAGCAGAATAAGAGCTTCTAAAAATAAAGAGCTCTAGCTACCATCCTTCTACCCAGAAAAGAAGGCACAAGAAAGTAATAAGTCTCCAAACATTGCTCTCCCTCAAGAAAGAAGAGTGAGTTGTCATAAGAAGCTTCCAGAAGTCAAAGCTTCAATCATCACCCAATAAAAGAGGGCACAATCATCAGACATCATAAAAGAAAAGCTGACGGAAAGGCTTAGTCATCCCCAAGAGGATCCCTTCCTACTCTGAAGGCAAAACAAAAATACTCCTCACGGCTCAGCATTACCACTACATGAGTCATCGAGCACACTCACCCAAAGTCTCCTCCACACTCCCCAATGGAAAATAAAGGCTTCAAGAGCCCATCATCATCAACAGTCAAAAGAGTCCAATCCATCAAGGGCTCAACAAAAAGAAAGAAGAGAAAAGAAGAGAAAAGAAAACCCTTGCATCCCCAGAGGATGCCCAAAAGAAAAGGCAACAACAGAGCAGGCCGAATAAAAATCCTCAAGTGGATCTCCAAAAAAATTCTACAAAAAGGAATCAGAAATTCCCATCCCCCAGTGGAATAAGAGCTTCACAAGTATAGCTCGCATCAACATCAATCAAGGAGCTAAGACTCCATTCCTAGAAAAGAAAAATCAGATCCCTAGGGAGTCAACTAATTCCCTGGTGGATCACTAAAGAAATAAAAACGTCATCCCTAGTGGACCTCCCCAAAAAAAAGAAGGGAAAAAGCCAGCGTAATAAAAGAGACTAAAAAGTAAAAAGGCTTACGCATTATCCCCATAAAAAGCCAAATTTCAAAATTGCGATAAAAAATAGATAAATCGCGGAAAAAAAGGCGAAATCAAAACCATTGCAGCAGAATAAAGAGCTTCAAGGAAAATAGCTCTAACCTTCTACACCAATAAACGAAGGTACACCAGAAAAAGCCAAAGGCTTGATCATCCCTAGCGGAATAAGAGAATAGGCAAAGCCAGCTCAAAACAACAGCATCCAACAAGGAGTCAAAAAACTCCATTTCTCCCTCAGGGGGTAGATCAAAATTAGATCCCCGGGAAGGAAACCAATTCCACGGTGGATCAATCAAAAAGAAAGATCATCCCCAGTGAGCCTATTGCAAAGGCAAAACTTCAAGTTCATTCTCAGAATGTCATATGCATAGGCAAGACCTGCCAAGCAAGAGCTAGCATCCCCATAAGGGAATATCAGCCTAGTAAGAGGCAAAACAAATGCAGCCAAAAGTCTTCACTTCCGATGAAGCATCTGCCTACTCAGAGGCATTACTAGAAACTCAATGGAGTATCTGCCTGCTCAGAGGCACCATCAAAATCAACAAATTTTCAAATGGATATCCGCCTACTCAAGAGGCGTCACCAAGATCAATAAATCCCCAGAGGATTCCTACCTACCTAAGAGGCACTCATAAAAAAATCCCGACAACCAGCAAAGTCAGATGACAAATACCAAAAGATCAAAACAAAGAATCCCCCGCATAGACCGGACGACCAAATCTTAGAAAGGACAAAGACAAGAGAACACATCTCAACGTTGGCGCATGATCAGAATCAGTAAGTCGCCACCATCGCCAAAGGATCAGCCACCGCAAGAAGGGGCATCCAGAGGCGCATAACCAGACGGGGGTTCATACTCGTCAACCAAGGGGTCAGCTACCGCATCAAAGGAGCATCTCGAGGTATCACACTGGCGCATGATCAGAATCAGTAAGCCGCCACCATCGCCAAAGGATCAGCTACCGCAAGAAGGGGCATCCAGAGGCACCAAACCGGACGAGGGTTTGTACTCGTCAACCAAAGGATCAGCTACCGCAAGATGGAGCATCCGGAGGCTTAACACCAGATGGGGGTGTAAACTCATCAAGCCTTACAAAAGGGGGCTTACCGGGCGGGGGTTCGTACTCGTCAAACACCAGATGGGGGTGTAAACTCATCAAGCCTTACAAAAGGGGGCTTACCGGGCGGGGGTTCGTACTCGTCAAACACCAGATGGGGGTGTAAACTCATCAGGCCTTACAAAAGGGGGCTTACCGGGCAGGGGTTCGTACTCGTCAAACCAGATGGGGGTTCGTACTCATCAGCCGAAGGGGTCAGCTACCGTGTCAAAGGAGCATCCCAGAAGCGCACAACACAGCATTTCCGCAGAAGATCATCCGCTGCAAAGACAGAGCATCTGAAGGGCAACTGGGCAAGAGGGTCAACTCCTTTACCCTACAGTCAATCACCGTGGCACAAAAGGCCAGCAGTCGACTGGTCGGGTAAAGGGGGGGCAGCTGTAGACCCTAAATCTTGCCCGGCCTCCAAATAAAGACCAGAAGACCTCCTATTTGAAGATGGACGAAGCCTAACAAGCCATTAGGAGAGACTATTAGGCCCCATACTAGAATAGGAGGGAGTTTCTGTACAAAAAAATAAGTCTCCTCGCTTTGTTGGGACGAGACCGCCCTCTAGAATTCCCAGACCGCCGTCTCGCCTCACGCAAGTGGCGAGACCGCTGTCTCGTTTGACGAGACGGCGGTCTCGCCACCTGCGAAGGACGAGACGGCGATCTCGTTCCTCCAGACGGCGGTCTCGCCGCGTTGACAGGTCGAGACGGCGGTCTCGTTGGACGAGACGGCAGTCTTGACCTTGTCAGACGAGACCGGCGGTCTCACCACCTGACAGCACGAAAACCTATAAATAGGGGCCTCCCCCCCCTCATTTCCACACACCTCAAGCTTCTAGCTCTGCCTTCTCTCTAAAACTTCTCTCTAGAATCCCTCCGACGCATTTCCGAAGTTTCTGAGTGTCTTTGAGAGCATTTTTCGGCGTCCAGAATAGTTTCCGGCGTCTTGTAGAGTGAAGGGCTGCCAAAAAGCACCCATTTCTTTTAAAGAAATAAAAACAAAGCTTGCTTCGGAGGTTTAATTTCTCCCTCTCTACTTTTAACGCTTTAAATTTAATTATGCAATAGATTAGGGCCATGTAGTCATCACTTTAAATTCCGCACAATAAAAAGGGCAAAAGAGTATTTTCCAGTTTATTTATTAACAATAAAAGCTGACCTATCATAGGGAACCCGAAAGGGGCGTAGTAAAGGAACTAATACTTCTTTTACCACGTAACTAACTCCCTTACCCAACTCTGGTTCTAATGACCAAAGTTGGTTTTCGAAAACCAACGCCTTTTAAAACCCTTTTCCGATGTTTCGAGTAAAAACGTCAGTGGCGACTCCACAGAACCCAAAATAAATAAGTCCTTGGGTTAGCCCGGTTATCGGACAACCCAAAGACACTTTTCGAAAACCTCGCCCCTAGGTTAGCCCGGTTATCGGACAACCTAAAGGCGTTGTAACCACCTATAAAAACGCAAAAACAAAAGGGTCGAAAAACCATCGCGTCGCTCCGACCGCCTTGTCTTTTAAGACGGCGGCGACAACTCATATTGTGAACCATCTCACCGGATTAGGTAAAATTTTTGACGTTGATGAATTAAATGTTAAAATGTTAAAATCTTTGGATAGGAAATGGCAACCTAAGGTGACGGCCATCTCGGAGTCACAAAATCTTTCCACAATGTCTATGGCGGCGCTCTTTGGAAAGCTTAGAGAGCATGAGCTTGAACTTGGAAGGCTAAATGAGGAAGAAGGACAATAACAAAAGAAGAACCTAGCCTTCAAAACCGAAATTTCCAAAGGTAAAAATAAAAAGGAAGAAGAAGACTTGGAGAACGAAGAAGAATTGAGTCTTATGATAAAGAAGTTCACCGAATTCATGAAAGCAAAAGGAAGGCATCCATTCAAAGGTAAGGGAAAGGTAAGAGAAAGTACTTCCGTAAATATAAAATGTTATGGTTGTGGTGAAGCAGGACATGTAAAGACCGAATGTCCAAACAAGAAAAACGAAGAAATCAAAGGGAAAAAAATTCTTCAAGAAGAAAGCTTATATTGCTTGGTGTCGCCGCCGTCCGTTCCGACGTCCTGGGACATCTCGAACGTTAATGCTAGCGGTCGCGAAAAGATGGTTGAGACTCGCGTTTTTGTTTAAAACATGTTCATTACTTCCGAGGCGCTCAACACTGAACTATCCTCTAATAGAAGCAAGGTTTTCGAAAAGGGTTCTTTTGGAGTCGCCACCAATGTTTTGACCATAAACATTGGAAAAGGAGAAAAAGGCATTGATTTTAATAAAAACCAACTTGGCCATTATAACCAGAGTCGGGTAAGGGAGTTAGTTACGTGTGGGGAAGGTATTAGCACCCCACAACGCCCCTTTCGGGTTCCCTATGACGGATTAATTCATTTAAGTAAAGATTACGAGAAATTACGCTATTACCCTATTTTATTCATACAGTATTTAAATATGGCTATCTACATGATTTTATCTACATTGCATACAGAAAGCAATAAATAAAGCAATAAAAGGGAAGAGAATTGAGAAGAACCTCCGAAGCAAGCTTTATATTATAAGTCTTTTTTACAGAGGACGCTTTGCGGCAATCCTTCGCTCTACAATGACTCTCCTCTCGATTACAATATCGACTCGACTAAATTTTCTAGAAGAATCGAATGCCGGAATACAAATTCCTTAACTGATTGTTACCTATTAAAGGCAATTAGAGAGATCATTCGAAGGAGGGAGAGAAGAAGACAAGTCTAGGAGTTGTCTGGTGTGTGAGGTGTGACAAATGAGGCTCCTATTTATAGCCATTTTTTGCCTGTAACTTTGGGATGGCCGTCTGGGTTGGGAGGGCCGTCCCAAACGCGTTTTCCACGTTGTGCCAATCTGGGACGGCCAGTCTAGGTTGGGATGGCCGTCCCAAATGCAATTTAACACAGGCTGGGACCCCCTAAGGTTTGGGACGGCCGTCCCAAGTTTGGGACGCGCGCCCCACTTGCATAATGACAGTTGGGACGGCCGTCCCAACTCTGGGACGGTGGTCTCGGCCTGTTTAGTCCAATTTTCACGTTCTGGGACCTCCGGGAAGCTTTCCTTTCCTTTTTCGGACGTAGATTGATGCTGATGTGTGTCCGTTGAAGCTTTATGTAGACCCCAAATCTTGCCCGGCCTCAAAATAAAGTCAGAAAGCTTCCTATTTGAAGACGGCCAAAGCCTAACAAGCCACTAGGAGAGACTATTAGGCCCCCGTACTAGGATAGGAAGGTTTTTTGGACCAAAAATAAGGTTTCTCGCCCTGAAGGGACGAGACCGCCGTCTGGAAATACCAGACCGCCGTCTCGTCTCAGCGCCAGGACGAGACCACCGTCTCGATTATCCAGACGGTGGTCTCGTCACTCGCAAAATTCGAGACGACGGTCTGGATTTTCCAAACGGCGGTCTCGACCCTCTGCCTCGAACGAGACGGCGGTCTGGACTTTCCAGACGGCGGTCCCGACCATGTCAGAGGAGACGGCGGTCTCGACCTGTCAGGCGCGAAAAACTATAAATAGGGGTCCCCTCCCCCTCATTTACACACAGAATCCAAGAAGCTCTCCCTTCTCTCTAGACTTTCTCTCTCTAAGAATCCCTCTGAGGCATTTCCGGAGTTTCTGAGTGTCTCTAGGCATAGACTGAGCATTCTAAACCTTCTTTAGAATCCCTCCGAGGCATTTCCGGAGTTTCTGAGAGTTGTAGAGTGAAGGGTTGCCAAAACGCACCCTCTCTTTAAAGAAAATACAAAAGCTTGCTTTGGAGGTGCATATTCTCCCTCTCTATTCTTATTACTGCCATTTAAATTACGTAATAGAATCTAGGGCCATGTAGTCATAAATTTAAATACCGCATAATAAAAAGGTAAAAGCGCTATTTTCCAGTTTAATTATTTATTCAAGTTAGTCAGCCTATCATAGGGAACCCGAAAGGGGCGTCGTAAAGGAACTAACACTTCCTTTACACGTAACTAACTCCCTTACCCAACTCTGGTTCTAATGACCAAAGTTGGTTTTCGAAAACCAACGCCTTTTTAAAACCCCTTTTCCGACGTTTCCGGTAAAAACGTTGGTGGCGACTCCACGAACCCTTCAAAACCTATTCTTGAGTTAGCCCGGTTATCGGACAACCCAAGAACACTTTTCGAAAACCTCGTCTCTAGGTTAGCCCGGTTATCGGACAACTTAAGGACGTTGTAACCACCCATAAAAACGCGAAAACAAGAGGGTCGAAAAACCATCGCGTCGCTCCGACCGCGCCCCCTCTTCGGGGAGGCGGCGACAGATGGCGACTCCGCTGGGGAAGCCTAGATAGTTGATCCCATTCAGTGATGGGCTGGCTTAAAAATAATTAAACCAAGAAAATAGCGCTTTTACCCTGCCTTGTATTATAACATGCTTTATTGTTTGGCTTTCAAAATAATTGTTGCTTGTTTATACTTACGCAATTGATTGAAATATAAACTGCACACTACAGTTCCTCCTATACCCGGGGGCAAGTGAGATAACCATAGGGAGTGGGTGGCAGGTACGGTTCGCTGCAGTTAGGGCCTTGTGCCCACCAGTGTGATCGGAAACCACCACTCAAGGTGATAACCTTCCTCTTTTGGCAACAAGACCGACTCTGGCCTTAGTGCTGAGCATGGTTGGACGGCTGGAGAGTGGGGACCCTATAATGGGGGCACCTTGGGGGCCTTAGCCTGGTGAGAACAGTTGGAACCTACCCTGACCAATGCACTTTTCTGCAGGAAAACCCTACCTCGTAAAAACGAAATCTCGCCTGTTCGGGGATGATCGAATTGCGTGTGCATATGTTTGCTGCATTTGTATGTTGCATAGCATAAACAAACAACAGAACAAAATCACAAAAAATATTTTCAAATAAACACCCTTATCTCGGACAGTCTGCCTTTTAGCTAGCCTGGTTTCAGGTTCTTTGTAAGCTAAGTAGCCACGCAGTTCCGACAAAAGAGATAAGGGACGCTAAATATTCTTTCGCATAAAGCCATATTTTATCTCGGACAGTCTGCCTTTTAGCTAGCCTGGTTTCAGGTTCTTTGCAAGCTAAGTAGCCATGCAGTTCTGACAAAAGAGATAAGAGGCTATAAAATAAACAAATAAAAAGTCCATTTTTTTTCCAAAGTTCATAAATAAGACCTGGTCTAAAAACATTATACATTCATATAGATAGTTTATTCTTTCAAAAAAACAAAAAAAAAATATACATCATGTAGAAAAACATGATAAATAGCAAAATGAACACTCACATACAATAAACACCATCTTCATCAAATCATACATTTTGGTTTTAGAAAATGGAGGGGACAAGTAGACAAGTGGGGAAGGTGGATATTCTCCGAAGCCATACTGAGAAGCTAGAACGGCTTAACGCAACGATGCCACCGGAGGTCCGCGCTGATTTTGAAAAGTCATACGGACGAATTCTGGACCTCCTAAAGATCAGTATCGATCAAGTCTTCCTCAGGGTACTGATTCACTTTTGGAACTCCAGTCTACGGTGCTTTGAATTTCCGCAGTTCGACATGGTGCCTACTTTAGAGGAGTATGAAACAATGTTGAAATGGCCCAAGTCAGCCGGGGTTCATATCCGCCATGAGGCGTACACTCCTGCAGCACCAGTCGCTGCCCTTATCCATCTACCGTACCGACAAAGTACCCTGATAGGAAGAGGAAACACCCAGGGATGGAGAGTATCGATGTTGGAAGACCACCTGTCCTACCTGGCTGAAAGGGCAGAGTGGGTTGCCTTCAATAAAACCCTGGCATTATTAATCTTCGGAACGATCCTGTTCCCCTTCCACCTCGACACGATCGATCAAGCCATCATGGACGCTTTCTTCGCTTGGGACGTGAACTCGAAGAGTCCCCTACCCGCTATTCTTGCCGACACCTTGCTCTCGGTGGATTTCTGCCGTCAGAAGCAAGGGAGAACACTCCGCTGCTGCTCTTCGTTACTTTATGTGTGGAGCATCACGCACCTTTACGCCTCCAGTCACATGGGGATATTCCCCGACCCTTTGAGAAGCTTCTCCAAAATCCCCCTCCAACGACGCCTGACTATAGAATGGAGGGATGAGTTGGAGCAAAAGGACGCCAACAGCATATCTTGGGTCTGCCCTTGGTTCCGGCCCGGCCCAGTTCTCGTCAGATGCGGGAGCTATCCGAATGTACCCTTGATAGGACTCAGGGGTTGCATAGCCTACTCACCTAGAGTAGCTATGAGGCAACTCATGAGGACTCAAACTACTATCTCCCGAGGGGAACTCAGAGGGCTGTGCTTCTTTGGAGACCCATGCACGATCGCCAACTCACTAATTGTGAGGAAAGCATGGGAGAAGCCAGTCTACATGGGAGACAAAGAGCTAGGAAAAGCTCGGGTGACTGTCACCAGTGACTATGAGGCATGGAGGAGAAGAAGAGAGATGGCTCGACCATCCACCACACCCACACCAATCGCCAACAACGAAGAGCTGCAGGTACAAGTCAATGCCTTGACCCAGAGGGTAGAAATAATGGGAGCCCAGATACGAGCCCTTGAAGAAAAAGAACAAGCCTCTATCCTCACGATTGACGGTCTACAGAGGCAAGGCAAGAAAAAGGATCATGAAATAGAGCGCCTCAAGGACCAATGTGCTGACGCTAACGAACAAGCTATCCGAGCGTCCAAAACTGCCAGAACCAGCTCGGATAGCCAACTGCAGGAAATAACCGCCAAATCAGTACACCTTGAGGTGGAATCAGCTCAGCAGGATCAAACGATCAAGGAGTTGTCAGAACAACTCCTCCAGGCTCGGCTAGACATCCGCCAAGAGCGGGAGAACAACAGAAAACTCAGCCGAAGTCTCTATGAGCTACGCATTAAAGAGAAAAGCGGGCTAGCTCAATATGACCAAGTGCTACAAGAAAAGGACCGAGCCGTTGCAAGGCTCGATGAACTAGAAGCCTTGGTCATACATCAAGAGGCGAAGATTAAGGATGCTCAGCAATATAGTGAAGAAATGAGCCAAGCGATCCACAAGCAAAGCGAAGCGCTCGCTCACCACGTCCGGGAAGCCGAAAGAGAATTACAAAGAAAACAAGACCCGCCTGTGGGTTTCTTTAGGCTTTTCCGTTTTTGCCAAAAGACGCTTCGTAGTATGGAATAGGAGAATGTACACCTTTCAAAGAATTAATGAAATCTTTCTCCTTATTCAACACTTGTCTACCTGCATGCATAAACATTCATTCGCATATTTTAATTTTCCCTCCTTCACGCTTAATAGATAAGATAATAAAAAGGAAGGATTAACTAACACGTCTTCCAACTCAGAAGAATGGAGAGAAAGCCACTCCTAATAAAGCTCACCCCAACGGTTGAATCGCCGCAAGAGGGAAATAAGCCTCGGTCGTTGGTCCTCAAAAATAAAGAAGAGGGGACAAGGACGCCAGTGCGACTTTTTATGCCACGTCCTTTCCCCTATGAATCAAATAAAGCTGTACCGTGGAGATATGGGGAATCTTCACCGATAAAAGAAGAAATAACAAACATAGCCGGCATTGGGAGCACAACTAGAAGTGGAAGAATCTACTCCCCCAAGGACACACAGGAAAATGTCCTTCAAAATAAAGGAAAAAATAAAAGGACCGAAGAAGAAAAATAAAATAAAGAATCCAAGGAGGAGACAGAGGAATTACTCCAGTTTATAAGGCAAAGTGAGTATTCCATTATAGACCATCTCGATCGCACACCTGCAAAGATCACATTGCTATCTTTGATAATGAGCTCGGAACCGCACCGGAATGCCCTGCTGAAGGTCTTGAGCGAGGCGCATGTACCTCACACAATATCCCAAGAAAAAGTTGAGAGGATCGTTGGTCACATCACGGCAAACGATCACCTCACCTTCATAGAGGAAGAACTCCCCCTAGAGGGGTCAAAGCATAACAAGCCCTTGCATATCTCAGTCAAGTGCAAGGAATACCTCATTGCTAAAGTTCTTGTGGATAACGGGTCGTCCCTGAATGTGATGCCCAAGTGCACACTGGAAAAGTTGACTATCCAAGGAACCCGTCTGCGCCCAAGCAGCACCATTGTTCGAGCCTTCGACGGATCAAAACGAGAAGTAGTGGGAGAGATCAATTTACCAGTTCAAGTAGGACCCACTATCTTCGACGTCGATTTCCATGTAATGGATATTACTCCAGCATATAGCTGTCTCCTCGGCAGGCCTTAGATTCATGATGCTAAGGCAGTACCTTCGACGCTCCACCAAAAAGTCAAATTCATAGTGGGTGACAAACTGGTCACAGTCCAAGCAGAAGACGACATCCTGATCAGTGGACCGTCCACCCAACCTTATGTGGATGCGGCTGAAGAGGCCCTTGGAACATCCTTTCAAGCGCTTGAAATTGCCAGTATAGAGCGACTTCCCAGGAATACAAAGGTAGCCCGCATGATGTTGAAGCACGGCTACCATCCTGGCCAAGGGCTGGGGGCAGATTCCCAAGGAATGAGGGAACCCCCAGAATTCAAAGACAATCCTCACAAGTATGGCCTAGGATATGACCCTTTCAAGGGCCAAGCAGAAAGGAGAAAAGGGAAGTCCCCCCTCCGCACACTCAAACAGATTTTCCGAAGTGGAGGGGTACAAGCGTCAAGAGCCACTCTAGTCATTAAGAAATCTTTTTCTTTGCTTAAGGGATGTAAACCCCATGATTGTTAGAGATTATCCCCCGGGGCGAGCCCGACCCCCGGGCATCTTAGGGCACATATTCCCTTATTAATTAATAAAGAATGATTCTTTCTATCTGCTTCTTTTCTTTCTACTTCTGACTGGACCACATAAATAACCCTGTCTAAAAAAAAACAACAAAAAAAGAAAGACAAAAAGCGCATCCAAATAATCAACATTTACCATTGTTATTGCCATCAAACTAGTTGATTAGAAGCACATAAAAATAAGACTTCACCTAAGCCATAAAGAAAGTCACGCTTCGCCAACACTGTGAACAAAAAATAAATCCACAAAAAAAAAAAAAAACCTAGAGAAGCCAAAGGCCAAAGAAAAGGGCAAATTACCCGGTAGGAAACCCACTAAGGGGGCTACGCAAAAGATAGGGTCAACTCGGTAGGACACCCGAACAACAATAAAGGGTAGCCTAGGCAAAAGTTAGGGTTACAAATAAGGTCCGCTAGGATTTCTCCAAATTTTACGAAGGAAGGAACCTAGACAAAAGTTAGGGCCAAACACAGTATCCTAGTTCGAAAACCCAAAGGGCGATCTAGGGAAATCAGCTAGCCATTCGAAAAAACAATGGAAATGAAACTAAAGAACGCAAATGCAAAAAACAAAAAAAAAAATAGAAAAAAGAGGGGGGGGGTTGCTTAGACAAAGCCTAAACACCCAAGCTTAACCTCAACCAGCCATTCTTACAAATTCTTTTATCAATAAAAATCAACCCTCTAAAACACAAACCATTGATTTTTACCTCCTTTATTTCTTTTCTCTTGATCCTCACGACAATATTCTAATAATTAATCTGGGAATATGGAGGCGTATAGTCAACAAGAGGATTGAAACCCCTAAAGCAAGGAAAAAGGGACACTACATGACAAGAGTGCTCTACAAAAAGAAAAAAGATAGAAAAAAAAGAAACTACTCTTCGGTCACAAGAAGTCCGGTATGGTACAGCCAAAGGCAAACACAGCGAATCAGAAGGCTTTCGGCGCAACAAGACACGTCGGTTAAATCCTTCTGAAATATTAACCAAAGTAGGCATTATAGGACATCAAACATGAAAACATTTGCATGCATAAAATGATTTTGAACCAGGTCCTATTTCTTATTCAAAAAAAAAAAAAAAATCACCCGAAATTCGAGACTGCCGTCTGGGTTTTCCAGACCGCCGTCTCGTTTCATTGACCTAACGAGACCGCCATCTCGTTTCATTGACCTAACGAGACCGCCATCTCGAGAAACCAGACCGCCGTCTCGACTTAGGAAAAGTCGAGACCGCCGTCTGGGTTATCGAGACCGCCGTCTCGATTTGTTGACCAAACGAGACCGCCGTCTCGACTTTCCAGACGGCGGTCTCAACCTGAAAAAAAAAATCTATAAAGGGGGCGCGCTTGGGGGGTTTCCTCACAACTCTCCAAGCCTCCAAAGCCTCCAACACTCACATTTTACTCCTCCAAGCCTTCCCCACTCAAAATGTTTAGCAGAAGTGGCTCTAGGAAGAGAAGGGGCACCGCTGGTGCTAGCAGCTCGGCACCACCGCCACCCTCGGACCCTTCTCAACTTCAACCACAACACCAGGCCCGCCTGGACAACCTCCGGAATTACTAGTGGCACCCCCTGCTGACGTTGGACTTCGACATCTTGGCCGAGTTCGGGTGGGAAGAAGACGTCCGAGCACACATTGATAGCATCGGGTGGGGTTTTCTGCTACAGCCTCCACCCGTTCATGTGTACCCACAGGCGGTACTCGAGTTCCTGGCCTCGGTCTCTCTCATTGAGATCCCCTCTATGGGCTCAGGCATGCAGCCCACCAAAATGGTCAACTATTTTATGGGTGGGCAATACCATACCACCACCTTGGAGGAATTCAATGTATCCATTGGATTCATCCGACCCGAGGAGGCATTAACTCGGGAGTATCGTGAGGCCATTTGCTCTAGGCCCACCCATCTCACCTCCGCAGATATATGGCGTGACCTCACAGGGGCAACCACAATGCCCACCTTGATGAGAGGGTCTGCACTCCCCCCACCACTCCGCATCTGTCACAAGCTGCTGGCAGGCACCATCCACGCAAGAAAAGAGAGTCAGGGGAAGATATCCCTCCCTGACCTCTTCATCCTCTATTGCATGCACCAGAGACGACGCTGCAATCCCGGGTACTTCCTCCTGAGGGCCCTGAAGGACTTCGGGAGTAGATCCACAGGGGCCATCCTCGTGGCTCCCCTCATCACCCCTCTAGCAGAAAGAATGGGGTGCCCCGGCCGAGAAGAGCTGGCCCGCAATCTGCGACCCGAGCCCATCAACGGGCCAATGCTGGTCAGCATGGGGATGCTGATACGTCGGGGAAGCCACTTCGCCCTGCATCCCACCCTGGACTTTGAGCTGGACCTCCAGGGAATAGTGGCGATGCAGGATATGCCCACGTCCCCCAGCTCCCAGCAGCAGCAGCAACAACAACAGCAACAACCACCACTGTACACAAATGACTTTGCTGGCATGCACCAGCACATGGACTATCTGAGCCAGCAATTCAGTCAAATAGCAGTGTGGCGAGAGGAGCAGGCCCAGTGGCGGCAGACCCAGGACGCTCGCCAACAGGCCTTCCAGGAGCGCCAAGATGAGATCTACCAAGAGCAGCAGAGGATGCGGCAGGAGTGGACGACGTTCCAGGAGGATTACAACGATGAAATCCAGGAACAAACCGACTTCCGCTACCAACTGTATAGACATTTTCCTTACCGCACCCCTTCTGATGATGACTCTTAGGGACTGTACTTGTTCAAATAAAAACTGCTGTAATAAAAATCCCTATGAATAAAATTTTGTTTCCCGCATCTTTTGCCTTCCTTTGCAAAAAGCCAGCGTCACAAAAAAAGAAAACTTAAAAGAAAAAGGCACACGCTCAATAAAAAGCCAGAATCCAGAATCGTGAGTAAAAAGAGATAAAACCGCGAGAAAAAGGCAGGATTAAAACAACTACCTTAACCAAACAAAATTTTGACTATCAAGCAAAAGTCGAACAAAACGAAAAACCCGACCAACCAGCAAGGGTCAGATAACCACCACAAAAAATCAAAAACAAAGAATCCCCAGCAACCAACAAAGCTGGATGGACAACCCACAAAATCCCCCGCACAGCCCGGATGAACATTCAAGAAGTACAAGAACAATCTACCAACACACAGATCACTCCCCAGGACCGGCGCATGAGCTACCCGAGCAGTAAGCCGCCACCACCACCAGTCCTACGCAGTGGACTGTACCAACCTGATAGGGGGTTTATACCCATCAACCAGCACACGAAGAGAGTTAGAACCGGCGCATGGGCCACCTGAACAGTAAGCCGCCACTACCACCCTGATGGGGGGTTCATACCCATCCAGTCCCACACAACGGACTGCCACTACCACCCTGATGGGGGGTTCATACCCATCCAGTCCCACACAACGGACTGCAACTACCAGCCTGATGGGGGGTTTATACTCATCGACCGAAGGATCGGCTACGTCAGGAGTAGTATCCAGGGGTTCTACCACGTGTCAACCAAAGGGATCGGCTACGTCAGAAGTAGTATTTCGGAGGTGCACAAACACAACATCTCCCCAGAGGATCATCTGCCACAAGACAGTACATCCGAAGGGCAACCGGACAAGAGGGTCAACTCCTTTACCCTCCAGTCAATCACCTCGGCACAAAAGGCCAAGCAGCCGACTGGTCGGGTAAAGGGGGGGCAGCTGTAGACCCCAAATCTTGCCCGGCCTCAAAATAAAGTCAGAAAGCTTCCTATTTGAAGACGGCCGAAGCCTAACAAGCCACTAGGAGAGACTATTAGGCCCATACTAGGATAGGAAGGTTTTTTGGACCAAAAATAAGGTTTCTCGCCCTGAAGGGACGAGACCGCCGTCTGGAAATACCCGACCGCCGTCTCGTCTTAGCGCCAGGACGAGACCGCAGTCTCGATTATCCAGACGGTGGTCTCGTCACTCGCAAAATTCGAGACGGCGGTCTGGATTTTCCAGACGGCGGTCTCGATCCCTGCCCAGTCGAGACGGCGGTCTGGATTTTCCAGACGGCGGTCTCGACCCTCTGCCTCGAACGAGACGGCGGTCTGGACTTTCCAGACGGCGGTCCCGACCCTATTAGAGGAGACGGCAGTCTCGACCTGTTAGGCGCGAAAAACTATAAATAGGGGTCCCCTCCCCCTCATTTACACACAGAATCCAAGAAGCTCTCCCTTCTCTCTAGACTTTCTCTCTCTAAGAATCCCTCCGAGGCATTTCCGAAGTTTCTGAGTGTCTCTAGGCATAGACTGAGCGTTCTAAACCTTCTTTAGAATCCCTCCGAGGCATTTCTGGAGTTTCTGAGAGTTGTAGAGTGAAGGGTTGCCAAAACGCACCCTCTCTTTAAAGAAAATACAAAAGCTTGCTTTGGAGGTGCATATTCTCCCTCTCTATTCTTATTACTGCCATTTAAATTACGTAATAGAATCTAGGGCCATGTAGTCATAAATTTAAATACCGCATAATAAAAAGGTAAAAGCGCTATTTTCCAGTTTAATTATTTATTCAAGTTAGCCAGCCTATCATAGGGAACCCGAAAGGGGCGTCGTAAAGGAACTAACACTTCCTTTACACGTAACTAACTCCCTTACCCAACTCTGGTTCTAATGACCAAAGTTGGTTTTCGAAAACCAACGCCTTTTTAAAACCCCTTTTCCGACGTTTCCGGTAAAAACGTCGGTGGCGACTCCACGAACCCTTCAAAACCTGTTCTTGAGTTAGCCCGGTTATCGGACAACCCAAGAACACTTTTCGAAAACCTCGTCTCTAGGTTAGCCCGGTTATCGGACAACTTAAGGACGTTGTAACCACCCATAAAAATGCGAAAACAAGAGGGTCGAAAAACCATCGCGTCGCTCCGACCGCGCCCCCTCTTCGGGGAGGCGGCGACACTTTATCTTCATGTAGGAAGTCTTTTTGGCCTTTAAAGTGTCGGGCGAGCTTTATCTCTGTGTAGGAAGTCTCCTTTGCCTTTATTGTGTGGATGGGTGACCTCCGTCTTATTGCGAGAAGTCTTCTTTTCTTTTATTTGGGAAGCCGGGTGAACTTTGTCTTTGTGTGAAATTCCCCTAGCTTTTATTTGAGAGGCCGGGCAAAATTAGGGGTCTACAGCTGCCCCCCCTTCACCTGCCAAACTAATTTGTTGGTTTAATATACCGACAAAGTTAGTTGGTAGGGGAAGGAGTTAACCCTTTTGCCCGGTTATCCTTCGGATGTTGCTCCTTTGCTGATCCTCCGGATGATAAATATTTTGATAGGTACCAACCCCTATCTGGTTTGAGCCTCCTTTTATAAAGCTCTGGTGAGTACTTACCCTCACCTGGTATAAGTCTGTATTTTACTAGACTTTTGTGAGTACCTACCCCCACTAGGTATGAACCTTGTTTAACAAGGTTTTGGTGAGTACCTACCCTCACCCAGTATGAGTTTGCATTTTGATAAACTCTTATGGGTACTTACTTTTGAGATGCTCAACACTGAACTATCCTCTAATAGAAGCAAGTCTTTGCACCCGTTTTTTTTTTTTTTTTTTTTTTTTTGTAATGCTTCATGTGAGTATTTTTACTCTACCCGAGGCATTTTGCTAAGTTTTGATGAGTACCTACCCTCATCTGGTAAAAAAAAAAACCTTATTTTTAAGGTTTTCGTGGGTACCTACCCCCACCTGGTACGAATCTGCATTTTTGCTAGATTCTAGTGGTTTTTACACTTCCACTTGGTGTGAACCTGCATATTGACTAGGTTCTAGTGGTTTTTACACCCCCACTGGGTGCGAACCTGCATATTGACTAGGTTCTAATGGATTTTACACCCCCATTGGGTGCGAACCTGCATATTGACTAGGCTCTAGTGGTTTTTACACCCCCACTGGGTGCGAACCTGCATATTGACTAGGCTCTAGTGGTTTTTACACCCCCACTGGGTGCGAACCTGCATATTGACTAGGCTCTAATGGATTTTACACCCCCATTGGGTGCGAACCTGCATATTGACTAGGCTCTAGTGGTTTTTACACCCCCACTGGGTGCGAACCTGCATATTGACTAGGCTCTAGTGGTTTTTACACCCCCACTGGGTGCGAACCTGCATATTGACTAGGCTCTAGTGGTTTTTACACCCCCATTGGGTGCGAACCTGCATATTGACTAGGCTCTAGTGGTTTTTACACCCCCACTGGGTGCGAACCTGCATATTGACTAGGCTCTAGTGGTTTTTACACCCCCACTGGGTGCGAACCTGCATATTGACTAGGCTCTAGTGGTTTTTACACCCCCACTGGGTGCGAACCTGCATATTGACTAGGTTCTAATGGATTTTACACCCCCATTGGGTGCGAACCTACATATTAACTAGGCTCTTGTGGGTACCTACCCCCACCTGGTACGAATCTGCATTTTGGCTAGATTCTAGTGGTTTTTACACCCCCACTGGGTGCAAACCTGCATATTGACTAGGCTTTAGTGGTTTTTACACCCTCACTGGGTGCGAACCTGCATATTGACTAGGTTCTTCTCATTCAATCTTTTGATTGATGAGTTCATACCCTTAACGGGCTTTCGGAGAAGTGTTGGCGGCTTACGGTCTTTGATCATGCGCCTATTCCTTGGGGAATGATTTGGATTTTCTTCTTGACTTTTTAGTCATCCGGTTTTTACCGGGGATTTCATTATTTTGGCTTTTTCTTTTAGCCATCCAGTCTTGCCCGGGGATTCTTTGTTTTGGCTTTTTCTTTTAGCCATCCGGCTTTTGCCGGGGATTTTGTCGATTGCCTCTTTTTAGGCGGGAATCCTCTGGGGATTTTGAATTCTCTTATTGATTGTGCCTCTTGATTAGGCGAAGATCCACTTGGGGATTTTGTTGTGCCTCTTGATTAGGCGGGAATCCACTGGGGATTTGTTGAGTTTTTTATTGTGCCTCTTGATTAGGCGGGTGCTTTAATAGTGGTGAAGGCTTTTTACTTGTTGTTTTTCGCCTCAGAATAGGCTGATGTTCTACTTGAGGATATTTGTTCTTGATAATACCTCTGAGTAGGTGGATACTTTTTGAAAGCTTTGTGCTTGTATTACCTCTTATAGGTTGATTTCCCATTTCTTTGGGATATCAGTTTTTGCTTACCTTAGGCATTCTTGGGAGTGAAGGTTTTGCACTTCGCTGGGGATATTCCTATTGGGTGTTCCAGATGGTTAACTCCCTGAGGATATGAATTTTGTATTTTGCCTTTTGATGGTAGGCTTGGTGGGAGATTTTCTTTTTGGTGATCCACCAGGGATTTGGTCGTTTCCTGGGGATCTATTTTGAATTGCCCCCTAGGGAGGGATGAAGTTTTTAACTCCTTATTGGCTGCTATTTGAGTTGGCTTTGTCTATGCTCTTATTCCTGCTGGGGAATGGATTTGTATGTGCGCCTTTTGTACACATTGGCTTTTTTCTTTGGATGAAAAGATATTTTTTCTTTTCTTTTTGGAGATCCCTGGGGAATTTTTCTCTTGGGGATCTAATCCTTGGTTAGTTTTGAGCTTCTGACTTTGTGAGGCTCTTTATTGAGCGGAACGAAGAGATTTTCTTCTTTTTCTTTTTTTTTTGGGATTCGCCGAGGAGTCTGTCGGTTTCCTGGAGATCCAAATTTGATGATGGAGTCCTGGCTCCTGGCTTTGTGAAGCTTCTTATTTGAGCTGGAAGATGGAAAAATTTTTTTTTCCTCTTTTTGTAGATTTTCTTGATATATTCTTCTTGGGGATTTTCGTGCATGTAGACCCCAAATCTTGCCCGGCCTCAGAATAAAGTCAGAAAGCGTCCTATTCGAAGACGGCCCCCGTATCAAGATAGGAAGGTTTTTTGGCCCGAAAATAAAGTTTCTCGCCCTGAAGGGACGAGACCGCCGTCTGGAAATACCAGACCGCCGTCTCGTCTCAGCGACAGGACGAGACCGCCGTCTCAATTATCCAGACGGCGGTCTCGTCACTCGCAAATTCGAGACGGCGGTCTGGATTTTCCAGACGGCGGTCTCGATTCCTGCCAAGTCGAGACGGCGGTCTGGATTTTCTAGACGGCGGTCTCGACCCTCTGCCTCGAACGAGACGGCGGTCTGGACTTTCCAGACGGCGGTCTCGACCCTGTCAGAGGAGACGGCGGTCTCGACCTGTCAGGCGCGAAAAACTATAAATAGGGGTTTCCTCCCCCTCATTTCCACAGAGAAAAACAGTAGCTCTCCCTTCTCTCTAGAATTTTCTCTCTCTAAGAATCCCTCCGAGGCATTTCCGGAGTTTCTGAGTGTCTTTAGGAGAGTTTTGAGCGTTCTAAATCTTCTTTAGAATCCCTCCGAGGCATTTCTGGAGTTTCTGAGAGTTGTAGAGTGAAGGGTTGCCAAAAAGCACCCACTCTTTAAAGAGATATAAAGCTTGCTTTGGAGGTGCATATTCTCCCTTTATTTTTACTGCTTCCATTTAAATTACACAATAGAAGCTAGGGCCATGTAGTCATAAATTTAAATACCGCACAATAAAAAGGGTAAAAGCGCAATTTTCCAGTTTAATTATTTATTCAAAGTAGCCGGCCTATCATAGGGAACCCGAAAGGGGCGTCGTAAAGGAACTAACACTTCCTTTACACGTAACTAACTCCCTTACCCAACTCTGGTTCTAATGACCAAAGTTGGTTTTCGAAAACCAACGCCTTTTTAAACTCCTTTTCCGATGTTTCCGATAAAAACATCGGTGGCGACTCCACGAACCCTTCAAAACCCGTTCTTGGGTTAGCCCGGTTATCAGACAACCCAAGAACACTTTTTCGAAAACCTCGTCTCTAGGTTAGCCCAGTTATCGGACAACCTAAGGACGTTGTACCCACCCATAAAAACGCGAAAATCAAAAGGGTCGAAAAAGCATCGCGTCGCTCCGACCGCGCCCCCTCTTTGGGGAGGCGGCGACAGATGGCGACTCCACTTGGGAAGCCTAGAGAGTTGATCCCATTTAGTGATGGGTTGGCTTAATAATAATTAAACCAAGAAAATAGCGCTTTTTACCCTGCCTTGTATTATAACATGCTTTATTGTTTGGCTTTCAAATAACTGTTGCTTGTTTATACTTACGCAATTGATTGAAATATTAACTGCACACAAAACCCTTGCACACTACAGTTCCCTGTATACCCGGGGGCAAGTGAGAAAACCATAGGGAGTGGGTGGCAGGTACGATTCGCTGCAGTTAGGGCCTTGTGCCCACCAGTGTGATCGGAAACCACCACTCAAGGTGATAACCTTCCTCTTTTGGCAACAAGACCGACTCTGGCCTTAGTGCTGAGCATGGTTGGACGGCTGGAGAGTGGGGACCCTATAATGGGGGCACCTTGGGGGCCTTAGCCTGGTGAGAACAGTTAGAACCTACCCTAAACCAATGCACCTTTCTGCAGGAAAACCCTACCTCGTGATAAAAATGAAGTCTCGCCTGTTCGGGGATGATCGAATTGTGTGTGCATATGATTGTTGCATTTGTATGTTGCATAGCATAAACAAACAACAGAACAAAAATCACAAAAATATTTCACAAATAAACACCCTTATCTCGGACAGTCTGCCTTTTAGCTAGCCTGGTTTCAGGTTCTTTGTAAGCTAAGTAGTCACGCAGTTCCGACAGAAGAGATAAGGGACATTAAATATGCTTTCGCATAAAGCCATATTTTATCTCGGACAGTCTACCTTTTAGCTAGCCTGGTTTCAGGTTCTTTGTAAGCTAAGTAGCCACGCAGTTCCGACAGAAGAGATAAAAGGCTATAAAATAAAAAGCAATAAAGAATCAAAATAAAAAATCCAAAATAAATAAAATAATAAAATCAAAACATAAATAAAATAATTTTGACAAAGTCGTATCATTCATATTGCATCATAAGTGGAAAAAACAAGAGAAAAAAATAAGTGTGCATACGCATCATTTTAATAAACCCCTAAAAAATGGGTCTTAGAGACGTTTTTTGGGAAAAATAATGGGCCAAATTGCCTTTGGCAATTTGCAACTTGATTCCTCACCTTTTTCTCTTCGTTTTGGTATGTTGTACGTCCAAATCGGACAACCCAGTCAAAAGTTATGCCACTTTGAACATCTACTGCCCTTTTGTACTGGCGCATGCATAAATACATTCATTCTAGGGAGTACTAGATATCCCTAAGACAAATGGCGAAAGAGGCCCCAAGCACATTCGTGACCTTCACGACAAGGAAGGGACAAGTGTACTAAGGTGTGATGGTGATTGCCATTATACTTGTCAAATCTGTGATGGGGAAGGAACCATTACACCGAGGTGGGTATGATACCCCACAAAGCGTAAGCTTTAAGGAGGATACCTAAGTCATTGTCTTAAGGAATATCCATCTCATAAATCATACAATAAAAATCTTTTTGCATTCTAGAAAGCGGCTGGCATTCTTCATACCCTTATCCGCATACAAAAAAAGAACAAAACACAAAATTCCAAACACTATCATACATCATGTTAGAAAATAAAACATGATAACGTTTAGGAAAAAACAAACACTTGCATACATGCATCCTCATAACATGCATCTAACAATAGACGATCGAAGAAGTGGACATTCCTCAATACCATGAAAAGAGGATTAGGGCATTCGCATGCCATACACGGGAAGTCAAAAAAGGAAATACATACAAATTTTAACCAACCTATGCGCTTCGAAACGCTGCATTGAGGAATGTACACTGTCTAGATGAAATAAATAAAATTGTTTGTTTTCATCATCTCAACCGTCTATTGCATTCATGAATTGCATTCATTCTCACTTTAATAATAAAAAGATAATAAAAAGAAAGGATTAGCCGATGTGCTTTCCATGAATCAGAATAAGATGAAGAGCAAACCTTTCGTCGTCAAGTTCTCTCCAACGGTTGATCCGCCTAAGAAGGATAATAAGCCTCAACCGTTGGGCATCCGAGTTAATAAGGAAGAGGGGGCAAGGATGTTGTTACATTTGTTCACCCCATACATCAAATAAGGTTGCACCATTGAGATACGCAGAAACATCTTCCATCAATAAAGATAGCTCCAGTATAGCCAACATTCGGGGGCAAAATTAGAAGTGAAAGAATCTACACCCCCAGGAGCTATGCTCCCAAGAATAAAGGAAAAAATAAATAAGACCGAAGGAAACGTAATTGACTTTGGACTCATGACGCTAAGGTAGTTCTTTCACGACGCTCCGCCAAAGAGACAAACTCAGGGTAGGCGACAAGCTAGTCACAGTTTGGGCTAGAGACGACATTCAGATCAGCAAATCATTTGCCCTACCTTGAATGGATGCGTCGGAAGAAGACCTTTGAAATATCTTTTGGAAAGACTTCCCCAACAATATGAAGGTGACCCACATAATAAGGAAATATGGATGTCACCCAAGCCAAGGGCTCATTAGAAACTCTCAAAGGAATAAGGGAGCACCGGATTTTAAAGACAATCCTTTAAAGCATGGCCTAGGGCATGACCCTACAAAGGATCAAGCTACATGGAGAAAAGGGAAGTCTCCCCTCCGCACCCCAAATCAAAATTTTCTCAAATAGAGGGGTTCAAGCGTCAAAAGCGACTTTAGTCATTAGGTGTTCTCCTTCTGATTCTTAGGGTTGTAAATCCAATGACTATTAGAGATTATTCCTCGGGGCTAGCCCGGCCCCCGAGCATTGTAGGGCACACATTTCCCTATTAATTACAAAGAATGTCATTCTTACTATCTGCTTCTCTTCTTGCTATTCATGTCTAAACCTCATTAATAACCATGTTTAAGCAAACGTTTTCAAAAGTGCGTCAAAGTAATCAAACTGCGCCAATAACCAAAGTAAAAGTCAAGTCAAATCCATCACTACTGATTGACTAGAAACACAAAATAAAGTTTTACCTCGTCATAAGTAAAGCCGTGTTTCGCTAATGTTGTACAAAAAGAAAAAAAAAATCAAAAGAAGCCCATAGAAGCTAAAGGCCAAAAAAAAAAAAAAAAAAGGGGGCAAGATACCCGGTAGGAAACCCACCAAAGGGGGCTACGCAAAAGTTAGGGTAAAACCGCTAGGAAACCTGAACAACCATAAAGGGTGGCCTAGGCAAAAATTAGGGTTACAAAATAAAGTCCGCTAGGTTTCCCAAAGCAACAAAAAAGAAACCTAGACAAAAGTTAGGACAAAACAAAACACAACATCCTAGGCTGAAAACCCAAAGGGCAGACTAGGGAAGTCAATCAGTCATAGCAAGCGCCATCGAATAAGACGCCACTCCATAAACAAAACGTTGTTTAAACTAGCCTAAACACTCTAACCCACCTTGGCTAGCCGTGCTTACAAAAACCATTTTTTTGTCAAAATAAAACAATTCTAAAACACAAGCCTTTGAATTAAATATCCTCTTCCTTCTTTTCTCTTGACCCTTACCACTACGACATTCTAGTGATTAGTAGGGAAATGTGGAGATAGTAATCAATAGGAGGATCGACATCCCCAAGGAAAGGGAGGGGCGCACTAACATGGCAAGTCACTCTACATTAAACACAATTATTCTTCGGTCATGAAAAAATCAAGACGGCAAAATGGGTACAGCCTATCATGTCGACGAAAGCACATAACGTCAGAAGCTCATCAGAAGCTCAAGCACATTGGTTAATCCTGTTGAAAAATTAATTGAAATAGTATTATAGGATGCATATCGCGAACATTGCATGCATATGATAGGCTCCTATCTTTAAAAAAGAAGAAGAGAAAGAAAAATACAATAAAAAGAATAATGCCTGCTAGGATATTCTTAGGCAAAAGTTAGGGTAGCCCGCTAGATCGAAAACCCGCAAAGGGCGGTCTAGGCAAAAGTTAGGGCATTCATAAAAAAGGAAAAAGCCCGCTAAGATATCCTAGGCAAAAATTAAGGCAGCCCGCTAGACCGAAAACCCCAAAAGGGCGGTCTAGGCAAAAGATAGGGCTAAACCAAAAAATGAACAAAAGAGAAGGGCCCTTCATCATAACCATAAGAAGTCCAGCAGAAGAATGCCAGTCACTTTTCCAGATGCATCAATCAAAAAAGAATAGATTGCATTTAGGGCATCCACACACGAGTAGTCGCACAAAACGACTTTGTCAATGTCAAAAATGAAAAAAATAAAAATCACTTCAAATAAAAAACAAAAACGAAAAGCATCATTCATATAAGGAGAATAGCTCCATGTTTGTGATTGAAAACAGGATCACTGAGACTGAGTCTCCAAATAAAGCCTTCAAGAAAATAGAGCAAGTCGTCAATCAAGCGACTCATCAAAATAAGAGCTTCCAGAAATCAAGAGCTTCAGCTACCATCCTTCTACCCAGCAAAAGAAGGCACAAGAAAGTAATAAGTCTCCAAACATTGCTCTCCCTCAAGAAAAGAAGAGCGAGTTGTCATAAGAAGCTTCCCGAAGCCAAAGCTCCAATCATCACCCAATAAAAGAGGGCACACATCATAAAAGAAAAGCCGATGGAAAGGCTTAGTCATCCCCAAGAGGATCCTCGCCTACTCCAGAGGCAAAACAAAAATACTCCCCATGGCTCAGCACCGCCATCACATGAGTCATCAAGCACACTCACCCAAAGTCTCCTCCACACTCCCCGATGGAAAATAAAGGCTTCAAGAGCCCATCATCATCAAACATCACCAATAGTCAAAAGAGTCCAATCTCCATACCAACAAGGGCTCAACAAAAAATGGAAAAAAAAAAAGAAGAAAACCCTTGCATCCCCAGTAGATGTCCAAAAGGCCATGACAGAGAAGGTCAAATAAAAATCCCCAAGTAGATCTCCCTTCAAAAAGGATGAATAATGAGATCTCCATCCCACAGTGGAATAAAGAGCACAGTCAACTCACATCAACATTGAATCCCCCAAAAGTCAGTTATTTCCCTGGTCGACCACCTAAAAAGGAAAAACCTTTCATCCGCAAGCGAATGCCCAAAAAGAAAAGGCCATAGCAGGACACGAAAAAGCAAATCCCCTACGGATCACAAAAAGAAAAAAAAAAGGTCAGCGTAATAAAAAGAGACTAAAAAGTAAAAAGGCTTACGCATTATCCCCATAAAAAAGCCAGATTTCAAAATCGCGATAAAAAAGAGATAAATCGTGGAAAAAGGAAAAATCAAATAAAAATCCTAACTTCCAGGAAATCAAATCCCTAAAGTGGGTCACCTCAGAAAAAGGGAAAATCAACGAAAAAAGAGGAATCAGAAATTCCATTCCCCCAACAGAACAAGAGTATCGGCAAAGCCATCTCATACCATCAACATCCAACAAGGAGTCAAAACTCCATCCCCTCAAGGGGCAAATCAAAATCTGATCCCCGGGAAGGCAACCAATTCCCCGGTGGATCAATAAAAAAGAAAGATCATCTCCAGTGAGCCTACGACAAAGGCAAATTCCAGACTCACATCCTTAGAAGAGTCATTTGCCTAGGCGTAGGCAAGATCTGGCGAGCAAGAGCCGATTTCCCCAGAAAGGGACATCAACCTATTCGGAGGCAAGCAAGTATAAAGTTTTCACCACTAATGAAGCATCCGCATAAAGTCTTCACCACTAATGAAGCATCCGCCTACTCAGAGGCACAGGAAACAAAAAAACAAAAAAACTCCATTTCCCCAGAGAAATAAGAGCTTGAAGAAACCAGATCTCATCAACACCAAACAAGAAGTCACAACTCCATTCCCCAAAAGGCGACCAAAATCAGATCTCCAGGAAGTCAACCAACTCCCTAGTAGATCACCAAAAAAAACTTACCCAGAGAGCCTACTGCAAAAGCAAAACTTCAAACGCATATCCTCAGAAAGCTACTTGCCTAACATGGATATCCCTAGTGGAACGCATAGGCAAAACCTTGCAAGCAAAAAAGCAACATTAGCCTATTCAGAGGCAAAGAAGCGAAACCAAAAGTCTCCAAATGAAGCATCCGCCTACTCAGAGGCATTACCAGAAACTCAATGGAGTATTTGCCTACTTAGAGGCACCATCAAAATCAACAAATTTCTCAATGGATATCCGCCTACTCAAGAGGCCTCACCAAGATCAACAAATCCCTAGAGGATTCCTGCCTACTTAGAGGCACTCATCAAAAATCCCCGACAACCAGCAAAGTTGGATGATCACTACCAAAAGGATCAAAACAAAGAATTTCCAGTAATCAACAAGCTGGATGGCTATCAGGAAAAGCCAAACAAACAAAGACTGCCCGACCAGCCAGCAAGAGTCGGGAGATCACCATCAAAAGATCAAAACACAAAGAATCCCCAACAATCAATAAGTTGGATGAACACCAACAAAATCCCCGGCACAGCCCGGATGATCATTCAAGAAATCCAAAAAACAATCAACTAAACACAGAGATCACTCCCCAAGGAGTCGGCGCATGATCAGAATTAGTAAGCCGCCACCACTGCCAAAGGATCAGCTACCGCAAGAAGGGGCATCCAGAGGCACCAAACCAGACGAGGGTTCATACTCGTCAACCAAGGGGTCAGCTACCGCGTCGAAGGAGCATCCCGAGGTTTCACACCGGCGCATGATCACAATCAGTAAGCCGCCACCATCGCCAAAGGATCAGCTACCGCAAGAAGGGACATCCAGAGGCACCAAACCGGACGAGGGTTCGTACTCGTCAACCAAAGGATCAGCTACCGCAAGAATGGAGCATCCGGAGGCGAAACACCAGATGGGGGTGCGTACTCATCGGGCCTTACAAAAGGGGGCTTACCAGACGGGGGTTCATACTCGTCAAACACCAGATGGGGGTGTGTACTCATCAGGCCTTACAGAAGGGGGCTTACCAGGCGAGGGTTCATACTCGTCAAACCAGATGGGGGTCCGTACTCATCAGCCGAAGGGGTCAGCTACCGTGTCGGAGGAGAATCCCAGAAGCGCACAGCACAACACCTCCCCAGAGGATCATCCGCCGCAAAGACGGAACATCTGAAGGGCAACCGGGCAAGAGGGTCAACTCCTTTACCCTCCAGTCGATCACCTCGGCACAAAAGGCCAAGCAGTCGACTGGTCGGGTAAAGGGGGGGCAGCTGTAGACCCCAAATCTTGCCCGGCCTCAGAATAAAGTCAGAAAGCGTCCTATTCGAAGACGGCCAAAGCTTAACAAGTCATTGGGAGAGACTATTAGGCCCCCGTACCAAGATAGGAAGGTTTTTTGGCCCGAAAATAAAGTTTCTCGCCCTGAAGGGACGAGACCGCCGTCTGGAAATACCAGACCACCGTCTCGTCTCAGCGATAGGACGAGACCGCCGTCTCGATTATCCAGACGGCGGTCTCGTCACTCGCAAATTCGAGACGGCGGTCTGGATTTTCCAGACGGCGGTCTCGACCCTCTGCCTCGAACGAGACGACGGTCTGGACTTTCCAGACGACGGTCTCGACCTGTCAGGCGCGAAAAACTATAAATAGGGGTTTCCTCCCCCTCATTTCCACAGAGAAAAACAGTAGCTCTCCCTTCTCTCTAGAATTTTCTCTCTCTAAGAATCCCTCTGAGGCATTTCCGGAGTTTCTGAGTGTCTTTAGGAGAGTTTTGAGCGTTCTAAATCTTCTTTAGAATCCCTCCGAGGCATTTTCGGAGTTTCTGAGAGTTGTAGAGTGAAGGGTTGCCAAAAAGCACCCACTCTTTAAAGAGATATAAAGCTTGCTTTGGAGGTGCATATTCTCCCTTTATTTTTACTGCTTCCATTTAAATTACGCAATAGAAGCTAGGGCCATGTAGTCATAAATTTAAATACCGCACAATAAAAAGGGTAAAAGCGCAATTTTCCAGTTTAATTATTTATTCAAAGTAGTCGGCCTATCATAGGGAACCCGAAAGGGGCGTCGTAAAGGAACTAACACTTCCTTTACACGTAACTAACTCCCTTACCCAACTCTGGTTCTAATGACCAAAGTTGATTTTCGAAAACCAACACCTTTTTAAACTCCTTTTCCGATGTTTCCAGTAAAAACATCGGTGGCGACTCCACGAACCCTTCAAAACCCGTTCTTGGGTTAGCCCGGTTATCAGACAACCCAAGAACACTTTTTCGAAAACCTCGTCTCTAGGTTAGCCCAGTTATCGGACAACCTAAGGACGTTGTACCCACCCATAAAAACGCGAAAATCAAAAGGGTCGAAAAACCATCGCGTCGCTCCGACCGCGCCCCCTCTTTGGGGAGGCGGCGACAGTGCAGCCTTTTTCTGTGGTGGCCTCCGTTAGGGGATGAAAAGTTTTTCTTTCTTTTCCTTCTGTTGCCCCGTGGTGATGTGGAGGATTTGACTCCGTATGATGGGCTCTTGTGTAGCCCTTATTCTCCTTTGGGGAATGAAGCAGAGACTCTTGCATGAGTGTGCTTGATGACTCATGTGGCGATGAAGCTGAGTCGTGAGGTAATCTTTTTGTTTTGCCTCTGGAGTAGGCAAGGATCCGCTTGGGGATGATCAAGCCTTTCCGTTGGCTTTTCTATGTTGATGACTTCCTTTTTCTTGGATGGAAGGATGTTGATTGAGGCTTTAAATGATTTATGTTTGATGACTCAAGTGGTGATGCTGAGTCATGAAATAATTTTTGTGTTGCCTTTGGAGTAGGCAAGGATCCGCTTGGGGATTATCGAGCCTTTCCATTAGCTTTTCTATGTTGATGTACCTCCTTTTATTGGGATAGAAGGTTAGAGCTAGTTTCCTTGAAGCTCCTTATTTTGCTGAAATGGTTTTGATTTCGCCTTTCGCGATTTTGATTTTCATTTAGAGGCTAGATTTTGGCGCCTTTTATTTTCAATCACAAGCATGGAGACTATCCTCCTTATATGCATGTTTATTATTCTTGTTTGAAGAAAATTATTTTTCTTGATTTTGACAAAGTCGTATTATGTAACTACTTTGTGTGTGAATGTCCTAAATGCAATCTAATGTTTATTTATTTTTGATGCATTTAGAAAGTAATTGGCCTTCTCCCGTTGGCTTCTTATGAATACGCCGATGGGCTCCTCCTTTTATCCATCTCTTGTTTTTAGCCCTATCTTTTGCCTAGACCGCCCTTTACGGGTTTTCAATCTAGCGGGCTGCCTTAATTTTTGCCTAGAATATCTTAGGGGGCTCTTGCCTTATCTTTTGCCTAGACCGTTCTTTTTGGGATTTCCGATCTAGCAGGCTACCCTGATTTTTACCTAAAAAATATCCTAGCAGGCATTTGTTATTTATTATTTTTTATATGCTTCCCTTTTTTAGATGCATGCTTGATCTTTGATTAAAGGTCTTTGCGCATATCTATGATTTATCAATAAAGAGGCATTTCCATAATATTTGGTCAAGAGAAAGGAAATGAAAAGGAATTTTATTGATAAATGAACAAAAGTTTTATTTCTTTTGTAGAAGGATTTCAAAAGTATTTAGAAGAATGGGTGGTCAGGGTTGGTTGTACTGTTTAGGCTTATACAGTCATGTCTATGATATCTGCCCCCTGGTTCTCCTAATTGCTTCAGTTGAGATGCCTGAGCTCAGAGTGAAGACTATGCAGACTGCTTGCTTCTGGAAGAATGTTACTTTAGCCGCCTTTTCGGTTTTCGGCTAAAGTAACCATTGCTCTTAGTTTCTCTATTTTTTTATTTACTTTTTTTTTTATTACCTCTACTTTTTGCCTAGGATGTATCCTAGAGAGGGATATGGACCCTATCTTTTGCCCAGGGATGCCCTTTGCGGGTTTCCATTCCTGACGGGTCTAGAGCAATGTCTTCAAGCATAATACTTCTTCACCGCATCAGAGTTGATTGGGTGTCGAAGTTCCTCTCCATCCATATTGGTGAGGATAAGGGCCCCCCCTGAGAAAGCTCTTTTGACCACAAAGGGTCCTTCGTAATTTGCTGCCCATTTTCCAATTTTATCCTTCTGGGCCGGAAGCAGTTTCTTTATAACTAGATCCCCTTCTTGATAAGTATGAGGGTGGACCTTTTTATCATAAGCCTTTTTGATCTTCCTTTGATAGGCTTGTCCATGGCATATAGCATTTAACCGCTTTTCATCAATAAGGTTTAATTGATCGTATCGACTTCGAACCCATTCGGTTTCTGTTAATTTTGCTTCCATTATGATTCGCAAGGAAGGTATTTCGACCTCTATTGGCAATACAGCTTCCATTCCATATACAAGGGAGAATGGAGTAGCTCCTGTTGAAGTCCTTACAGACGTCCGATAACCATGAAGAGCAAAGGGCAACATTTCATGCTAGTCCTTATAGGTTTTAACCATCTTTTGAACAATTTTCTTGATGTTTTTATTAGCTGCTTTTGTTGCGCCATTCATTTTGGGTCGATAAGGAGAAGAATTATGGTGTTGAATTTTGAAATCTTGACATAGCTCTTCCATCATCTTATTATTTAGATTGGACCCGTTATCGGTAATGAGGCGATGTGGGATGCCATATCGACATATGATATTCTTCTTAACAAAAGTGACCACTACCTTTTTAGTCACATGTGCATAAGATGCAGCTTCTACCCACTTAGTGAAGTAGTCAATGGCTACTAAAATGAATCGATGACCATTGGATGCCTTAGGTTCAATAGGTCCAATAACATCCATGCCCCACTGTCGCCGCCGTCCCTTCCGACGTCCTGAGGACGTCTGGTGACGTTTAGACTCGCGTATTTGTTTTAAAAGGTTTTCGAAAAGGGGTTCTTATGGAGTCGCCACCAATGTTTTGACCATAAACATTGGAAAAGGATAAAAAGGCATTGATTTTAATAAAAAACCAAACTTGGCCATTATAACCAGAGTTGGGTAAGGGAGTTAGTTACGTGTGGGGAAGGTGTTAGCACCCCACAACGCCCCTTTCGGGTTCCCTATGACAGGTTAATTCATTTAAGTAAAGATTACGAGAAATTACGCGATTACCCTATTTTATTACATAATATTAAATGGCTATCTACATGATTTTATTCTATGTTGCATGCATAAAATGATGAATAAAGCTAAATAAAGCAATAAAAGAGATATTAAAATAGTTATCTACATGATTTTATTCTACATGGCATAAACAGTAAATAAAGCTAAATAAAACAATAAATAAAGCAATAAAAGAGAAGAGAATTGAAAAGAACCTCCGTAGCAAGCTTTGTATTGAGAATCTCCAACTGTGAGGATGCGTTTTGGCAACCCCTCTCTCTACACAGACTCTCCTTACCAATACAAGATCGACTCCACTAAAAATTTAAAGAAGAATCGAATGCCGGAATAAAATTCCTTAACCGATTGTTACCTATTTAAGGCAATCGGAAAGATCATTCAAGAAAGGGAGAGAAATAGACAAGTGCTCTGAGTTTTAGAAAGTGTTTCAGAGCTCTCTGGGATGTCTGTGGTGTGAAAAAGTGGCAAATGAGCCTCCTATTTATAGTTTTTCGCAGCTGGCGCACTTCGGGACGGCCGTCTGGGTTGGGACGGCCGTCTGGACTGGGATGGCCGTCCCAAATGGCAAATTTACACAGAGCGGGACCCCTAGGAAGGCCGGGACGGCCGTCCCACTTAAAATGGGTTTGGGACGGCCGTCCCAACTTTGGGACGCGCGTCCCAACTGGCTGGGGCAGGTTGGGACGACCGTCCCAACTGGGACGACCGTCTCAACCTGTTCTGGCCAGTTTCGCGCGTTTCGGGACTCCGGGAAGCTTTCCTTGCCTGTTTTGGACGTCAGTTGATGCCGATATGTGTCTATTGAAGCTTTATCTTCATATGGGAAGTCTCCTTGGCTCTTATTTGTAATGCTAGACGAGCTTTATCTTGTTACGGGTGATCTCCTTTATCTTTATTTGAGAGGCCGGGCAAAATTAGGGGTCTACAGCTGCCCCCCCTTCACCTGCCCAACTAATTCGTTGGTTTTAATATACCGACAAAATTAGTTGGTAGGGGAAGGAGTTAACCCTTTTGCCCGGTTATCCTTCGGATGCTGCTCCTTGTTGATCCTCTGGATGATAAATATTTTGATAGGTACCAACCCCTATCTGGTTTGAGCTTTCTTTTTAAGGTTTTGGTGGGTACCTACCCCCACCTGGTATGAATCTGCATTTTTAAGGTTTTGGTGGGTACTTACCCCCGCCTGGTACGAATCTGCATTTTGCCAGATTCTAGTGGTTTTTACACCCCCACTGGGTGCGAACCTGTATATTGACTAGGTCCTAGTGGATTTTACACCCCCACTGGGTGCGAACCTGCATATTGACTAGGCTCTAGTGGATTTTACACCCCCACTGGGTGCGAACCTGCATATTGACTAGGTTCTAGTGGATTTTACACCCCCACTGGGTGCGAACCTGCATATTGACTAGCCTCTAGTGGTTTTTACACCCCCACTGGGTGCGAACCTGCATATTGACTAGGCTCTAGTGGATTTTACACCCCCACTGGGTGTGAACCTGCATATTGACTAGGCTCTAGTGGTTTTTACACGCCCACTGGGTGCGAACCTGCATATTGACTAGGCTCTAGTGGTTTTTACACCCCCACTGGGTGCGAACCTGCATATTGACTAGGCTCTAGTGGATTTTACACCCCCACTGGGTGCGAACCTGCATATTGACTAGGCTCTAGTGGTTTTTACACCCCCACTGGGTGCGAACCTGCATATTGACTAGGTTCTAGTGTGCGAGTCTGCATCTTGACGGACTCTAATGGTTTTTACACCCCCACTGGGTGCGAACCTGCATCTTGACAAGGCTCTATTGTGCGAGTCTGCATCTTGACGGACTCTAATGGTTTTTACACCCCCACTGGGTGCGAACCTGCATCTTGACAAGGCTCTATTGTGCGAGTCTGCATCTTGACGGACTCTAATGGTTTTTACACCCCCACTGGGTGCGAGTCTGCATCTTGACAAGGCTCTATTGTGCGAGTCTGCATCTTGCCGGACTCTAATGGTTTTTACACCCCCACTGGGTGCGAACCTGCATCTTGACAAGGCTCTATTGTGCGAGTCTGCATCTTGCCGGACTCTAATGGTTTTTACACCCCCACTGGGTGCGAACCTGCATCTTGACAAGGCTCTATTGTGCGAGTCTGCATCTTGCCGGACTCTAATTGTTTTTACACCTCCACTGGGTGCGAGTCTGCATTTTGACAGACTCTTTAGGATGTATTCTTTTGTAATTCATCCTATGGTCATCTGGTTTTAGAGATGTGTTTGGCGGCTTATTGTCTTTGATCATGCGCCTATGGGGAGTAATTTTTCTTTTTGATTTTTTTTTTTTTTTAGTCGTCCGGTTTTACCGGGGATTCTTGATTTTTGGCTTTTCTGTTAACCATCTGGTATTGGCCGGGGATTCTGTCGATTGCCTCTTTTTAGGCGGGAATCCTTCGGGGATTTTGAATTCTCTTATTGATTGTGCCTCTTGATTAGGCGAAGATCCACTTGGGGATTTTGTTGTGCCTCTTGATTAGGCGGGAATCCACTGGGGATTTGTTGATTTTTGATTGTGCCTCTTGATTAGGCGGATGCTCCACTTGATGATATTTGTTGTGCCTCTTGATTAGGCGGGAATCCACTGGGGATTTGTTGATTTTTGATTGTGCCTCTTGATTAGGCGGGTGCTTCAATAGTGGTGAAGGCTTTTTACTTGTTGTTCGCCTCTGAATAGGCTGATGTTCTACTTGAGGATACTTGTTCTTGATAATACCTCTGAGTAGGTAGATGTTTCTTGAAAGCTTTGCTTGTATTACCTCTTATGGGTTGATTTCCCGTTTCTTGGGGATATCGGCTCTTTGCTTGTTTCTGACTAAGCATAGGCATTCTTGGGAGTGAAGGTTTTGTACTTCGCTGGGGATATTCATATTGGGTACTTAATTCCTTGTGGATTTGTAATTTGTAATTTGCCTTTGCGGTTAGGCTTACTGGGGAGAAAATTTTCTTTTTGGTGATCCACCGGGGGGTTGATTTGCCTTCCTGTGGATGGAATTTTCTCATTTTCTTCTTTTATAGATTTTTCTTGATGTGCTCTTCTTGAGGATTTTCTTTCCGGTTGCCTCTTAGTGATGTAAAGGACTTGACTTCGTATGATGGGCTCTTGTGTAACCCTCATTCTCCGTTGGGGAATGAAGTGGAGATCCTTATATGAGTGTGCTTGATGACTCATGTGGTGATGAAGATGAGTCGCGAGGTATTCTTTTTGTTTTGCCTCTGGAGTAGGCAAGGATCCGCTTGGGGATAATTGAACCTTTCCGTTGGCTTTTCTGCATTGATGACTTTTTTCTTAGATGGAAAGATACTGATTGCAGCTCCAAGTGATTTATGCTTGATGACTCATGTGGTGTTGATGTTGAGTCATGGAGTAATTTTTGTGTTGCCTTCGGAGTAGGCAAGGATCCGCTTGGGGATTATCAAGCCTTTCTGTTGGCTTTTTTCCGTTTTGACATATTTTCTTTTGTTGGTATAGAAGGTTGATGGTTGGAATTAGCTTTCTTGGAGCTCTTTATTTTGCTAAAGTAGTTTTGATTTCGCCTTTTTCTTTCGCGATCAACGCGGGTTATTTGAAATCTGGCTTTTTGCTATATTACGTGTGCCTTTTTATTTTACACGTAGGCTTTTCAAAATGCGAATGGAAATAACAACTCTTATTTATTATACATTTTGTTTTTTTTTTATAGTACATTCAAACATTTTTTAAACTACTAGAAAGCATCAGAAAATCTCTTAATCGTCTGCCTCGGGACTGGAGTGAGCAGATGGTACTGGCGAAGGGAAGCGGCGGAGTAGGCGGCGCTGGAATCTCGCCTGAGTTTGGACCAGGCTCTCTATCTTGCGGTTCGTCCTGTCTTGCCTGACAGTGAGCTGGCTAAACTGCTGGCGTATAAACTGGAATTCTCCTTCCATATAGGCATGCTCCTCGTCTAAGCGTCGGTATAAGCCGGAGAAGTCCGGATCGCGTGATTGCTGCTGGGACTCTGAAGTGGTAGGGATATCTTGCGGTGTATTGAAATCGCGCATATCCCACGAAATCGAGATGATAGGGTTTAGGATGAAACCTGATCCTTCTCTGCTGAGGATACTCATGTTCGTCAGCACTCCTCCGTTGATAGGCTCTGGTTGAAGCTCGGCTGGGAGATCTTCTCCGTCGGTGCATCCCCAATATTCAGCTAGAGGGGTAAGGAAGGGAGCCACCATGATCGCTCCCGATGGTCCCCGAGTACCGCATTCCTTTACAGCCTTCAGGAATGCGTATCCCGGGTTGCATCGGTGTCCCTGATGCATGCAGTAGACTATAAAAAGATCAGCTAGCGTGACCTTTCCCTGGCTTTCCTTCCTGCTGTGAATGGTCCCAGCAAGCAATTTGTGGCAGATGCGAAGAGGGGGATTGAAGGCTGCACCCTTCAGATGAGATGGGAGATTGATGGCTCCAGTAATCTCCCTCCACATATTGGTGGTGGTGAGAACAGTAGGTTTCTCCAGATATGCGGACCGATACTCTGGTGTTCTTGTATCTGCTCGTTGGCAGAAACCCATGATGACATTGAAGTCATCCAGAGCAGTGGTCCGGTAGGCTCCGTCCATCCAGTAGGAGACGGCTTGTGTTGGTGGCACTCTGGGAGTTGCAGATGGCATTTCCATCATGTTGACAGAGGCGAGAAACTCCATTGTTGCTGTGCGGTGGATCCGAGTGGGCGGCTCGCGAAGTAGGAAGTCCCATCCTATGTTGTGGATGAACCTCCTAACGTCTTGTTCCCAGCCGAATGTAGCTAGGATTCCGAAGTCTAGTCGCAGCATCGGGTACCAGGCAAATTGCTGGATATTTGCCAGTCTTTGTTGGTGTGCTTCTGCCATCATCATACTGGTGGCAGGAGCTCTTCTAGCAGCAGTCCTAGTGCGTTTTCTTCTGGATGAGGCTTCTCCGTGTTCCATTGTGAGCTTTGCTCTCTTAGAAATGCTACAAATGTATGGAGGAGGAGAAAAAGCAAGATAGGAAGCTTGGAATGAGGTGCCAAAACCAAAACCCGCGCCCCACCTATATAGGCCACGAGGGAGAGTTTGGGACGGCCGTCTGGGTTTGGGACGGCCGTCTCAAATGGTAATTTTGTTCATGGTGAGACCCCCTCCTGGGACGCACGTCCCAACTGAAAAATGACACTTGGGACGGCCGTCTGGACTTTGGGACGGTCGTCCCAAGCTTCTTAAGTTGGTTTTTTGAGTTTTTTGATGGAAAAGAAGATGGGACTCCATTCATTGATGTTTTAATGCATGTAATGCTTCATGATATGCATCCTATGATCTATTTCAGTTAATATTTCGAAAGTTTTAACTAATGTGCTTTGACTTCGGGCGCATTCTTGGTGCTGTTCCTTTCCGTCACCATGTTTCTTGGATAACAAGCTTAGCTGTATTGATTTGCCGTCTTGGAATTTTTTTTTGCCATGGCCGAAGAACAATCTTCTGTTCGTAGAGCAACTGCCATATCAATGCCTTTCTTCCTTTCCTTAGGGATTTCAACCTTCCTATTGATCACTATGTTACCACATTCCCCTTTATTAATTGAATGCTTTATAGTGAAACGGTCAAGAGAAGAGAATGAAAGGGATTTATTGCAAAGGTTTGTGTTTTAGAATGATATTTTTGTAATAAAGGTTTTTGTAAGAATGGCTAGCCAAGGTTGGTCGGTGTTTAGGCTAGTTTAGACAAAACGTTTTGTTCTTATAACGTGGCGTCATTGTTTACTGATTTATGGCGCTCTTTTTGCGATTGATTAACTTTCCTAGGCCGCCCTTTCGGTTTTTCAGCCTAGGATGCTGTGCTTTTTGTCCTAACTTTTGTCTAGGTTTCCTTTTTGCCTTTATTTTTTAGGAATACCTAGCGGACTTTTGATAACCCTAACTTTTGCCCAGGTTACCCTTTATTATTGTTCGGGTCACCTGCCGGGTTTACCCTAACTTTTGTGCGGCCCCCTTTGTGGGTTTCCCGCCGGGTATTTTGCCCTTTTATCTTCTTGTCTCGGCCTTTGACCTCAACGGGCTTTTCTTTTTTATTATGCATATATATTTTTTTTTTGCACAACATTGTCGAAACTTTGATTTTGTGAAGATAAATTTCATTTGTATTTCTAGTTAATCAATCATTTTTTTTTCTTTACGGCGCTTTAATTATTCTGACGCATTTGGAATAAAACGTTTTATCTAAACCGTGTTTATTAAAATGGGGTATAGATACATTTAGTGAGAAAAGAAGCAGATAGTAAGAATAGCACTCTTTTGTAATTTCAGGGAAATGTGTGCCCTAGAGATGCTCGGGGGACGGGCAAACCCCGAGGAGTGATCTCTAATAGTCACTAGATTTACATCCCTTAGAATCGGAAGAAGGACACCTAATGACTAACGCTACCCTTTGCGCTAATACCCCTCCTTTTCGGAATATCATCTTCGAGGGGTAAGACTTCCCTGTTGTTCGTATGGTTTGATCTTTTGTAGGGTCATACCCTAATCCATACTTTAGCGGATTATCTTTGAAATCTAGTGGCTCTCTTATTCCTTGAGAGTTCTTTCCAAGCCCCTGACCTGGGCGATATCCATATCTTTTCATCATATGGGCCACCTTCATGTTACTAGGGAGACTTTCGATATTGGCAATTTCGAGTGCTTGAAAAGATGTTTCAAGAGCCTCTTCAGTCGCATCCACATATGGTTGGACAGACGGTTTGCTGATCAGAAAGTCTTCTTCGGCTTGAACTGTGACGAGTTTATCATTTGTCACAAACTTGACTTTCTGGTGGAGCGTTGAAGGTATTGCTTTAGCGCTATGAATCCAAGGTCTACCAAGGAGACAACTATATGCTGGTGTGATATCCATCACATGGAAGTCTATGTTGAAGACAGTAGGGCCAATTTGAATTGGTAGGCTAATCTCTCCTACTACTTCTCGTCTTGATCCATCAAAGGCTCGAACAATTGTATTACTCGGGCGCATGTGGGTTCCTTGCACTGTTATCTTGTCGAGTGTACTTTTAGGCATAACATTTAAGGATGATCCATTATCCACAAGAACTTTGGAAATGAGATATTCCTTGCATTTAACAGCGATATGCAAAGGCTTATTATGATTTGACCCTTCCAAAGGGAATTCTTCATTTGTGAAAGTAAGGTGATTATTGGCTGTGATATTACCAATAATTCCTTCAAACTTGTCTTGGGATATTGTATGGGGAACGAATGATTCATTCAAAACTTTTAACAGTGCGTTTCGATGTGGTTCCGAACTCATGATGAGTGATAATAAAGTTATCTTTGCTGGAGTACGATTGAGTTGATCGATGATAGAGTACTCGCTTTGTCTAATGTATTGGAGTAACTCATCCGTCTCTTCCTTGGATTCCTTTTCTTCTTCGGCTTTATTTTTCATTTTATCTTTAGGAATATTAGCTTGTAATTCCTTGGGGGAGTATATTTTTCCGCTTCTTGTCATGCCCCCAATACCGGCTATGTTGGAGATGTCTTGATTGACTGGCGATTCTTCTGAGTATCTCCAGGGTACAGCTTTATTTGATTTATAAGGGAAAGGATGAGGCACGAATAAACGTATAGGTGTTATTGCCTTCTCCCTTTTGTCAATTGAAATAACCAACGGTGCTTGTTTATGATCATCTTTGGGTTTATCGACTGTCGTAGAGATTTTGATGACGAAAGGCTTCTTTTCCATTTTTCTGATTTGTGGAAAGCACATCAGTTAATCCTTTCTTTTTATTATCTTTATTATTAGAATGAGGAGGGATATATGAATGTATGCAGCTTATGAATGCAATAGACAATTTAAGGAGAGAAAAATAAGTCCTTTTATTAGAAAGTGTAAATCCTTCTATACAATGCTTTGAAGCAAATGCTGACAAAAGCGAAAAAGCTTGAAGAATCCTATAGGTAAATTAGGCTTTCTTCGTAATTCATCTTCAGCTGTTCTCACATGGTTTCCGAGTATCTTGATTTGCTCATGTACCGCTTGACTCATATTTTCACTATATCGATGAGCCTCTCTCATCTTTTCTTCTAGATGAACAATCAAAGCGTGTTGTTGGTCAGACCTCTCTATCATTTGGTCTCTTTCACGAAGTAAATGACCATACTGAGCTAATCCTTCTTTTTCTTTATCATGTAGCTCATCCAGGCTTTTCTTGTATTTTTCAGCGATTTCCCGCCACTTTTGTGCTTCTGACCAAGTTCCCGTTAGGTCATCATGTATCAACTTGATCATTTTTCCCTGTTCTGCAAGTACCTTCTCAAAACGTGCTATTTCATCATTCATGTCCTGGAAAAGACTATCTTGCTCAAGCCTGGGAATTTTCATTGTTTGTTTAGCTTCTTTTTGGTAATCAGCATAATCATTCTTGAGAAGCTCTATTTCATGATCCTTCTTTTTACATTGCCTTTTTAGACCGTCTATTATAATGGCTGATTCTTGCTCTTTTTCTTCAAAAGCCCTTAGCTGAGTTTCCATGACTTCAACTTTTTTGTTTAAGGCATTGACTTGCAATTGTAGCTCTTCGTTGACCAACGCTTTAGTGAATGCATCAGATGGTAGGGGTATCCCTCTATTTTTCCTCCATTCTTCATATTCGTGGGACGTAGACACCTGAACCTTTCCGAGTTCTTTATCCCCCAGGTATACTGGTCTTTCCCATGCTTTCCGGACAGCAGATACTTCTTCAAAGTTATGGGAATAGTGGCATAGACTCAGACCTCTGAGCTCTTCTTGAGTTGGCGCAGTCTGAGTTCTCATAAGTTGCCTCATAGCTATTTTAGGAGAATATGCTATACAACCTCTAAGGCCTAGAAGTGGTATACTTAGGTAGTCTCCGCATCGTATGAGAATATAACCGGGTCGGAACCAAGGACAAACCCATGATACATGCTCTATGTTCCAGTTTTCTAACTCAGTTTTCCACTCTAAGGCTTGACGATGTTGAAGAGGGATTTTTGAGAAACTTCTTAAAGGGTCAGGAAATACACCCATGTGGCTTGAAGCGTAAAAGTGAGTAACACCCCATACATATAGTAGTGAAGTACAACATCTGAGTGTTTTTCCCTGTCTCTGTCGGCAAAATTCTACAGAAAGTAGGGTATCAGCAAGGATTGCAGGTATAGGACTCTGTGAATATACCTCCCAGGCAAAGAATGCATCCATTGCAGCATGATCCACGATGTTCACATGGAATGGGAATAATATGATTCCGAACATTGCTAATGCTAGAGTCTTGTTGAAGGTAGACCAGTCCTTCTTTTCAGCTAGAGAGACTAAGTGGTCTTCTATTATAGCCATTTTCCAACCTTTGATATTCCCTTTTCCCTCTAGGGTAGATTGATGAGGAGGCAGTCGTATAATAGTAGCGACCTTACTCACGGCCGTATATTCTCCTGAGCAGACATAAACCCCAACTGACTGAGGCCATCTAACCATGAGTTCGTATTCCTCTAAGGTTGGTACCAAGTCAAATTGCGAGAATTCGAAGCAATGTAAATCAGGACTCCAGAAGTGGACTAATGCTCTAACAAATATTGGATTGATGCTGATCTTTAGGAGGTCAAGAATTCTTCCATAAGATTTCTCAAAACTAGCATAGACCTCCGGTGGCATATATGTACACAAATGCCTTAACTTCTCTACACGGTACAGAAGGATCTCCACTTTCTTCAACTATCTATTACTGGATCCCTCCATTGTCTAGCAGAAATGAAAATGCATGATATGAGGATGGGTTTTTGTAAATGCATGTATGCAAGTATTTATTTTTCTAAGTATTATCATGTTTTGTTCCTAATATGATGTATGATAATACTGGGTTTTTCTGGGAAAGAAAGCTTACCTATATGAATGTTTATGGATTTTGATGAAGAGAGTCCTATTTTCTTCCCTTTTTATTTTTGATGAAGAAAAGGTGATATGAATTATGAGACTTTCACTAATAATTTTTATTTTATAACAAAGGTATTGTTTTTTCATTTTTTTATGATTTTTATGGTTTTTCACTTTTTTATGATTTTTAGGGTTTTTCATTTTTGTCTGTTATATGATTACCCTATGTTAATGCATCAATACAAATGCAGCAAACGTATGCACACACAATTCATATATCCACGAGCAGAGCCACGCTTATTTAATCACGAGGTAGGATTTTCCTGCAGAAACGTGCTTGGTTTAGGTGGTTCTAACTGTTCTCACCAGGCCAAAGGTCCCCAAGGTGCCCCCATTATAGGGACCTCTCAATCTCTCAATCCTCGGGTCATGCACGGAACTCCGTGGCGACACCCTTAGACCAAAAGAAGAGAGTTATCACCTTGAGTTGGTGGTTTTCCGACAACGGCAGTAGCCCCGTGTGCCAACTAACCGATCGTATCTGCCACCCACTCCCTATAGATATTCACTCTTGCCCCCGGGTATAGAGGGACTGTTGTGTGCAAGGGTTTTTGTGTGCAATTTATATTTCAAACAATTGCAGAAATAATCATACAGCAGTTATTTAAAGCCATACAATAAAAACATACAGAAGGGTAAAGGCGTAATTTCAAATCTTTACTTAGTTTGAATTTATCTGTCAATAAATGGGATCAACTCTCTAGCTTCCCCAGTGGAGTCGCCATTCTGTCGCCGCCGTCCCTTCAGACGTCCTGAGGACGTCCGGTGACGCTTATGCGAGCGGTCGCGAAAAGATGGTTTAGACTCGCGTATTTGTTTTAAAAGGTTTTCGAAAAGGGGTTCTTATGGAGTCGCCACCAATGTTTTGACCATAAACATTGGAAAAGGATAAAAAGGCATTGATTTTAATAAAAAACCAAACTTGGCCATTATAACCAGAGTTGGGTAAGGGAGTTAGTTACGTGTGGGGAAGGTGTTAGCACCCCACAACGCCCTTTCGGGTTCCCTATGACAGAGTTAATTCATTTAAGTAAAGATTACGAGAAATTACGCGATTACCCTATTTTATTACATAATATTAAATGGCTATCTACATGATTTTATTCTATGTTGCATGCATAAAATGATGAATAAAGCTAAATAAAGCAATAAAAGAGATATTAAAATAGTTATCTACATGATTTTATTCTACATGGCATAAACAAGTAAATAAAGCTAAATAAAACAATAAATAAAGCAATAAAAGAGAAGAGAATTGAAAAGAACCTCCGTAGCAAGCTTTGTATTGAGAATCTCCAAGCTGTGAGGATGCGTTTTGGCAACCCCTCTCTCTACACGAGACTCTCCTTACCAATACAAGATCGACTCCACTAAAAATTTAAAGAAGAATCGAATGCCGGAATAAAATTCCTTAACCGATTGTTACCTATTTAAGGCAATCGGAAAGATCATTCAAGAAAGGGAGAGAAATAGACAAGTGCTCCGAGTTTTAGAAAGTGTTTCAGAGCTCTCTGGGATGTCTGTGGTGTGAAAAAGTGGCAAATGAGCCTCCTATTTATAGTTTTTCGCAGCTGGCGCACTTCGGGACGGCCGTCTGGGTTGGGACGGCCGTCTGGATTGGGATGGCCGTCCCAAATGGCAAATTTACACAGAGCGGGACCCCTAGGAAGGCCGGGACGGCCGTCCCACTTAAAATGGGTTTGGGACGGCCGTCCCAACTTTGGGACGCGCGTCCCAACTGGCTGGGGCAGGTTGGGACGACCGTCCCAACTGGGACGACCGTCTCAACCTGTTCTGGCCAGTTTCGCGCGTTTCGGGACTCCGGGAAGCTTTCCTTGCCTGTTTTGGACGTCAGTTGATGCCGATATGTGTCTATTGAAGCTTTATCTTCATAGGGGAAGTCTCCTTGGCTCTTATTTGTAATGCTAGACGAGCTTTATCTTGTTACGGGTGATCTCCTTTATCTTTATTTGAGAGGCCGGGCAAAATTAGGGGTCTACACCCACATAGCGAATGGCCAAGGTATAGTCATAACATTGAGAGGTATACCCCATGATCCAGAGCTGCTTGAATACCTAGAGCACAACCTTCATATTCCGCCATATTATTTGTATAGTCAAAGTTTAATCTGGCTGTTACTGGGATATACTTCTTTTCGGGAGATCTTAACATAGCTCTGACCCCATGTCCCATTAAGTTTGAAGCTCCATCGAAAAACATGATCCACTCATCATTTTCAAGCTCTTCATGTTGGATGTGCATTATATGCTCATCTGGAAAATCATCTTGGAGGGATTGATATTCGCCAGTTGGCCCATGTGCCAGATATTCTGCTAAAGGACTGCCTTTGATAGCTTTCTGAGTGACATGAACAATGTCGAATTCTGAGAGGAGTACCTGCCACCTGGCTATCCTTCCGGTCAAGACAGGTTTTTCAAACAGGTATTTGATTGGGTCCATTTTGGAAATCAACCAAGTTATATGTCTGACCATATATTGTCGAAGGCACTGAGTTGCCCACACCAATGCGCAACATGTTTTTTCGAGTGGTGTATAACGGGTCTCATAGTTTAGAAATTTTTTACTAAGGTAATATATGGCTTGTTCTTTTTTACCCGTATCATCTTGTTGACCGAGCACACACCCCATGGACTCATCGAGTACTGAAAGGTAGAGAATTAAGGGCTTTCCTTCCACAGGTGGTACCAGTACCGGGGGATTGGTTAGGCACATTTTGATTTGTTCGAAAGCTTGTTGACATTCGTCGTTCCAAACTTTCGGTTGGTTTTTACGCAATAACTTGAAGATAGGCGTGCACTTGTCCGTTAATTGCGCGATGAACCGTGCGATGTAGTTTATTCGGCCCAAGAACCCTCTGATTTCTTTTTCTGTCCTTGGTGGGGGCATTTCTACGATTGCCTTTGTTTTATCAGGGTCTACCTCAATTCCCTTTTTACTAACAATAAACCCCAAGAGTTTTCCTGATCGTACTCCGAACGTGCATTTAGCCGGATTAAGCTTAATCTGGTATTTCCGAAGTCGATTGAATAATTTCTTTAAGTACTGGAGGTGATCTATCTCGTTTTTGGACTTGGCAATCATATCATCCACATATACTTCGATTTCTTTGTGGATCATATCATGGAATAATGTTACCATAGCCCTTTGATAAGTAGCCCCTGCATTCTTAAGTCCAAAAGGCATTACTCTATAGCGAGAATGTACCCCACGGTGTAATGAAGGAAGTTTTTTCTCTATCTTCAACAGACCAATTTAATTTGGTTATACCCGCATATCCATCCATGAAAGAATAGAGAGTATTTGTAGCGGTGTGATCTACCAAGCATATCAATATGTGGTAAGGGAAAATCATCTTTTGGACTTGCACGGTTTAAGTCCCGGTAATCTACGCATACTCTGATTTTTCCATTTTTCTTTACAACTGGCACAATGTTGGCCAACCATTCAGGGTATTTTGACACAATCAGAAAATTGGCGTCCAACTGTTTTTCTACTTCTTCCTTAATTTTTAAGGACCATTCTGGCTTTACTCTTCTGAGTTTCTGCTTAACTGGTCGAAATCCCTCTTTTAATGGTAATCGATGCTCTACTATACTTTTATTGATTCCGGGCATATCATGGTAGGACCATGCAAATACATCCACATATTCTCTTAGTAATTGTATTAGTTTCTCCCTGATATCATTGTCAATTTGGGTTCCAATATTTACTTCTTTCTTATTATCTTTTTGTCCCAAATTGATGGCCTCAGTTTTTTCCTGACGGGGTTGTATTGATTGAGCTTCTTTTTCTAGTAGTCTTTGCATGTCCGAGGAAATGGTCCCCTCCTCACTGTCTGACTCAATCCATTCGTCTTCAGCTTTCAGATCTTCCAGGGAGTTTTCAATTATAGACATGACTGTATGGTTATGCTTTGTTTTAGATTTCTTTATTAAATGTATAAGAGGGAAAAGAATAAAAGAGAATATGAATATTAAAAAAAAATGCCTCATTGTATTGATAGAAACAAAATATTTACAAAGCCCTTATTAACCAAAAATCTCGTGATCATGGGCAGGGATCACGAGGAGTACATCGGAAGCTTTTCTATATGTTTTTATATTTTTTTTTATTATATTTTTAGAGATGGTAAAAATGATGAGCCCTAAATTGCTTGGTCTTCCTTATCCCGTCTCTTACTCGAGCTTTGATAAGGGTCGCTCGTCCACCTTTGGAGTAGATGCGTCAAAAGTGATCCATCCTACCTCTATCAAACTTTGGACCTTGTGTTTTAAGGCCATACAGTTTTCAACGGAGTGTCCCGGAGAACCTGAATGGTAATCACAGTTTTCATTAGATTTATACCATTCTGGGTATGGTGGCTCCATCTTCTTGGGAGGGATGCGTACGAGGAGTTTGGCATCTAATAATTTTGACAGCAGGCTTCCATAGGAAGTTGGGATTGGATTGAATTTCCTCTCTGGCCTACGTGGCTTGATCTGCTCAAGGAGGAAGAAGGAGTGGCGAAGTTGATTGCATTCACGGTTCCTTCCTTCTTCTTTCCAAAGCTCTTTTTAACGTGTTGAGTAGAGGAATTGGAGGAATTCTGTGTAATTCTTCCGCTTTTTAAACCTTGCTCTACTCTTTCTCCTATAATGACCACATCTGCGAAGAGTGTTGATGTGTTCCCTATCATTTTGTCATAATAGGAACCAGTCAAAGAATTGATAAACATGGATGTAGTCTCTTTGTCGGATAGAGGAGGTTCTACTTGTGCTGCCAATTCCCTCCATCTTTGGGCATATGCCTTGAAGGATTCATCGTCTTTCTTGCTTAGTAGTTGTAGATCTGCTCTTTCAGGGGTCAGATCAATATTGTAGTTATAGCGACGAAGAAAAGCATCTGCCAGATGTCTCCAAGTTCGGATTTTCCCTCCTTCTAGCTGCATATACCAGTTCAAGGCTGATTCAGCCAGGCTCTCCTGAAAGCAGTGGATCAGGAGTTTTTCATTATTAGCATGTGCAGCCATCTTACGGCAGTACATTGTAAGATGGCTTTTTGGACAGGTCATCCCTATGTATTTTGGGAAGTCCGGAGTTTTGAACTTATTAGGGAATTGGATATTTTTGACGAGGCACATGTCAGCCGCCTCTTTAACATCAAAATTATGCCCTTCCATGGCTCTCAATCTCTCTTCAAGGGCGGTCAGCTGTTGTTTTGATACTTCCGGAGCATGAATATGCACCGCCCTTGTATCAGATTGGTTATGCTCATCATTGGGTCCCTCCTCTTCTTCTTGGTGAGAGACTTGTCCACTTTGAGGACTCTCCTTTTGGAGATTCTGCTGACGCATCATTTCTAACATCTGTGCCATTTGTTCTTTTAGCGTATTAAGCTCAGTAGTGAGCTTTCGATTTTGTTCCTCCAGATGTTCCATCTTCTTAGCTTTCTGGGCGTGAGTGAGGATGGGCGGAAGACCAGCCACTTTCTAAATGATTTTAACAATTTTTATTTTAGCTTTTTAAATGATGGGTGTATCCTAGAATGAATGTGTTTATGTATGAGAGATTTTATTATGATGATGCTTATGCATACCTTTCTTAGTGCATTTATTTTCTCTCTTAATTTTGCCACTTATTGGATGAGGTGGTACGAATGATACGACTTTGCCAAGAATCTTTTTATTATAAAAAGGAATTTTTATGGCTTTCATTCGTTTTTATATTTTTTATGACCCTTTATCTCTTCTGTCGGTCAACGTGGCTACTTAGCTTACAAAGAACCTGAAACCAGGCTAGCTTAACTGAAGACTGTCCGAGATAAAGGTCTTTTATCTTTTCACTTTTTGTGATTTTTAGGGTTTTTCATTTTTTTTGTTTGTTGTATGATTACCCTATGCTAATGCATCAATACAAATGCAGCAAACAAATGCACACACAATTCATTCACCCACGAGCAGAGTCACGCTTATTTAATCACGAGGTAGGGTTTTCCTGCAGAAACGTGCTTGGTTTGAGTGGTTCTAACTGTTCTCACCAAGGCCAAAGGTCCCCAAGGTGCCCCCATTATAGGGACCTCTCAATCTCTCAGTCCTCGGGTCATGCACGGAACTCCGTGGCGACATCCTTAGACCAAAAGAAGAGAGTTATCACCTTGAGTTGGTGGTTTCCGACAACGGTTGTAGCCCCGTGTTCCAACAAGCCGGTCGTATCTGCCACCCACTCCCTATAGGTATTCACTCTTGCCCCCGGGTATAGAGGGACTGTTGTGTGCAAGGGTTTTGTGTGCAATTTATATTTCAAACAATTTGCAGAAGTAATCATAAAGCAATTATTAAAGCCATACAATAAAACATACGGAAAAGGGTAAAGGCGTAATTTCAAATCTTTACTTAGTTTCAATTTATCCATCACTAAATGGGATCAACTCTCTAGCTTCCCCAGTGGAGTCGCCATCTGTCGCCGCCGTCCGTTCCGACGTCCTGGGACATCTCGAATGTTTATGCGAGCGGTCGCGAAAAGATGGTTGAGACTCGCGTTTTTGTTTAAAACATGTTCATTACTTCCGAGGCGCTCAACATTGAACTATCCTCTAATAGAAGCAAGGTTTTCGAAAAGGGTTCTTTTGGAGTCGCCACCAATGTTTTGACCATAAACATTGGAAAAGGAGAAAAAGGCATTGATTTTAATAAAAACCAACTTGGCCATTATAACCAGAGTCGGGTAAGGGAGTTAGTTACGTGTGGGGAAGGTATTAGCACCCCACAACGCCCCTTTCGGGTTCCCTATGACGGATTAATTCATTTAAGTAAAGATTACGAGAAATTACGCTATTACCCTATTTTATTCATACAGTATTTAAATATGGCTATCTACATGATTTTATCTACATTGCATACAGAAAGCAATAAATAAAGCAATAAAAGGGAAGAGAATTGAGAAGAACCTCCGAAGCAAGCTTTATATTATAAGTCTTTTTTACAGAGGACGCTTTGCGGCAATCCTTCGCTCTACAATGACTCTCCTCTCGATTACAATATCGACTCGACTAAATTTTCTAGAAGAATCGAATGCCGGAATACAAATTCCTTAACTGATTGTTACCTATTAAAGGCAATCAGAGAGATCATTCGAAGGAGGGAGAGAAGAAGACAAGTCTAGGAGTTGTCTGGTGTGTGAGGTGTGACAAATGAGGCTCCTATTTATAGCCATTTTTCGCCTGTAACTTTGGGATGGCCGTCTGGGTTGGGACGGCCGTCCCAAACGCGTTTTCCACGTTGTGCCAATCTGGGACGGCCAGTCTGGGTTGGGATGGCCGTCCCAAATGCAATTTAACACAGGCTGGGACCCCCTGAGGTTTGGGACGGCCGTCCCAAGTTTGGGACGCGCGTCCCACTTGCATAATGATAGTTGGGACGACCGTCCCAACTCTGGGACGGTGGTCTCGGCCTGTTTAGTCCAATTTTCGCGTTCTGGGACCTCCGGGAAGCTTTCCTTTCCTTTTTCGGACGTAGATTGATGCCGATGTGTGTCCGTTGAAGCTTTATCTTCATGTAGGAAGTCTTTTTGGCCTTTAAAGTGTCGGGCGAGCTTTATCTCTGTGTAGGAAGTCTCCTTTGCCTTTATTATGTGGATGGGTGACCTCCGTCTTATTGCGAGAAGTCTTCTTTTCTTTTATTTGGGAAGCCGGGTGAACTTTGTCTTTGTGTGAAATTCCCCTAGCTTTTATTTGAGAGGTCGGGCAAAATTAAGGGTCTACACTTGGGACAACAGTGATTCAAGTTCGGAATCAAGTGACTCGGAAGTAGAAGCAAATATTTGCTTAATGGCAAATGACAACATATCTTCCGACTTTGAGGTAAGTGATTCCGACTCATCTTCTAGTGATGTTGATAATAATTATGATGAACTGCAAAATGCATATAATGAACTATTTAGTGCCTTTAAGAATTTGAAAAATGAATATAAAGTTGTGAAGAAGAATCTAAGTAGATCCGAAAAGGAAATTGACTCTTTAAAAACGAAAATCACATGTTTAGAAGAAAAGAAATTATTAGAAATGAAAATTGTATGTTTAGATGAGGATAATGATAAGAACTTATCATGTGCAACTTGTAAAGAGCATGAATATGACATAGATATTCTTAACCATTTGCTAGACAAAGCCGAAAAGGAAATAGATGATCTTAAGAAGCATGAAATGGTGTTTGCTCAAAATAGTGTAAATCAACAAGTTCCTTTGAAAAAGTCTAAAAGGAAAAATAAAAGAGTATGGGTAGAAAAAGGGACTAGAACATCTATGGTTAAAAATTCATCATATTCTAAAGTTACATCAAATGCATGCTTTTATTGTATGAAACATGGTCATACTTCAAATAAATGTAAAATTAAACATTTTGGTGTTCCTAAAGGTAAACATATTTGGGTTCCTATTGTTAAATAATTTATTTGTCTATAACCCCAAGGACCCAAAAGTTATGGGGACCTAAGTTTACTATGTTCTTGTTTTGTAGGAAACTTCCAAATCAAAGAAGTCTATGGTATCTTGATAGTGGATGCTCAAAGCATATGATCGGTGATAAATCAAAATTTGTGAGTTTCAAAGCTAAGGAACAAGGATATGTAACTTATGGGGACAACAACAAAGGGAAGATTCTTGGAATTGGAAATATAGGTGGTGCAAACACTTTGGAGATTAAGGATGTGCTTCTTGTTGATGGATTAAAGCATAATCTCCTTAGTAAAAGTCAACTATGTGACAAAGGATTTAAGGTAATTTTTGAAAGTAAATTTTGCACCATACATTTGATAGATTCCGAAAATGTAGAATTAAAAGGCATTAGGCATAACAACATATATTTGATTGATTTGGATTGTTTACATGATTCTAGCATAACATGTTTAGTTGCTAAGGAAGAGAAAACCCTTGGTTATGGCATAAGAGAGCAGCTCATATTAATATGCATCATTTGAATTGTCGCCGCCGTCAAAAAGAGAGGCGGTCGGAGCGACGCGATGGTTTCGACCCTCTTGTTTTCGCATTTTTTATGGGTGGTTACAACGCCTTTAGGTTGTCCGATAACCAGGCTAACCAAGGGGCGAGGTTTTCGAAAGGTCGTCCTTGGGTTGTCCGATAACCAAGCTAACCCAAGGACTAATTTTTGAAGGGTTCTGTGGAGTCGCCACCGATGTTTTTACCGGAAACATCGGAAAAGGAGTTTAAAAGACGTTGGTTTTCGAAAAACCAACTTTGGTCATTAGAACCAGAGTTGGGTAAGGGAGTTAGTTACGCGTAAAGGAAGTGTTAGTTCCTTTACGACGCCCCTTTCGGGTTCCCTATGACAGGCCAGCTATTTTGTTAATAAATAAACCGGAAAAACACGCTTTTTCCCTTTTATTTTGCGGAATTTAAAACTATGACTACATGGCCCTAATCTATTGCATAATTTAAAATTAAAGCAGTAAAAGTGGAGAGGTAGAGTTTAAACCTCCGAAGCAAGCTTTCTTTTTATTTCTTTTAAAAGAGGGTGCTTTGTGGCAGCCCTTCACTCTACACAGCGCTGGAAACTTTTCTAGACGCCGAAAAACGCTCACAAAGGCACTCAGAAACTCCAGAAATGCGTCGGAGGGATTCTAGAGAGAGGTTTTAGAGAGAAGGGAGAGAAAAAGCTGTGTGGTGTGTGGAAATGAGGGGAGGGAGCCCCTATTTATAGGTTTTCGCGCCTGACAGTGGCGAGACCGCCGTTCTCGTCTGACAGGGTCGAGACCGCCGTCTCACCAAACGAGACCGCCGTCTCGCCATGCCAAAGTGGTGAGATCGCCGTATGGGAAAGCGAGACTGCCGTCTCGCCATTCGCAGGTGGCGAGACCGCCGTCTCGTTTGGCGAGACGGCGGTCTCGCCATTTGCATGAGGCGAGACGGCGGTCTCGATTTCGAGACGGCGGTCTCGTCCCAAAAAGGCGAGAAACCTTATTTTTGTGCCGAAAATCCTTCCTATCCTAGTATGGGGCCTAATAGTCTCTCCTAGTGGCTTGTTAGGCTTCGTCCATCTTCGAATAGGAAGTCTTTTACTCTTTATTTGGAGGTTGGGCAAGATTTGGGGTCTACAGCTGCCCCCCCTTTACCTGACTAGTCATCTGTTGGCCTGTTGTGCTAGACAGATTGACAGGAAGGTAAAGGAGTTGACCTACTTGCCCGGTTACCCTTCGGATGTCCCGTCTTGCGGCGGTTGATCTTCTGGGGAAAATCTCGGTGTTCGTGCACTTCTGGGATACTCCTTCTGACTATAGCCGATCCCTTCGGTGGACATGTGGTAGAACCTCAGGATACTTCTTCTGACGGTAGCCGATCCTTCGGTTGATGGGTATAAACCCCCCATCAGGCTAGTAGTTGCAGTCCGTTGTGTGGGACTGGATGGGTATGAACCCCCCATCAGGCTGGTAGTTGCAGTCCGTTGCGTGGGACTGGATGGGTATGAACCCCCCATCAGGGTGGTAGTGCGACTTACTGATCCGGCTCGAGCGCAGATCAGGCGCAACGCGTGTGCAGGTTGATAGGTATAAACCCCCTATCAGGCTGGTACAGTCCACTGCGTAGGACTGGTGGTAGTGGCGGCTTACTATTCAGGTGGCTCTTGCGCCGGTCAGGCACTTCTTGTGTGCTGGTTGATAGGTATGAACCCCCTATCAGGCTGGTACAGTCCACTACGTAGGACTGGTGGTAGTGGTGGCTTACTGCTCAATCGCTCATGCGCAGTGCGTTGAGATGTGTTCTCTTTGTTTTTGTTGGTCTTTTTCTGAGAATGATCGTTCGGTCTGTGCCAGGGATTTCGCTGGTGTTCATCCAACTTGTTGGTTGCTAGGGATTCTTTGATTTTTATCTTTTGGTAGTGGTCATCCGACTTTGCTGGTTGTCGGGGATTTTTGATGAGTGCCTCTTAGGTAGGCAGAAATCCTCTAGGGATTTGTTGATCTTGGTGACACCTCTTGAGTAGGCGGATATCCATTGAGTTTCTGGTAATGCCTCTGAGTAGGCAGATGCTTCATCGGAAGTGAAGACTTTTGGTTGCATTCTGTTTTGCCTCTGACTAGGCTGATATTCCCTTATAGGGATGCTAGCTCTTGCTTGCCAGGTCTTGCCTATACGTAGGAAAATGATATTCTGAGGATGAATCTGAAGTTTTGCCTTTGCAGTAGGCTCACTGGGGATGATCTTTCTCTTTTTGGTGATCCACCGGGGAATTGATTGCCTTCCCGGGGATCTAATTTTGATTTGCCCCCTGAGGGAATGGAGTTTTGACTCCTTGTTGGATGTTGTTGGTATGAGCTGGCTTTGCCGATACTCTTGTTTCATTGGGATTTTCTATTCCTTCTTTTTCGTTGATTTTCCCTTTTCTGAGGTGACCTACTTAGGGATTTTATTGATTGCCTAAAAGTTAGGATTGATTTCGCCTTTTTTTCACGATTTATCTCTTTTTTATCGCGATTTTGAAACCTGGCTTTTTAATGGGGATAATGCGTAAGCCTTTTTACTTTTTAGTCTCTTTTTATTACGCTGGCTTTTTCCCTTCTTTTGGGGGGGGTCCACTAGGGATGACATTTTATTTCTTTAGTGATCCACCAGGGAATTAGTTGACTTCCTGGGGATCAGATTTTTCTTTTCTTGGCTCCTTGATTGATGTTGATGCGAGTTATACTTGTGAAGCTCTTATTCCACTGGGGGATGGGAATTTCTGATTCCTTTTTGTAAAATTTTTTGGCGATCCACTTGAGGATTTTTATTCGGCCCTCTCTGTCATGGCCTTTTCGGACATCCGCTGGGGATGCAAGGGTTTTTTCTTTTCTCTTTTTTTGTTGAGCCCTTGAAGATTGGACTCTTTTGACTGTTGATGATGATGGGCTCTTGAAGCCTTTATTCTCCATTGGGGAGTGTGGAGGAGACTTTGGGTGAGTGTGCTCGATGACTCATGTAGTGGTAATGCTGAGCCGTGAGGAGAATTTTTGTTTTGCCTTCGGAGTAGGAAGGGATCCTCTTGGGGATGACTAAGCCTTTCCGTCGGCTTTTCTTTTATGATGTCCCTCTTTTATTGGGTGATGATTGGAGCTTTGGCTTCTGGAAGCTTCTTATGACAACTTGCTCTTCTTTCTTGAGGGAGAGCAATGTTTGGAGACTTATTACTTTCTTGTGCCTTCTTTTCTGGGTAGAAGGATGGTAGCTGAAGCTCTTAATTTTCAGAAGCTCTTATTCTGCTGAGTCGTTTGATTAATGACTTGCTTTGTTTTCTTGAGGGCATTATTTGGAGACTCAGTCTCAGTGATCCTGTTTTCAATCACAAACATGGAGCTAGTCTCCTTATATGCATGAATGCTTTTCGTTTTTTTTTTTGTTATTTGTCTGAAGTAATTTTTATTTCTTTCATTTTTTACATTGACAAAGTCGTTTTGTGAGACTACTTGTGTGTGGATGCCCTAAATGCAATCTATTCTTTTTGATTGATGCATCTGGAAAAGTGACTGGCATTCTCCTGCTGGACTTTCATGATTATGATGAAGGACCCCTCTCTTTTATTCATTTTTTGGTTTAGCCCTATCTTTTGCCTAGACCGCCCTTTTGGGGTTTTTGGTCTAGCGGGCTGCCTTAATTTTTGCCTAGGATATCTTAGCGGGTTTTTTCCTTTTTTATGAATGCCCTAACTTTTGCCTAGACCGCCCTTTGCGGGTTTTCGATCTAGCGGGCTACCCTATCTTTTGCCTAAGAATCTGCTAGCAGGCATTATTCTTTTTTTTTTATTTTTCTCATTTCTCTTTTCTCTTTTCTTTTTTGAGAGATAGGAGCCTATCATATGCTTGCAATGTTTGCGATATGCATCCTATAATGCTATTTGAATTAATATTTCAAAAGGATTAATCAAATGTACTTTTACTTCGGATGAGCTTCTGACATTATGTGCTTTGTCGACATGATAGGCTGTACCGATTTTGCCGTCGCGATTTTTCCATGACCGAAGAATGATTGTGTAGAGCGACTTGCCATGTCAGTGCGCCCCTCCCTTTCCTCGGGGATGTTAATCCTCCTATTGATTATGATCTCAACATTTCCCTACTACTTACTAGAATGTCGTAGTGGTAAGGGTCAAGAGAAGAGAAAGAAGAGGATATTTAATTCAAAGGCTTGTGTTTTAGAATTGTTTTATTTTGACAAAAAAAATGGTTTTTGTAAGCACGGCTAGCCAAGGTTGGTTAGAGTGTTTAGGCTAGTTTAAACAACGTTTTGTTTATGGAGTGGCGTCTTGTTCTATGGCGCTTGCTATGACTGATTGACTTCCCTAGTCCGCCCTTTGGGTTTTCAGTCTAGGATGTTGTGTTTTGTTTTGTCCTAACTTTTGTCTAGGTTTCTTTTTTCTTGCTTTGGGAAACCTAGCGGACTTTACTTTGTAACCCTAACTTTTGCCTAGGCTACCCTTTATGGTTGTTCGGGTTTCCTAGCAGGTTTACCCTAACTTTTGCGTAGCCCCCTTAATGGGTTTCCTACCGGGTACCTTGCCCCTTTTCTTTTCGGCCTTTAGCTTCTATGGGCTTCTTTTGATTTTTGTTTTCTTTTTGCACAACATTGGCGAAACACGGCTTTATTTATGACGAGGTAAAACTTTATTTTGTGTTTCTAGTCAATCAGTGGTGATGGATTTGACTTTTATTTTGGTCAATGGCGCATTTTGATTACTTTGACGCACTTTTGAAAACGTTTGCTTAAACATGGTTATTAATGAGGTTTAGACATTAATAGCAAGAAGAGAAGCAGATAGTAAGAATGACATTCTTTGTAATTAATAGGGAAATGTGTGCTCTACAATGCTCGGGGGTCGGGCTGGCCCCGAGGAGTAATCTCTAATAGTCATTGGATTTACAAACCCTAAGAATCAGAAGGAGAACGCCTAATGACTAAAGTCGCTTTTGAAGCTTGAACCCCTCTGTTTGGGAAAATCTGATTCAAGGTACAGAGGGGAGACTTCCCTTTTCTCCATGTAGCTTGATCCTTTGTAGGGTAAAGCTTCAAAGGATTGTCTTTAAAATCTGGTGGCTCCCTTATTCCTTGAGAGTTTCTAATGAGCCCTTGGTTTGGGCGATATCCATATTTTCTTCATCATGTGGGTCACCTTCATACTGTTGGGGAAGTCTTTTTATGTTGGAAAAAGATATTTCAAAGGTTCTCTTCAGCCGCATCCATTCAAGGTAGGGCAGACGACTTACTGATCCGAATGTCATTTTTAGCTTGAACCGTGACCAGCTTGTTGCCTGCCGTGAGTTTGTCTCTTTGACGGAGCGTTGAATCCAAAGTCTCTTCAATTTCCTCTTTGGGTTATGTTTCCTTCGGTCTTATTATTTTTTTCCTTTATTTTTGGGAGCATTGTCTGGTAGCTCCTCGGGGGTGTAAGTTCTTCCATTTCTAATTCTACCCCCAATGCTATCTATGTTAGAGATATCCTCAATGATGGGTTATGTTTTTGCATGTCTCCATGGTACAACTTTATTTGATTCGAGATATGGACAAATGTAATGGCGTCCTTGCCCCCTTATCCTTATTATCTTCTTTACGCGGATCAATCGTTGGAGAGAACTTTGACGACGAAAGGTTTGCTCTTCATCTTATTCTGATTCGTGGAAAGCACATCGACTAATCCTTTCTTTTTATTATCTTATTATTATTAAAGTGAGAATGAATGCAATTTATGAATGCAATAGACGTTTGAAGAGATGATGAAAACAAACAATTTTATTTATTTCATCCAGACAGTGTACATTCCTCAATGCAATGTTTCAAAGCACATTTTAAAAGCGAAAAGCGCATAGGTTGGTTAAAATTTGTATGTATTTCCTTTTTTGACTTCCCATGCATGGCATGCGAATGCCCTAATCCTCTTTTCATGACATTGAGGAATGTCCACTTCTTCGATTGTCTATTATTAGATGCATGTTATGAGGATGAAGTTTGGTGGATGCATGTATTATCATGTTTTATTTTCTAACATGATGTATGATAGTGTTTGGGATTTTGTGTTTTTTTTTTGTATGCGGATGAGAGCATGAAGAATATCAGCCGCTTTCTAGAATGCAAAATGATTTTTATTGTTTAAAATGAATGATTTATGAGATGGATATTCCTTAAGACAATGGCTTAGGTATCCTCCTTAAAGCTTATGCTTTGTGGGGTATCATACCCACCTTGGTGTAATGGTTCTTTCCCCATCACAGACTTGACAAGTATAATGGGAATCACCATCACACCTTAGTACACTTGTCCCTTCCTTGTCGCGAAGGTCACAAATGTGCTCGGGGCCTCTTTCGCCATTGTCTTAGGGATATCTAGTGCTCCCTATAATGAATGTATTTATGCATGCACCAGTACAAAAGGGCGATAGATGTTCAAAGTGGCATAACTTTTGATTGAGATGTCCGATTTGGACGCACAACATATCAAAACGAAGAGGAAAAGGTGAAGAATCAAGTTGCAAATTCCTATAGGGGATTTGGCCCAGTAATTTTCCCAAAAAATGCCTCTAAGGCCCATTTTTTAGGGATTTATTAAAATGATGCGTATGCAGACTCTCCTTATGCATTTATTTTCTCTTTTGGTTTTTCCACTTATGACATGATGCGATATGAATGATACGACTTTGTCAAAACTATTTTATAAATGTTTTGATTTTGTTATTATTATTTTATTTATTTTGGATTTATTTTTTTATTTTTATTTTATTTTATAGCCTTTTATCTCTTCTGTCGGACTGCGTGGCTACTTAGCTTACAAAGAACCTGAAACCAGGCTAGCTAAAAGGCAGACTGTCCGAGATAAAAAAAATGGCTTTATGCGAAAGAATATTTAGCGTCCCTTATCTCTTCTGTCGGAACTGCGTTGCTACATAGCTTACAAAGAACCTGAAACCAGGCTAGTTAAAAGGCAGACTGTCCGAGATAAGGGCATTTATTAAAGAAAAATATTTTTGTGATTTTTGTTCTGTTGTTTGTTTATGCTATGCAACAAACAAATGTAGCAAACATATGCACACACAATTCGATCATCCACGAACAGGCGAGAATTCGTTTTTATCACGAGGTAGGGTTTTCCTGCAGAAAATTGCATTGGCGAGGGTAGGTTCTAACTGTTCTCACCAGGCTAAGGCCCCCAAGGTGCCCCCATTATAGGGTCCCCACTCTCCAGCCTTCCGACCATGCTTAGCACTAAGGCCATAGTCAGTCTTGTTGCCAAAAGAGGAAGGTTATCACCTTGAGTGGTGGTTTCCGATCACACTGGTGGGCTCAAGGCCCTCACTACTGCCACCCACTCCCTATGGATTTCTCACTTGCCCCCGGGTATAGAGGGAACTATAGTGTGCAAGGGTTTGTGTACAGTTTGTATTTCACACAATTACGTAAGTATAAACAAGCAACAGTTATTAAAGCCAAACCGTAAAACATGTTATAATACAAGTTAAGGGCAAAAAGCGTTATTTTCTTGGTTTATTTATTTTTAAGTCGGCCCATCACTAAATGGGATCAACTCTCGAGGCTTCCCCAGTGGAGTCGCAATCTGTCGCCGCCGTCAAAAAGAGAGGCGGTCGGAGCGACGCGATGGTTTCGACCCTCTTGTTTTCGCATTTTTTATGGGTGGTTACAACGCCTTTAGGTTGTCCGATAATCGGGCTAACCTAGGGGCGAGGTTTTCGAAAGGTTGTCCTTGGGTTGTCCGATAACCAGGCTAACCCAAGGACTAATTTTTGAAGGGTTTTGTGGAGTCGCCACCGATGTTTTTACTAGAAACATCAGAAAAGGAGTTTAAAAGGCGTTGGTTTTCGAAAAACCAACCTTGGTCATTAGAACCAGAGTTGGGTAAGGGAGTTAGTTACGCGTAAAGGAAGTGTTAGTTCCTTTACGACGCCCCTTTCGGGTTCCCTATGACAGGCCAGCTATTTTGTTAATAAATAAACCGGAAAAACATGCTTTTGCCCTTTTATTTTGCAGAATTTAAAACTATGACTACATGGCCCTAATCTATTTCATAATTTAAAATTAAAGCAGTAAAAGTGGAGAGGGAGAGTTTAAACCTCCGAAGCAAGCTTTCTTTTTATTTCCTTTAAAAGAGGGTGCTTTGTGGCAGCCCTTCACTCTACACAGCGCTGGAAACTTTTCTAGACGCCGAAAAACGCTCACAAAGGCACTCAGAAACTCCGGAAATGCGTCGGAGGGATTCTAGAGAGAGGTTTTAGAGAGAAGGGAGAGCAAAAGCTGTGTGGTGTGTGGAAATGAGGGGGGGGAGCCCCTATTTATAGGTTTTCGCGCTTGACAGTGGCGAGACCGCCGTTCTCGTCTGACAGGGTCGAGACCGCCGTCTCGCCAAACGAGACCGCCGTCTCGCCATGCCAAAGTGGCGAGACCGCCGTCTGGGAAAGCGAGACCGCCGTCTCGCCATTCGCAGGTGGCGAGACCGCCGTCTCGTTTGGCGAGATGGCGGTCTCGCCATTTGCATGAGGCGAGACGGCGGTCTCGATTTCGAGACGGCGGTCTCGTCCCAAAAAGGCGAGAAACCTTATTTTTGTGCCGAAAATCCTTCCTATCCTAGTATGGGGCCTAATAGTCTCTCCTAGTGGCTTGTTAGGCTTCGTCCATCTTCGAATAGGAAGTCTTTTACTCTTTATTTGGAGGCCGGGCAAGATTTGGGGTCTACATGAATAAATTGATTTCAAAAGACTTAGTTATTGGTTTGCCTAAGTTAAAATTTGAAAAAGATAGATTGTGTGATGCATGTCAAAAGGGTAAACAAGTAAAATCATCATTTAAATCAAAGAACGTCATTTCCACTTCAAAACCCCTAAAATTATTACATTTAGATTTATTTGGACCTTCTAGGATAAAGAGTTTTGGTGGAAATTATTATGGTCTTGTGATTGTTGATGATTACTCTAGGTATACTTGGACATTTTTCCTAACTATGAAAAGTGAAGCCTTTAAAGTCTTTAGAAAATTTGCAAAACAAATTCAAAATGAGAAAGACTTAAGAATTAAAGTTTTAAGAAGTGACCATGGTGGTGAGTTTCAAAATGAAAAGTTTGAAAGTTATTGTGAAGAAAATGGAATATTACATAACTTTTCTGCTCCTAGGACTCCCCAACAAAATGGTGTAGTTGAAAGGAAAAATAGGTCATTAGAGGAACTTGCTAGAACTATGTTAAATGAATCTAATGTTCCTAAATATTTTTGGGTTGATGCGGTTAATACTGCATGTTATGTTTTAAATAGAATGCTCATTAGGTCAATTATTAAATCTGCTCCCTATGAATTGTTTAATGGTAGAAAGTCTAATGTTGCTCATTTGAAAATTTTTGGATGTAAGTGCTTTGTGTTAAATAATGGAAAGGATAACTTAGGAAAATTTGATTATAAAGCTGATGAGGGCATTTTCTTAGGTTATTCATTAACTAGTAAGGCTTATAGGGTGTTTAATAGAAGAACATTAAATATTGAAGAATCTATTTATGTTACATTTTATGAAATTGTAGACCTTGGGGGAAATCCTCTTGAGTCAAATAAAGAACTTGCAGGTGATGATGAATATATAAGAGAGGCTCTTGATGAATTGTATTTGGAAGAAAATGAGCCTTCTCAAACACCTGAATTAGCAAAAGAATGGCAATCGCCAAGAGGACTCTCAATGGACAATATCATAGGTGATATCTCAAAAGGGGTAAGAACTAGAAATATGACTAACTTCTGCATGTCTGTAGCTTTTGTGTCTCAGATAGAACCCAAAAATGTTGAGGAAGCACTTAAAGATGAACAATGGTGCATAGCAATGCAAGAAGAACTTAACCAATTTGAAAGGAATCAAGTCTGGGAATTAATCCCAAGGGAAGAATCACATCAAGTTATTGGAACCAAATGGGTGTTTAGAAATAAGCTTTATGAAGATGGAAATATAACAAAGAATAAAGCCAGACTTGTTTCCAAAGGCTATTGTCAGGAGGAAGGTATAGACTATGATGAAACTTATGCTCCTGTTGCCAGGTTAGAGGCTATACGCCTACTTCTTGATTATGCATCTTTGATGAAATTTAAATTATATCAGATGGATGTTAAGAGTGCATTTTTGAATGGTTTTATTAAAGAAGAAGTATATGTGGAGCAACCCCCTGGATTTGAAGATTTTAGTTATCCTAATCATATTTTTAAATTAAAGAAAGCATTATATGGGTTGAAACAAGCTCCTAGGTCTTGGTATGAAAGATTAAGTAGTTTCCTAACTTCAAATGATTTTTCTAGAGGAAAAATTGATTCTACTCTGTTTATAAAGAAAGTTAAAGAACATATCTTATTGGTCCAAGTATATGTTGATGATATTATTTTTGGATCAACTGATAATTCGTTATGTGTAGAATTTTCTAAGATAATGCAGGGAGAGTTTGAAATGTCTATGATGGGAGAATTGACATTCTTCCTTGGACTTCAAATCAAGCAACTTAAATATGGCATCTTCATCTCTCAAATAAAATACTGCAAAGAGATACTTAAAAAGTTCGGAATGGATACCTCAAAGGAAGCTAACACACCCATGGGAACTTCATGCTATTTAGACAAGGATGAATCAGGTTTGGAAGTTAATCAATCTATGTATAGAGGTATGATAGGTTCACTGTTATACTTAACTGCTAGTAGACCTGATATTATGCATTCTGTCTGTGTGTGTGTTAGATTTCAGGCTTGTCCAAAAGAATCTCACCTAATTGCAGTAAAACATATTTTAAAATATTTAAAAGGAACTACTGGTTTTGGCTTATGGTATCCATCTGATGCTTGTACTAGTTTAATAGGATATTCTGATGTTGATTATGGTGGATGCAAAATTGATAGGAAGAGTACTAGTGGGACATGTCATTTGTTAGGTTCATCCTTAGTATCTTGGCATTCTAAGAAACAAGTTTGTGTTGCTTTATCTACCACTGAAGCTGAATATATTGCAGCTGGTAATTGTTGTGCTCAAATTCTGTGGATGAAACAACAGTTAGAAGATTATAGTATATTTTTAAATGACATACCTTTGATGTGTGATAATACGAGTGCAATCAATCTTACTAAGAATCCAGTAATGCACTCTAGGACTAAGCACATAGAAATTAGACATCATTTTTTGAGAGATCATATCAGCAAAGGAAACTGTAAAATAGAGTACGTTGATACAAAGCATCAATTAGCAGATATATTTACTAAGCCTCTACCCAAGGATAGATTTTATGATCTTAGAAGAGACTTAGGGATATTAGAAATAGCTTAAATTCTGCTTAATCAGACAGTTTTTGGATGTTTGTAAGGATATAATTCATTATACAGGATGTTAATAGTTTATCATGTGTAAAAACCTCAAAAATTTGATGTACTCTCTGGAATAATCGATTAATTGGAGTTATAATCGATTATTTGCATCCAAAACACCCAAAACATGACATTCCTCTCTGGAATAATCGATTAACTCGACCATTAATCGATTAAAACCAGTATTAATCGATTACCAGCCCAATTTAATCGATTAAATGGGTCTGGTAGTGGTTTAATCGATTAAATTGAGAATTAATCGATTAAACCTGGCAAGTTTGGCTTCCTAGCCGTTGCCAACGGATCTTTTGCACCCTATACACTTTCATATGTCCGTTGGAGTTGTTTGGCTATAAATAGGGACCTCTATTTCACTTCTACTCACTCCTATCTCTTGAAATCAAGTTTTCTTACCTTATTCTATCAATATTGCCTTATTCTCACTTCACTTGTCCTCTTAAAATCTTCTTGTTACTCTCTTAATTCTTCAATGGCCTCATCTTCTCGTGCAAAAATCCCCACTAGAAGAAGATCTGCACCCTCTTCTCATCCCCGTCCTAATTCTGTAGAAGGATGGATCTCTGATGCAGATGGCCAACAAGAATTTATGTCCTATTGGAAGGAACGTGCTATTATTTCTCCTAAGTTCCTTATTGGTGAGCAATTCATCAGTAGGGGATTCAACTTTCCTAATCTTCTTGAAATTCAAGGAGTTCTCCCTTTCATCCAAATGCAAGGTACGTATTATCGTGACTTAGTTAGGGTATTTTACTCTAGGTTCAAATTTAGAGATCAAATTGCTACCTCTAGAGTAAAGGGCGTCACAATTATTCTTGATGATGATATTTGGGAAAACGTTGCCCACTTTCCTATTAGAGAAGATGTTATTAACGTGTATGGTGAGTTAGATGATTTTGACAGGATCTTGACTTACCAATCTTTTCTGCGAAATCCCTCCATGGAGATTGGGCGTCTCCTTCTTACTGGACCTTTGAAAAAGGAGGAACGCATGATTTTACATTTACTTGTCTGGATTCTATGTCCTCGGGCTACAAATCATGCTCAATGTTCTTCAATTGATCTTCGTATTATTCATGCCATAATGAATAATGAGCCTTTAGACTAGGGCGTTCTTGTCACCATGACTATGTTAAAAGCCAAACGCCATCCCACCTTCAAAATTCCATATGCTCTCCTTGTCTCTCACATCCTTGAATACAAAAGAGTAAATGTCGAAGGTGAACAAACAGTGTGAACAAATAACATGAATCGTATGCTAGACAACACATTAATCCAACTTTAAATGGTGCATGTCAACGATATTTATGTTCACAAGGATGATGTTCCAAATGAAGGTGACAATAATGAAGATTCTGATGAAGATATGCCTCCTGCTGGTGAACTTCCCTCTGATCAAATCCAAAGTGTTGGAACTTCCTCTACTCATCAAGAAACTCGACAATCCATGGAAGACATGTTATCTGATATGAATAAGAGGATGCAGGCATTCTTCACTCTTTCTGGAGTACGGCATGAGGAAATAATTCGCCGTATATCTGATGTAGATGATAAAGTGTGCCATTTAGAAAATAGATTTGATGCACACTTTCATAGTGATGATAGTGAAGAATTTTAAATTTGATTGTTATTTTCTTATATTGTAATGAATGCTTATTTCTGAAATAAAATGTGGTGTTCTCTTATTGCTTTGATTGAGGGGGAGTATTCTCCAAGTTATGCATATTTTGAGGGGGAGCCCTTATCACTAGTGGAAAAATATGATTCTATGACGACTTTTTATGACGGTTGTAATCCACCCATCATAGTATATAGAGCGATGGCATTTTTGTAATAATATTATAAACTTTTTATGTCGGTTGTTATATAACCGACATGGTATGTGAGCAAATTCACTTTCTATGTCGGTTAAATTTGAACCGACATAGAAAGTACTTTCTATGTCGGTTAAATTTCAACCGAGATAAAAAGTTCACTTTCTATGTCGGTTAAATTTTAATCGACATAGAAAGTACTTTCTATGTCGGTTCAAATTTTAACCGACATAGAAAGTACTTTCTATGTCGGTTCAAATTTAACCGACATAGAAAGTGTATATTAAATAAAAAAAATTAAATATATAAATATATCAAAATATATAAATATATCAAAATATATAAATATATTTGTATTTATATATTTTGTATATAAATATAATTTATTTGTATGTTATTTATCAAAAAATCATAGTAGCTTAGTGGTTGGAGGATTAGTCTTCAACTCTAAGGTACTGGGTTCGAATCTTGCTAATGACAAACTTCTAATAGATAATAAAATAATATATTATAAAATATAATATAAACGAAATGGAATTGTAAATAAACAAAAATCATAGTAGTTTAGTGGTTGGTCTAATTCTAGACTACAATGTACTGGGTTTGAATCCTGTTAATATAAATTTTCGTAAAAAACCCATTACTTTCTATGTCGGTTCATAACAACCGACATAAAGAGTCATACTTTCTATGATCCCTGTATCTATGTCGCCTCTTTAACCGACATAGAAAGCCTTTTTTGCACTAGTGTATGATTGTTATTAAAGCATGCTCTCAATATTTTATTCTAATCAAAATAGGGGAAGAAATATTTAAAGCCTAATATTATTACTTTTAAATATTATCTGGTATGGTTAATGTGTTTATTAGTATGACAGATAAAACAGGTTATTACAAGGCTTTAAAAGAAAATTTTGATCATCATCAAAAAGGGGGAGATTGTTGAACATTCAAGGACTTGATGTTGAACTTGCTAGACATGAAGCTTGTTGATTTTGATGATGATTCAAGAACACAAGACTTAGAATGTTGAAGACTTGTTTTATAGTGTAATAACTCTGTTTTAATTAGATTGAGTCTGTAATATTAGAGTTTGAGATAGCCGGTACATAGTCTGCACCTTAGAAGCTTCAAAAAGCTCAAATTTATCAAAGAGGCTCGGCTTTAATCGATTAAAACAGTGAGAAAAACCATTTTCTGTATCTGCTCACTGAATTAATCGATTAACACCCCTGTTAATCAATTAACAGGTCATTTAATCGATTAAAACAGAGAGTTTTGGGGTTCTGTTGATTTTGGCTCTGTAATAATCGATTAACACTTCATTTAATCGATTATTTCAGTCAGATTTTGATTTTTAACTTCAAATCAACCCTATTTTCGAAAACCCTATTTCCAAGAACCCTAGTTTCGAAAATCCCATTTCCAAAACCCTAATTTATCTACTTAAGCATCTCTATGGCACTCAGAAAAATAAGAACAACCTTTTTCATACAAAAGTTAAGTGCTGTGAGTGCCAGAGAACTGTTTGTTGCAAGAAAAAGGGGCTTTTGGAACCTGGTGTGGGCTAGAAGCGATAAGAATCACTAAGTGGAGTTCTTAGTGGATTGTGTGTTGTGCCGTCTCTAGGGAAAGCTGTTCTTCATCTCTTGTGGATTTCAAGAGAGGTGTTTTCTTTACTTTATCTTTTCCATTGTAATTTGTTTGTAACAAACTTTGATTATAGTGATAGCGTTAATCCTCTGTTTGAGTGATTAGTAACTGGACGTAGGGTCTTTTGATCCGAACCAGTATAAATCTCCTGTGTAAGATTCTATCTCTTCTCTATTTACATTTACACAGTTTTTAATTGGTAAAATTTGGGGAAAATTTTGAAAACCTAATTTTTGTTAAGAAACAAATTCACCCCCCCTCTTGGTTTTTGTCCGACCACGCGAACATTCCGCTGCGCGATTCTAACAAAATTTGCTTTGCAAACTTCCTAAAGACCTTAAAAGCTTCACTTTTTAATATTAAGAAAATTGTCCAAGTATATCTAGAAAAATCATCAACAATCACAAGAGCACAATAATTTCCACCAAAACTTTTTATCCTAGATGGACCAAATAAATCTAAGTGTAATAATTCTAAAGGTTTTAATGTGGAAATAACATTCCTATATTTAAAGGATGATTTCACTTGTTTACCTTTTTGACATGCATCACATAATCTATCTTTTTCAAATTTTAACTTAGGCAAACCAACAACTAAGTCCTTTCATATTAATTTGTTTAATTGATGCATATTTATATGAGCCGCTCTCTTATGCCATAAGCATGGGTTTTCTTCCTTAGCAACTAAGCATGTTATACTAGTATCATGTATACAATCCAAATCAATCAAATAGATATTATTATGTCTAATTCCTTTCAATGCTACATTTTCAGAATTCACTAAATGTATGGTACAAAACTTACTTTCAAATATTACCTTGAATCCTTTGTCACAAAGTTGACTTATACTTAGGAGATTATGTTTTAGCCCATCAACAAGAAGCACATCCTTTATCTCCAAAGTGTTTTCACCACCAATGTTTCCGATTCCAAGTATCTTTCCTTTGTTGTTGTCCCCATAGGTTACATATCCTTGTTCTTTAGCTTTGAAACTTACAAATTTCGTTTTGTCTCCGGTCATATGTTTTGAGCATCCACTATTAAGATACCACATAGACTTCTTGAATTTGGAAATTTCCTACAAAAGAAGAACATAGTAATCTTAGGTCCCCATAACTTTTGAGTCCTTGGGGTTAGAGACAAACAAATAATTTAACTATAGGAACTCAAACATATTTTCCTTTAGGAACACCAAAATGCTTAATTCTACATCTATTTGAAGTATGACCATGTTTCATACAATAAAAGCATGCATTAGATGTGATTTTAGAATATGATACATTTCTAACTATTGACGTTTTAGTTCCTTTTTCAACCCATACTCTTCTATTTTTAATTTTAGGCTTTTTCAAGGGAACATGATAGTTTTCTCTATTCTGAACAATAGCAACTTTATACTTATAATTATCACTTATTTCCTTCTTAGCTTTATCAAGCAAATGTCTAAATAAATCAATTTCATGTTCATACTCTTTACATGATGCACATGCTATATTCTTATTATCCTTTTCCTCTAAACATACAATTTTCATTTTTAAGGACTCCACCTCTTCTTCGGATTTATTCAAACACTTTTTCACATATTTGTATTCATTTTTCAAGTCCTTAAAAGCATTAAACAATTCTTCATATGCATTTTGTAATTCATCAAAGTTATTTTCATCAACACTTGAGGAAGAGTCGAAATCACTAACCTCAAAGTCGGAAGATATATTGTCTTTTGCCATTAAGCAAATGTTAGCTTCTATTTCCGAATCACTTGACTCCGAACTAGAGTCACTATCATCCCAAGCAATGTAGGCTTTCTTCTTGAAGAATTTCTTGCCTTTATGATCTTCATTCTTCTTATTTGCACATTCAGTTTTTACATGTCCTGTTTCACCACAACCATAACATTTAATATTTAAGGAAGTATTTTCTCTTACCTTTCCCTTACCTTTGAAGGGTTGCTTCCCTTTGGCTTTCATGAACTTGGTAAATTTCTTTATCATAAGACTCAATTGTTCTTCTTCTTCTTCTTCAATTTCTGAGTCTTCTTCTTCCTTCTTGTTCTTATTCTTGGAAATTTCAGTTTTGAAGGCTAGGTTCCTCTTTTGATGTTGACCTTCTTCATCATTTAGTCTTCCAAGTTCAAGTTCGTGCTCTCTCAACTTTCCAAAGAGCGCCGCCATAGACATTGTTGCTAGATTTTGTGACTTCGTGATGGCAGACACCTTAGGTTGTCATTTCCTATCCAAAGATTTCAAAATTTTTACATTTAATTCATCAACATAAAAAATTTTACCTAACCCGGTGAGATGATTCACTATGTGCGTGAAACGCTTTTGAACGTCAAAGATTGTTTTCCCTTGTTGCATCCGGAACATCTCATATTCTTGAATCAATTAATTCTTCCATGCTCTTTTTACATCGTCAGTACCTTCGTGGGTTACTCTTAACATTTCCCACATTTCTTGAGAACTTTTACAAACAGAGATCCTGTAAAACTCATCAATGGTTAAAGCAGATGAAATAATATTTCTATCCCTAACATCATATTGGGCTTTTCTATTTTCCTCAGTCGACCATCTAGAAAATGGTTTTGGTACTCTTCTCCATTTTCAGTAACTTTAGGAATAAAAGGTCCGTTTAAAATTGCGTCCCAAACACCTCTATCAACAGACTCTAAAAATATTTGCATTATAACTTTCCAAAACAGATAATTTTGTCCCGCAAAAAGTGGGGGTCTATTGATAGAAGCACCCTCGGCAAACGTTTGATTTTGTCCGGCCATTTTTGAAAATTGAATCACTATCAAAGCAAGCTCTGATACCACTTGTTAAAATCGCGCAGCGGAATGTTTGCGTTTACGGACAAAAACCAAGAGGGGGGTGAATTGGTTTCTTAACAAAAATTAGGGTTTTAAAATTTTCCTCAAATTTCATCGATTAAAATGCTGTGTAAAGTAAATAGAGAAGGGATAGAGTATTACACAGTCGATTTATACTGGTTCAGATCAAAAGACCCTACATCCAGTTGCTAATCACTCAAACAGAGGATTAGCGCTGTCACTATAATCACAATTATACAAACAAATTACAAATGAAAAGATAAGGTAAAGAATAGACCTCTCTTAAGTCACACAAGAGATGAACACCTCCTTTGAATCCACAAAGGATGAAGAACAACTTTCCCTAGAGACGGCACAACACACAATCCACCAAGAAAACTCACTCAGTGATTCTTATCGCTTCTAGCCCACACTAGGTTTCAAAAGCCCCTTTTTCCTCCCAACAAACAGTTCTCTGGCAGTCACAGCTCTTAACTTTTGTTTGAAAAAGGTTGTTCTATTTGCAGAGAGCCTTAGAGAACCTTAAGTAGAAAGATTAGGGTTTGGGAATTGGGGATTTTCGAAAATAGATGAATTGGGAATAGGGTTTTCGAAACTTGGTCCAATTTTGAATTTCAAAACACATATCTGACAGAAATAATCGATTATCTAGAGTGTTAATCAATTATTCCAGAGTCAAATTCGCAGAGAACCCAAAACAGCTTCAGTTAATCGATTAACAGGGCATTTAATCGATTAACAACCCAGTTAATCGATTAACAGGGTGTTTAATCGATTATTCCAGAGAGCAGATGCTGAAAATGGTTTTCTCTCTGTAATAATCGATTATCCTGTCATTTAATCGATTAATCCAGTATGTTTTTGATAAAAATGAGTTTTTAAAGCCTTTAAAGAGTGGACTATGTGCTGGTTATCTTGGACTCTAATATTACAGACTCAAAATCATAAAAACAGAGTTATTATATAACATTACAAGTCTTCAAATATTTAAGTCCTTTATTCTTGAATCATCATCAAAATCAACAAGCTTCATATCCATATATGTTCAACATTCATATCCTTGTATGATTCAACAATTTATTGATAAATGAGCAAAAGTTTATTTCTCTTATAGAAGGATTTCAAGGGAGTTTAGAAGAATGGTTGGTCAGGGTTGGCTATACTATTTAGGCTTAAACAGTCATGTCTATGATATCTGTTCGGGGAAGTGTTCATCCCTAGTGTGATTCTAAGGAGGTGTTCATCCTTTGTGTGTTGGTGGCAAAGGAGGTGTTTTTCATCATTTGATTTGTTTAGAGGAGGTGTTCATCCCTAGTGGGATTCTAGGGAGGTGTTCATCCATAGTGGGTTTCTAAGGAGGTGATTATTTTTTTATCTAGTTTAATTTTTACTGGTTCCTCTGCTGAGTTGACTGTAATTTGTAAACTAAATTTGAAAGATAGTGAATTGGGGTCACTCTTGTGATTAGAGTTGACTGGGTGCTGGATGTAGGGTTGGCTATACCCGATCCAGTATGAATTACTGTGTGCTTTTCTCTTCCTTATACCTATGTGATAACATCTACTTATTTCCTTCCCTTTATCTCTCTGATTATATCGTTTTCGCTATATTTGTATTTTATCTAATAATTAAAATTGAATTAACAAATTATTTGACATCTTAAATTAAATAATTTTTTAATTTCGCATATAATTTAATTTGTGCATCTATTCACTCCCCCCCCCCCTCTAGACGTCATTTCTCTAACAAGTGGTATTAGAGCTTGATTAGATAAGATATTTCTAAAAGATTTGTCAAGATGTCTATGCAGAATCAGGTTTACAGGGAAGGAGCCTCAATAAATAGACCACCATTATTTGAAAGAGAAGATTATCAGTTCTGGAAGGCAAGAATGAAAATATTTTTACTAACACTAGATTATGGTGTTTGGGATGCTATACTCAATAGTCCCTACATTCCGATGAGAACAACGGAGTCTGGAGATGCTCCAAAGACTTTTGACCAATGGACGCTGGATGAAAACAAGTGTGTCCAATATGATGTAAGAGCCTGAAACGCTATTATTTTTGCCTTAACTCATAATGAATTTTTCAGGGTCTCACAATGCAAGACGACAAAAGAAATATGAGACACTCTTGAAGTGATACATGAAGGAACCAATGAAGTAAAGCGAGCACGTAAGAACACACTCATCCAGGAGCAGAATGAAAGCATCATGGATTTCTAGACACGCTTCACACATATAGTAAATCACTTGAAAGCATTAGGAAAGAGTTTTGACAATGAGGAGTTGAACACAAAAATCTTGAAATCCTTAGACAGGAATTGGCAACCAAAGGTCACTGCTATTATAAAATCAAAGGATCTCACAGAAATGAATATTGCTACTCTATTTGGAAAGTTGCGAAAGCATGAGATGGAACTATAAAGGTTAAAGAATGGTGAATAGAACCAGACCAAGACGATAGCTCTAAAAGCAGAAAAATATTCACAAGATGAAAGCGAAAATGAAGGTAAGTTTTCGGATTCTGATATATCTCTTTTAGCTAAACAATTTTCTTGTTTTATGAAGAACAGGAAAGAGAGACAGTAAAGAAAAGAGAAAATCAATAGGTACGAGTGTTATGGATGTGGAAAGCTTGACCATATCAAACCAGACTGTCCAAAACTTAAGAAAGAGAAGAAAGATGTGAAAGAGAAGAAGAAAGAGAAGAACGGTATCTATAAGAGAAAATGCAAATCTTATATTGCTTGGGAGGATAATGATTCTTCCACAACACAAGAGACTTATTCCGAAAGTAGTGATGGAGAAGAAGAAGCAATTCTTTGCTTGATGACAAAAAGTGATAATGAAGCATCATCACAAGAAACCTCATCACAAGTAAGTAGCACAAAATCCTCAAATGCATATGATGAATTGTTTGAAGCCTATCAAGAAATGTTTGAACATCTTGAAGCTAAGAAACATGTTGCACTTAAACAAAAGTTTTATACAGCAGAAAATACTATTAGTATTCTTGAAGAAGAAAATGAGTGCTTAAAGAAGGATGTTGAGAAATTTAAAACTATGTCTAAAAATAAAGAAGTTGTTGAACCTTGCGAAAATTGTAATTATTTGAAAAATGAGGTTTTCAAGTTAGAGAAAATAATGGGTGATTTTTCTAAATCTTTTGCAAATCTTGATTCTATGTTAGGTTATTAAAGAGTGGATTCTAGCAAAGCTGGACTTGGTTACAAACCCAAGGAAAGTTTAGAACCTTATAAAACTATTTTTGTGAAAGAGTCAAGGAAAACAGATGAAAAACCAATTTCAAAAACTTTGAGAAACTCATTTAGACCTCTTCAAAGAAAACCAACATGTTTTTATTGCATGAAATTAGGTCATACATTAAATAGATGTTACATAAAATATTTTGACATATCCAATGGCAAATATGAATGGGTGCCTAAAGGAACAAAGCATTTATACATGTCTAGATGATAGTTTGAGCATCTAATAGATTATGAATTTTTAGAAAAAAAAATTGTCATAATCGATTATTACAAAAAACTTTGAAAGTTTGAAAATTTTGTTTAATTACAGGAATTACATAATCTATTATATCATATTGCTATTCATTTATCCTTAGTCTTTTGGTTGAGACTTGTGTTTTTACTAACCTTTAAGGACCCAAAAATAATCAAAGGGTACCTAGATTTGTATGTTGATGATGCAGGTGATTATCAAGGATAAGAAATCAATGCAAGTTATTGGAGCTCAATGGGTATACAGGAACAAGCTAGATGAATAGGAAAATATCACAAAGATAAGTTTATTCTTGTCTCCCATGTCTCTGCATTGAATATCTGCACTTATCTACCACATAAATTCGATTGTTAACCAACTTAGAAATTTGAAAGTTTAAATTTTTAAAATTTGAAATTTGAAAGTTTGAATTTTGAAAATCTGAATTTATGAAAATTTGAAATTATAAAAGTTTGAAATTTGAAAGTTTGAGATTTTTGAAATTTGAAATTTTTGCAGTTTGAGTTTTTTTTTTAAATTTGAAATTTTGTAGTTTGAGATTTTTGAAATTTGAAATTTGAAATTTTTGCAGTTTGAGATTTTTGAATTTGAATTTGAATTAGAATTTGGAATTTGGAATTTGAATTTGAAATTTTTTGCAATTTGAATTTGAAATTTGAAATTTGGAATATGACTGAATTTGAATTTGAAGTTGAAAGTTGCTTCTAAAAGAAGACTGTAATTGAGGGAAACTGCATTCTATTTCATTATCTCTATAATCATTCTATATCCCTATCTTTCTCTCTCTTCATTTGCCTTGGGTATCCTAGATATTGCCTCCTTAATATGATGTTCTTCTCTATGACACTTTGTAATGCATTATCTTCTCTACCTTGATTTATGTACTAATTTGTGCTCAATTTCTAGTGCAATATTTTTCATAATTATCAATGAAACAGGGAGAGATTCTGATGATATTAATCTGTGTGAAACAGGGGGAAATTTTTTTTCTCTTGAAATATTTTTTTATGATTATCAATGAAATAGGGGGATATTTTTTGATGAATTAAAATCTATATCAAATCTATTCCTAATTCTGAATTAAACAGGGGGAGTTGGGAGAAGTTTTGCTCAGATGAGTTAGGGAGAGCTTTGTTATTAACATATCTAGGGGAAGTTTAAATATATTGTGTTAATCTGTGCTACACTATACTGTGTAAATCTGTGCTAATCTTAAGATAGCTATATAGAGTCAAGCATTTTAATTTATTTCAGGTGTTTCCTTGATCATCATCAAAAAGGGGGGGATTGAAAGAAATAAGGGGGAGATTGATGGCAATGTTAAACATGTCCCTACATTCCCAAGAGATGATTTTGATGATGATTCAAGTCAACAACATTCAAGACTCAAGCAAGCTCAAGATATGATTTGATAAAGATTTTATTCAAGATTCAAGCAAGCCCAAGATGATTCCTGAAGACTAGATAGAATCTTAGAATACTGGATATGGAGGTACAAGTTGATGAAGTAATATTATGCATAAGCCTTCAAAGTACAAGTGTGATAAATTTCGTAACATGATATTTTTCACTGTCATAATCAATAATGATGCATCAAAAATGGAAAAATGATTTTCTCTATCATAATTGATTATACTGGTAACATAATTGATTATGGCAGTTCAAATTTGAAAAATATTTATTTTAAAGAATAAATATTTTTTAATACATCCTGATTTTTTGTCTACGAAAGTATTAATGACCAACAGTTATTTTCTAATGTTATGTTCCTATTTAAATGAGTTTTGATGAAAAGTCAAATATACACAATTACAGAATTCGAAAATACAATTTACATTTAATCAATTTTGAGAAAAAAATTATGAGGAAGGCAACAGAGATATTTTACACCTTCTGAGAAAACCCTCTTCTCTGCTGCCTTCTACACTTTCATTGTTAATCATACTTGTTCTTGGAGGTTGGCATTCTACAGGCTTCTACAATTTTTTGTCTCCATTACCCAGGTGTGACTGTTCTTATTTTATTGTCTTCATCCTTTGTGGGTTTAGGTGGTTGTTGTTATTTTATTGCCTTAATCCCTTTTTGTAGGGTTTAGGTGGTTGTTGTTAAATTCCCTGTTTAGGGTTTAAGTGGTTGTTGTTAAATTTCCTATTTATGATTTAAGGGTTTTCTTGTGGACACTGTTTCTTGAGAAGTGTGTTTCTCTGTTCATCCCTTTGATTTGTTCGGGGAGGTGTTCATCATTAGTGAGATTCTAAGGAGGTGTTTTCATCCCTTTGATTTGTTTGGGGAGGTGTTCATCCCTAGTGTGATTCTAGGGAGGTGTTCATCTTTTGTGTGTTGGTGGCAAAGGAGGTGTTTTTCATCCTTTGATTTGTTCAGAGGAGGTTTTCATCCCTAGTGGGATTCTAGGAAAGTGTTCATCCTTAGTGAGTTTCTAAGGAGGTGATTATCTTTTTAATTAGTTTACTTTTTACTGGTTCCTCTGCTGAGTTGATTGTAATTTGTAAATTGAATTTGAAAGATAGTGAATTGGGGTCACTCTTGTGATTAGAGTTGACTGAGAACTGGATGTAAGGTTGGCTATACCTGAACCAGTATAAATTACTGTGTGCTTTTCTCTTCCTTATACCTTTGTGATAACATCTACTTATTTCCTTCCCTTTGTCTCTCTGATTATATCGCTTCCGCTATATTTGTATTTTATCTGATAATTAAAATTGAATTAACAAATTATTTGACATCTTAAATTAAATAAATTTTTAATTTGGAATCTAATTTAATTTTTGCATCTATTCACCCCCTCTAGATTTCATTTGTCTAACACAAGCATCCCCTCTCCGTCTTCAATGATAATCCACGCCTCGATCTTGCCATTGACGGTGTCAACGTGGTCAACCCCGACCTTAATCTTGTCAAAGGTCGCGCCTCTGTGAGAACATGCTGGAGGTCGTCTTTGACAATTTTATGGTCGATGTGGACGACATGAAACTCGTCGACGCCTCAGCAGGGCCTCGCCATGCCGGTGGAGGTGGTTTAGTTCTGCTGCAAATATAATCTAGATCTCCTCCAACAACTCTTCAAGGAAGAAGGATGCGATGCCAAATTCAGATTGGACAAATGTAGCAAACCCTATGTGACCCGATAATTCCAATTACATCGTGGATTTGTAGTTTAAGACTCCAATTAGGGATTTCCTCGTTGTTGATGTTGAAATCTCCACTTTCGAAGACGTTGTTGAGCATGGGTTGGTCACGACCATAACCACCTCTGTCATGAAAAATCTGGGGCTAAAGGCAAGAATAAGTGTGAGAGACGCATCTCAAAATATTAGAGTGAGAAACTTTCGAAATTAAAAGTATACATCAATAGAAATTGAACGTAGAAGGATAGTTAATATTTTTCAACTTTAAATTAAAAATTGATTCATTGTAATGGTTCAAATCAATTGTCACAATTGTATAAGTTACAGTAGTTGATTAACACCATCAAAATGTAACTTCTACTAAATAACATATTATTTGTAGTGCTTGGAGATGGTTTCTTAATTTATTGTTAGATGATTTTGGTGATATCTAAACCAATCGTTAGGTGCCTATATTTGATAAACAAAAGGTACAAAATAAAACTTCAAAATACTGCCATAGATTATTATTGACCTATTGCACTAATTCATAATTCCTTTTTTTAGGGTCTTATGTTAGTTTTTGAGGAGATTTTAGATGGTGTGGAACATAGGTTCTTCCTAAAACATCTATATTATAATTTCAAGAAGAAATTTGGAGGGGAAGCACTAATAAGAGATTTGACTTACAAAAGCAACATATTACCAAGCATGGGAGACAAAAATGGAAAAGTTGAAAAAGGTAAACTTAAAGTATATAAGTGGTTAATTCAATTTTTCGTAAGTGTTTGTGCAAACATGCTTTTAGTTGTTATCCGAGTTATGATATCCTAATTAACAATTTGTTAGAGTCTTTTAATAGTACTATATTGTTAGCTAGAGACAAACCTATAATCACAATGATAGAGTATATTAGAACATACTTGATGAGTAGGTTTGTAACTCTAGGGAGAAACTGTCAAATATATTGGAAATGTCATGCCAAAGCCAATGAAAAAGCTAGATAGAGAGGTTGAAAAAAAGTGTAAATTGGTTATTTTTGTAGTCTAAAAACAATAAGTTTGAAGTTTCTCATGGGTTTACTATGGAAAAATTTATAATTAACCTTAAGGATCATACTTGTAATTGTACATGCCATTTTTGGGACTTAGTGGGTATCTCTTGTAAACATGTTTTTGCTACAATTAATTATAGGCTAGAGAAAACTAAGGAATATGTTCATACGTTTTATAAAAGGGTTGCATATGAAAACTATTATGAACAACAAATTTTTTTCATTAATGGATAACAATTGTGGCTAAGAACAAATTCACAACAAAATTCACCTTCAATATATATAAGACACCTCTAGGAACCTAGAAATTTGAGGAAGATAGAGGCTAATGAGTCTCTAACTCGTTCAAACCTTATTAGGAAAAAACCGTAAGGTGCAACCTCTATCATTAATTTGGCCACAATTCCATAACTTATATAAATCAATTAGTTCATGATACCAAAAAACTACAAAGATAACTTGGAAACAATCTATTACAATCTATTATAGGAACTTTTATACAAAGTATAATATTCATGTTCATTGTGTATGTAGGGAAAAGATAATTTCAAAACAACAAAAACCACACGAAGAACAAATAGGAGTAGAGGTTTCACCTATGATGTGAATAGCAACCCACATTCAGATTTGCTCAGCCAACAGTGGGAAGGAAGACCACATCCAAATCTAATTCGTTCAAGTTAAACACATTAGTAAAGAGGAAGGGAGGAGAACCAAATCTTAATATAACCCAAATTTAAGGCCCTAGTTTGTTCAATAGATGTCATTAAGAAAAAATGTGAAGATTGTTAGGAGTTGTGATATTTTGATGGGCAAGTGTTACCACTTTTGGACTATTTACTTTGACAACTACTTACATTTTAATTACTTTTTGTTTAGTTGAGTGATTGTTGTGTTGTATTCATGCACCAGTGTAACAATATTTATGGAAAAGTTGTATTACTTTTTTAATTTATGTTATGAAAAAGTTGTACTAGTTTTTTTGTTTACGTATTATTTGATTAAGTTTTAAAAAAAGAACAAAACTTACAACATCATAAAAGTTAAAAAATAATAATTCAAAATTCAAAAAAAATGTATTCAACAAAAGTATTTCATGTTGGCAAAATTTGGGTCATGTATATATATATGATACATAATTTAAATGTGTTAGGGTCATTATTTATTAAGCCAAATAATAAAGTGATCTGACTAAATTAAAGTTTTGGCTAAAGGCATATGTCATGAAAATAAAATTGTGTAGAGACCATTGAGCAATTTCTAATTTGATGAGGGGCCAAATTGGAAATACTAAAACTTAAGTAATTAACCTAATTCTGGTTATTTTAAGGGGTCGTGGTCCCCTTCTGGGAGCACACACACAGAACGTAAGTATCAGTCACATTCCTTTCTTTCTATCCCCATCAAGAGAGAAAATCAAGAGGGAAATACAGGTGCTCTTCAGGTGGAAGACCATAAGATCAATATAGTGCTCTACAAAGACATCATCATTATGGCTAATTCGGGTATGCTTTTGCATTCAGTTTACAACATGTTTATCAGTATGGGATTACATTTATATTTGATCGTTAGAATCAAAATTAGGATTATTATTATTATTATTATTATTATTATTATTATTATTATTAATTTTCCAACAATTGGTATCGAGCTACCCATACTTGATTCATGTCTGTTTAATTTATAAAACCCTAATTATGAAAATTAGGATTAATTTTGTTTTAAACAATTCAAATTACCCAATTTTATGAACCCTAAGTGGAGAATAATCTTCAATTTTCATGAACACTAAAATTTAAATTTGGGGGTAACATCCCCAATCTGATTCTGCTTGCTGATGGAATCGTGGAGGAAGTTATGGATTCTTCTTCTTCTTCATTTTTTCCCTTTTGTTTCAGTTTAAGTTTCAAGTTTTACTGAGAAAGAAATAGTGTTTCAAATTTCAATCTTTCTTGTATTGGGTTCTTTGTTCTTTTTTTGAATCTTTTGTTTTTATTTAATTTTATGGGTTTGAAATTGGGGGTGGTGTTTGTGGAGTTCCAAACACAGAGAATCTTAGGTAAATGGTGAATGTTTCCACAGGTGTGACTGTTCTTATTTTTAGGAAAATTTGATGTTAAATTCCCTGTTTAGGGTTTGAGTGATTACTGTTTAATCCCTTTTAGGGTTTAGAGCAGTGTGTTAAAGAGACTCAGAACTATCTCTGTTTCATCCCTAGTGTGATTTTAGGGAGATGTTCATCCTTTATGTATTGGTGGAAAATGAGGCATTTTTTCTTCCTTTGATTTGTTAAAATGAGGTGATTCTCTTTTGAATTAGTTTGCAAATATTAAATCTTTGGTTTGGTTATATAATATTCAAATTTTTGGAAGTTTAATAATTTTTGTGAGCAAATTGAGTCAAGAAGTCACCAAAGTAACTTCTCTTGAATTTGGCAGTTCATGAAAAATATTGAATGTTAGTGTTTGTGTATATTCATGCGAGTATTAGTCGGCCCAAAGGAAGATTAATATTTGGTCGAATTGCATACACACCTGTAATGATAAACATGTGATAATTATAAGGATTTGCTTTGTCGATGATAAATCAATCCAAAGACTGGTTTGTTGTTGGACGTGCTTTATTGTCAATGTTTGATTATTACAACAAGATACCTCTAGTAGTTAATATCACTGTCCAAAGACTTGAGATTGATGGTGCATTGGGTGTCTTGAGATGGGTTAAACCATTATTTGAATATATATTTTATTTATAATTATTTATTTTTATAATGTGAGCATAATTTATTTATTTCTCTTGTTCTTAATTCAAGCTACAATTGTTTCTGTATCCGCCAATTTAAATTTTGTTCCAATCCTCAAAAGTATGTTTCATACTTTTGTAAGAATTAATGGTTAAGTTCAAGAGGGGGGGGGTGATTTAACTTTAGAAAACTTTTTTGCAAAACACACTTTCTTTGGAAGAATGATTTATCTTTATTCAATTCTTCTATTAGGTAGATTTGGTTTTAATCACAAAGCAAGAATATAGACAAGAAATAAAAGAGATAAAAGCAGAAATACAATACAAAAGTTTATACTGGTTCACTCTTTCCCAGAGCTACATCCAGCTCTTGAAAAATCTGCCAAGTTCCACTAATTCCAAGTGAAAATTATAACCAGTAGATTTACACCAATCTACCCCAAGAACTATCTCACAAACCCACAAGATAGATTCTTGAATAACCACCCGAGAACCAAATCCAAGTATCAGTAACCGGTGCAGATTCAACACCCAATCTACACAATCACACTTTATACAAGAATATGAAAAGAATGAACCCGGACTATAGCTTTAACAATATAGAAGTCCGTAGCAATTCTAACTCGAACTTTCTCTCTTTGATGAACAACAATCTTGATCAAAGCACCTTATGATATGAACAAACTTTTGAATGCACAGAGAAAGTCACGGATATGATAGCTCGAAGATTGCTCTCAAATGTTTTCACAAATTGTATGTATCAATAGTACAAATCAAAAACTCGTATTTATAGAATAAAAAAGAGAACTCGATTGTCTAAATTGATTAAAATTGATTTAGAGTAACAGATGATCGATC
>OY731406.1:45223112-45257625 GCA_963425845.1 Sphenostylis stenocarpa
CGATTGTTACCTATTAAAGGCAATGAGAGATCATTCGAAGGAGGGAGAGAAGAAGACAAGTCTTGGAGTTGTCTCGCGGTCCGAGGTGTGTGGAAAATGACCTAAGGGCCTCCTATTTATAGCCTTTTTTCGCCTGGAACTTTGGGATGGCCGTCTGGGTTGGGACGGCCGTCCCAAACGCGTTTTCCACGTTGTGCCAATCCGGGACGGCCGGTCCGGGTTGGGATGGCCGTCCCAAATGCAATTTTAACACGAGTCGGGACCCCCGGGGTTTGGGACGGCCGTCCCAAGTTTGGGACGCGCGTCCCACTTGCACAGTGACAGTTGGGACGGCCGTCCCAACTCTGGGACGGTGGTCTCAGCCTGTTTTGTCCAGTTTTCGCGTTCTGGGACCCTCGGGAAGCTTTCCTTTCTTTTTTCGGACGTAGATTGATGCCGATGTGTGTCCGTTGAAGCTTTATCTTCATGTAGGAAGTCTTCTTGGCCTTTATTAAAGTGCTGGGCGAGCTTTATCTATGTGTAGGAAGTCTCCTTTGCCTTTATTGTGTGGATGGGTGGCCTCCGTCTTAATGCGAGAAGTCTTCTTTTCTTTTATTTGGGAAGCCGGGTGAACTTTGCCTTTGTGTGAAGTTCCCCTAGCTTTTATTTGAGAGGCCGGGCAAAATTAGGGGTCTACAACTGCATTCCAATGATCTTCACATGGGGAATTAAGAAATTGGCTTACCACACTGACTGCAAAGGAAATGTCAGGACGAGTAACTGTAAGATAATTCAATTTTCCAACCAATCTTCTATACTGTTCAGGATCAGGTATAAGCTCCCCCTGATTTGGTAAAAGTTTAGTATTGGGATCCATGGGCGTATGAACAGACTTTGAATTCATCAACCCAGTTTCCTCTAAAATATCCATGGCATACTTCCTCTGAGATATAACAATACCATCATTGGACTGTGGCACCTCAATACCCAAGAAATATCTAAGTTTGCCAAGATCTTTGGTCTGAAAATGGTGACAGAGATGTTGTTTCAACTGAGAGATGCCATGGTTGTCACTACCTGTAAGAACGATGTCATCAACATATACTATCAAGTAAACACATCCAACACTTGAGTGTCGATAAAAGACAGAGTGATCTGCTTCACACCGAGTCATACCAAATTGTTGAACAACCTTGCTAAACTTTCCAAACCAGGCCCTAGGAGACTGTTTTAGGCCATATAGGGATTTGCGAAGACGACATACCATCCCAAAAGACTCCCCCTGAGCAACAAACCCAGGAGGTTGCTCCATATAGATTTCTTCTTGCAAATCACCATTGAGGAAAGCATTTTTAACATCTAGTTGATAAAGAGACCATTATTGAAGAGCGGCCATGGCGATAAATAAACGAACAAAAGTCATCTTTGCCACAGGGGAAAAGGTATCTCCATAATCCAACCCAAAAATTTGAGTATAACCTTTGGCCACAAGACGTGCTTTGAGGCGATCAATAGTACCATCAGGTCCAACTTTGATAGCAAACACCCACCTGCAACCAACAATAGATTTCCCAGACGGTAACGAGACCAATTCCCAAGTTCCACTATTATGAAGAGCACTTAGTGTATAAATCTCCCTTGTGTATAAATCACACATAGGGTAGTCTATTTATAGTAGAGAGATACAACTAAAAGAGTAACTGAAAGTAACAGAATAAACAGAAGATATTGTTTGATATTATGGTTAATATCTAACAATATCTTAACAATATTAAATAATATCTAAACAATATCTAACAACATGCATCACATAACCTATCTTTTTCAAATTTTAACTTACGCAAACCAATAACTAAGTCTTTTGAAATCAATTTATTCAAATGATGCATATTTATATGAGCAACTCTTTTATGCCATAACCAAGGGTTCTCTTCCTTAGCAACTAAACATGTTATGCTAGACTCATGTAAATAATCCAAATCAATCAAATATATGTTGTTATGCCTAATGCCTCTTAATTCTACATTTTCAGAATCTATCAAATGTATGGTGCAAAATTTGCTTTCAAAAATTACCTTGAAACCTTTGTCACATAATTGACTTATGCTAAGGAGATTATGCTTAAGTCCATCAACAAGAAGCACATCCTTGATCTCCAAAGTGTTTGCACCTCCTATGTTTCCAATTCCAAGAATCTTCCCTTTGTTGTTGTCCCCATAAGTTACATATCCTTGTTCCTTAGCCTTGAAACTTACAAATTTAGATTTATCTCTGGTCATATGTTTTGAGCATCCGCTATCAAGATACCACATAGATTTCTTTGATTTGGAAGTTTCCTACAAAACAAGAATATAGTAAACTTAGGTCCCCACAACTTTTGGGTCCTTGGGGTTAGAGACATAACAAATTATTTAGCTATAGGAACCCAAATGTATTTACCTTTAGGAACACCAAAATGTTTAATTTTACATCTATTTGAAGTATGACCATGTTTCATACAATAAAAACATGCTTTAGATGTAGCATTTGAAAATGATGTATTTCTAATCATAGCTGCTCTAGTTCGTTTTTCTACCCATACTCTTTTATTTTTCCTTTTAGGAACTTGATGATTTACATTATTTTGAGCAAACATCAATTCATGCTTCTTAAGATCATCTATTTCCTTTTCGGCTTTGTCTAGCAAATGATTAAGAATATCTATGTCATATTCATGCTCCTTACAATTTGCACATGCTAAGTTCTTATCAATTTCCTCATCTAAACATACAATTTTCGTTTCTAAGGTTTCCTTTTCCTCTAAACATACAATTTTCGTTTTTAATGACTCCTTTTCCTCTAAACATACAATTTTCGTTTTTAAGGACTCCACCTCCTTTTCGGATCTACTTAAATTCTTCTTCACAACTTTATATTCATTTTTCAAGTCCTTAAAACAATTCATTATATGCATTTTGTAATTCATCAAAATCATTTTCATCATCACTTGAAGATGAGTCGGAATCACTTACCTCAAAGTCGGAAGAAATGATGTCATTTGCCAATAAGCAAATGTTAGCTTCTATTTTTGAGTCACATGTGTAGACCCCTAATTTTGCCCGGCCTCTCAAAATAAAAAGCTAGAGGAACTTCGCCCGAAGACGGAGTTCATCCGGCTTCCCAAAACCGAGGAAACCTCCCGCAACAAACACAGAGATCGCTCGTCTGCACGATAAAAGACAAAGGAGACTTCCTATACAGAGATAAATCTCGCCCGACATTTCAAATGAAGGCCAAGAAGACTTCCTACACGAAGATAAAGCTTCAACGGACATATATCGGCACCAATCCACGTCCGAAAACGGCAAGGAAAGCTTCCCGGGGTCCTAAAATACAAAGGCTGGACAAAACGGGTCGAGACCACCATCCCAGGGTTGGGATGGCCGTCCCAACTGCAATTAAGCAGTTGGGACGCGCGTCCCGAATGTCCCAACGTGAAGAAAACTGCATTTGGGACGGCCGTCCCAACCCAGACTGGCCGTCCCAGATTGGCACAACGCAGAAAACATGTTTGGGACGGCCGTCCCAACCCAGACGGCCGTCCCAAAGTCCCAGGGCAAAATTTACTATAAATAGGAGCCTCATTTGTCATTCTCCTTACACCAGACAACTCTAAGACTTGTCTTCTTCTCTCCCTCTCTCGAATGATCTTTCTGATTGCCTTTTTTAGGTAACAATCAGTTAAGGAATTTGTATTCCGGCATTCGATTTCTTCTAGAAAATTAGTCGAGTCGATTAGGGTAGACGAGAGGAGAACAATTGTAGAGCGAAGGACTGCCGAAACGCGTCCTCTTTGTACAAGAATCATAATATAAAGCTTGCTACGGAGGTTTTTCTCAATTCTCTTCTTCTTTATTGCTTTATTTATTGTTTTCTGTATGCAATGTAGATAAGTCATGTAGATAACCATATCTAAATAACTGTATCAATAAAATAAGGGTAAATGCGTAATTTCTCATAATCTTCACTTAATGAATAAATCCGTCATAGGGAACCCGAAAGGGGCATTGTGGGGTGCTAACACCTTCCCCACACGTAACTAACTCCCTTACCCAACTCTGGTTATAATGGCCAAGTTGGTTTTTTAATAAAATCAACGCTTTTTTTTTCCTTTTCCAATGTTTCTGGTCAAAACATTGGTGGCGACTCCAAAAGAACCCCTTTTTCGAAAACCTTGCTTCTATTAGAGGATAGTTCAGTGTTAAGCACCTCGGAAGCAATGAACATGCTTTAAACAAAAAACGCGAGTCTCAACCATCTTTTCGCGACCGCTTGCATTAACGTTCGAAGACGTCCGCAGGACGTCAGAACGGACGGCGGTGACAGACGGCGACTCCACTGGGGAAGTCCGAGAGTTGATCCCATTTAGTGACGGATAAATTCAAACTAAGCAAAGATTTGAAATTACGTTTTTACCCTTCTGTATGTTTTTATTGTTTGGCTTTAAATAACTGTTGTATGATTATTTCTGCAATTGTTTGAAATATAAATTGCACACAAAAACCCTTGCACACAACAGTCCCTCTATACCCGGGGGCAAGAGTGAATACCTATAGGGAGTGGGTGGCAGATACGATCGGTTAGTTGGCACACGGGGCTACTACCGTTGTCGGAAAACCACCAACTCAAGGTGATAACTCTCTTCTTTTGGTCTAAGGGTGTCGACACGGAGATCCGTGCATGACCCGAGGATTGAGAGTTGAGAGGTCCCTATAATGGGGGTTGTCGCCGCCTCCCCGAAGACGGGGGCGCGGTCGGAGCGACGCAATGGTTATTTCGACTCTTCTTTGATTTTCGCGTTTTTTATTGGTGGTTACAACGTCCTTAGGTTGTCCGATAACCGGGCTAACCTAGAGACGAGGTTTTCGAAAGGTGTCCTTGAGTTGTCCGATAACCGGGCTAACCCAAGGACTTTATTTATTTTGGGTTCTATGGAGTCGCCACCGATATTTTTACCATAAACATCAGAAAAGGGGTTTTAAAAGGCGTTGGTTTTCGAAAACCAACTTTGGTCATTAGAACCAGAGTTGGGTAAGGGAGTTAGTTACATGTAAAGGAAGTATTAGTTCCTTTACGACGCCCCTTTCGGGTTCCCTATGATAGGCTGGCTAATTTGAATAAATAATTAAACTGGAAAATAGCGCTTTTACCCTTTTTATTATGCGGTATTTAGAGATTGTGACTACATGGCCCTATTATCTATTGCATACATTTAAATGAAAGCGATAAAATTAGAAGGAGAGAGAATGTGCACCTCCAAAGCAAGCTTTTTATATATTTCTTTTTAAAGAGAGGGTGCGTTTTGGCAACCCTTCACTCTACAACTCTCAGAAACTCCGGAAATGCCTCGGAGGGATTCTTAGAGAGAGAAAATCTAGAGAGAAGGGAGAGCTCTTGTTGCTTGGTCTCTGGAAATGAGGGGGGGGAAGCCCCTATTTATAGTTTTTCGCGCTGTCAGGGTCCAGACCGCCGTTCTCGTCTGACAGGGTCGAGACCGCCGTCTTGTAATTCGAGACCGCTGTCTCGCTCATGTCACGGGGTCGAGACCGCTGTCTGGAAAATCCAGACCGCCGTCTCGACTTGGCGAGAATCGAGACCGCCGTCTCGTTTTTACGAGTGTCGAGACCGCCGTCTGGAAAATCGAGACGGCGGTCTCGTCCTGGCGTTGAAACGAGACGGCGGTCTGGTATTCCCAGACGGCGGTCTCGTCCCTTCAGGGCGAGAAACTTTATTTTTGGGCCAAAAAACCTTCCTATCTTGGTACGGGAGCCTAATAGTCTCTCCTAGTGGCTTGTTAGGCTTTGGCCAGTCTTCAAATAGGGGATTTTCTGACTTCATTTGGAGCCGGGCAAGATTTGGGGTCTACGACTGCCCCCCTTTACCGACTAGTTGATTGTCGGCTTTGTTATGCCAGACAGGTAGACAGGAAGGTAAAGGAGTTGACCCTCTTGCCCGGCTACCCTTCGGACTGCCGTCTTGTGGCGGATGATCCTCTGGGGAGATGTTGTGTTTGTGCACCTTCGGAATACTACTCCTGACGTAGCCGATCCCTTTGGTTGACACATGGTGGAACCTCCGGATACTACTCCTGACGCAGCCGATCCTTCGGTTGATGAGTATAAACCCCCCATCAGGCTGGTAGATGTAGTCCGTTGTGTGGGACTGGATGGGTATGAACCCCCCATCAGGCTGGTACGGTCCATTGTGTGGGACCGGATGGGTATGAACCCCCCATCAGGGTGGTAATGGCGGCTTACAGTTCAGGTGGCCCATGCGCCGTTGTTGAGATGTGTTTTGTCTTTGTTTTTTGTTTTTTCTGGGAATTGTCGTCCGGTCTGTGCCGGAGATTCTGTTGGTGTTCGTCCAGCTTGTTGATTGCTGGGGATTCTTTGTTTTTGATCTTTTGTGGTGGTCATCCGACTTTGCTGGTTGTCGGGGATTTTTTGATAAGTGCCTCTTAGGTAGGCAGGAATCCTCTAGGGATTTGTTGATCTTGGTGAGGCCTCTTGAGTAGGCGGATATCCATTGAGAAATTTGTTGATTTTGATGGTGCCTCTAAGTAGGCAAATACTCCATTGAGTTTCTGGTAATGCCTCTGAGTAGGCGGATGCTTCATTTGGAGACTTTTGGTTTCGCTTCTTTGCCTCTGAATAGGCTAATGTTGCTTTTTTGCTTGCAAAGTTTTGCCTATGCGTTCCACTAGGGATGTCCATATTAGGTGATATAGGCAAGTAACTTTCCGGGGATATGCGTTTGAAGTTTTGCCTTTGCAATAGGCTCATTGGGGATGATCTTTCTTTTTGATTGATCCACTAGGGAATTGGTTTCCTTCCGGGGATCTAATTTTGGTTTGCCCCTTGAGGGGATGGAGTTTTGACTCCTTGTTGATGGTATGAGATGACTTTGCCGATACTCTTGTTCTGTTGGGGGAATGGAATTTCTGATTCCTCTTTTTTCGTTGATTTTCCCTTTTTCTGAGGTGACCCACTTTAGGGATTTGATTTCCTGGAAGTTAGGATTTTTATTTGATTTTGCCTTTTTCCACGATTTATCTCTTTTTATCACGATTTGAAATCTGGCTTTTTTATGGGGATAATGCGTAAGCCTTTTTACTTTTTAGTCTCTTTTTATTACGCTGACTTTTTTCTTTCTTTTTGTGATCCGTAGGGGATTTGCTTTTTCGTGGCCTGCTATGGCCTTTTCTTTTTGGGCATTCGCTTGCGGATGAACGGTTTTTCCTTTTTTGGTGGTCGACCAGGGAAATAACTGACTTTTTGGGGATTCAATGTTGATGTGAGATGACTGTGCTCTTTATTCCAATGTGGGATGGAGATCTCATTATTCATCCTTTTTGAAGGGAGATCTACTTGGGGATTTTTATTTGACCTTCTCTGTCATGGCCTTTTTGGTCATCTACTGGGGATGCAAGGGTTTTCTTCTTTTTTTTCTTTTTTTTTTCTTTTTTCCTTTTTTGTTGAGCCCTTGTTGGTATGGAGATTGGACTCTTTTGATTGTTGATGATGATGGGCTCTTGAAGCCTTTATTCTCCATTGGGGAGTGTGGAGGAGACTTTGGGTGAGTGTGCTCGATGACTCATGTGGTGGTGCAGCTGAGTCGTGAGGTAATCTTTTTGTTTTGCCTCTGGAGTAGGCAAGGGTCCTTTTGGGGATGACTAAGCCTTTCCGTCGGCTTTTCTTTTATGATGTCTTGATGATTGTGCCCTCTTTTATTTGGTGATGTTTGGAGCTTTGACTTCTGGAAGCTTCTTATGACAACTCGCTCTTCTTTCTTGAGGGAGAGCAATTTATTACTTTCTTGTGCCTTCTTTTCTGGGTAGAAGGATGGTAGTTGGAGCTCTTGATTTTCAGAAGCTCTTATTCCACTGAGTCGCTTGATTGATGACTTGCTCCATTTTCTTGAAGGCTTTATTTTGGAGACTTGGTCTCAGTGATCCTGTTTTCAATCACAAACATGGAGCTAGTCTCCTTATATGCATGAATGCTTTTCGTTTTTTGTTATTTGAAGTGATTTTTTATTTTTATTTTTTTTTACCTTGACAAAGTCGTTTTGTGCGACTACTTGTGTGTGGATGCTTTAAATGTAATCTTTTCTTTTTGATTGATGCATCTGAAAAAGTGACTGGCGTTCTCCTGCTAGACTTTTTTATGATGATGAAGAACCCCTCTCTTTTATTTATTTTTCGGTTTAGCCCTATCTTTTTCCTAGACCGCCCTTTTGGGGTTTTCGGTCTAGCGGGCTGCCTTAATTTTTGCCTAGGATATCTTAGCGGGCTTTTTCCTTTTTTATGAATGCCCTAACTTTTGCCTAGACCGCCCTTTGCGGGTTTTCGATCTAGCGGGCTACCCTAACTTTTGCCTAAGAATATCCTAGCAGACATTATTCTTTTTATTGCCTTTTTTTCTTTTTTCTTTTTTTTTTTTTTTTTTGAGAGATAGGAGCCTATCATATGCATGCAATGTTTGCGATATGCATCCTATAATACTATTTCAATTAATTTTTCAAAAGGATTAACCAATGTGCTTTTATTCCTGATGAGCTTCTGACGTTATGTGCTTTCGTCAACGAGGATAGGCTGTACCTATTTTGTCGTCTTGATTTTTTTCATGACCGAAGAATGATTGTGTTAATTGTAGAACGACTTGCCATGTCAGTGCGCCCCTCCCTTTCCTTGGGGATGTCAATCCTCTTATTGATTACTATCTCCACATTTCCCTACTAATTACTAGAATGTCGTAGTAGTAAGGGTCAAGAGAAAAGAAAGAAGAGGATATTTAATTGAAAGGCTTGTGTTTTAGATTTGTTTTATTTTGACAAAAATGGTTTTTGTAAGCATGGCTAGCCAAGGTTGGTTAGAGTGTTTAGGCTATTTTAGACAAACGTTTTGTTTATGGAGTGGCGTCTTATTCTATGGCGCTTGTTATGACTGGTTGACTTCCCTAGTCTGCCCTTTGGGTTTTCAGCTTAGGATGTTATGTTTTGGCCCTATCTTTTGTCTAGGTTCCTTCTTTTTGTATATTTTCGGGGAATCCTAGCGGACCTTATTTTGTAACCCTAACTTTTGCCTAGGCTACCCTTTATTTTTGTTCGGGTGTCCTACCGGGTTGACCCTATCTTTTGCGTAGCCCCCTTAGTGGGTTTCCTACCGGGTATCTTGCCCTCTTTTTTTTTTTTGGCCTTTGGCTTTTATGGGCTTCTTTTGATTTTTGTTTTCTTTTTGCACAACATTGGCGAAACACGACTTTATTTATGACGAGGTAAAACTTTATTTTGTGTTTCTAGTCAATCAGTAGTGATGGATTTGACTTTTATTTTGGTCAATGGCGCATTTTGATTACCTTGACGCATTTTTGAAAACGTTTGCTTAAACATGGTTATTAATGAGGTCTAGACATGAATAGCAAGAAGAGAAGCAGATAGTAAGAATGACATTAATTTTTTGTAATTAATAGGGAAATATGTGCCCTACAATGCTCGGGGGTCGGGCTAGCCCCGAGGAGTAATCTCTAATAGTCATTGGATTTACAAACCCTAAGAATCAGAAGGAGAACACCTAATGACTAAAGTTGCTTTTGACGCTTGAACCCCTCTATATGGGAAAATCTGACTTGAGGTGCAGGGGGGAGACTTCCCTTTTCTCTATGTGGCTTGTCCCTTTGGAGGATTATGCTTCAAAGGATCTTTAAAATCTGGTGGCTCCCTTATTCCTTGAGAGTTTCTAATGAGCCCTTGGTTTGGGCGATATCCATATTTTCTCATCATGTGGGTCACCTTCATATTGTTGGGAAAACCTTTTCATATTGGCAAAAGATATTTCAAAGGTCCTAGGTCCTCTTCCGCCGCATCCATTCAAGGTAGGGCAGACGATTTGCTAATCTGAATGTCGTCTCTAGCTCAAACTATGACTAGCTTGTCGCCTACCCTGAGTTTATCTCTTTGGCGGAGCGTTGAAAGAATTGTCTCAGCGTCGTGAATCCAAAATCTCTTCAATTTCCTCTTTGGATTATGTTTCCTTCGGTCTTTTTATTTTTCCTTTATTCTTGGGAGCATTGCCTTATAGCTTCTGGGGGTGTAGATTCTTTCACTTCTAATTTTGCACCCGAATGTTGGCTATGCTGGAGATATCTTCATTGATGGGCGGTGTTTTTGCGCATCTCCACGGTACCACCTTATTCGATTCGAGGCGTGAACAAAATGTAATGGCATCCTTGCCCCCTCTTCTTTATTTACTCAGATGACCAACGGTTGAGACTTATTATCCTCCTTAGGGGGATCAACCGTTGGGAAAAACTTGACGACGAAAGGTTTGTTCTTCATCTTACTTCGATTTGTGGAAAGCACATTGACTAATCCTTTCTTTTTATTATCTTATTGTTATTAAAGTGATAATGAATGCAATTTATGAATGCAATTTATCAATACAATAGACACTTGAAGAGATGATGAAAACAAACAATTTTATTTATTTCATCCAGACAGTGTACATTCCTCAATGCAATGTTTCGAAGTACATTTTTTTTAATATTTCTATTTATTTTCTTTTTGACTTTCCGTGCATGGCATGCGAATGCCCTAATCCTCTTTTCATGGTATTGAGGAATGTCCACTTCTTCGATTGTCTATTATTAGATGTATGTTATGAGGATGAAGTTTGGTGGATGTATGTATGCAAGTGTTTTTTCCTAAATATTATCATGTTTTATTTTCTAACATGATGTATGATAGTGTTTGGGATTTTGTATTTTTGTATGAGGATGACGGCATGAAGAATACCAGTCGCTTTCTAGAATGCAAAGAGATTTTTATTGTTTAGAATGAATGATTTATGAAATGAATATTCCTTAATGGCTTAGGTATCCTCTTTTACGCTTTGTGGGGTATCCTACCCACCTTGGTGTAATGGTTCCTTACCCATCATGGACTTGACAAGTATAATGGGGGTCACCATCACACCTTAGCACACTTGTCCCTTCCTTGTCGCGAAGGTCACAAATATGCTCGGGGCCTCTTTCGCCATTGTCTTAGGGATATCTAGTGTTCCCTAGAATGAATGTATTTATGTATGCGCCAGTGCAAAAGGGCGATAGATGTTCAAAGTGACATAACTTTTGACTGGGATGTCCGATTTGGACACACAGCATACCAAAACGAAGAGAAAGAGGTGAGGAATCAGGCTGCAAATTCCCGTAGGGGATTTGGCCCAGTAACTTCTCCAAAAAGCGCCTCTAAGACCCACTTTTTGGGGATTTATGCGTATGTATACTTTCCTTATGCATTTATTTTTTCTCGTGGTTTTTTCACTTATGACATGATGCAATATGAATGATACGACTTTGTCAAAATTATTTTTACAAATGTTTTGATTATTTTATTATTATTTTATTTGTTTTCGGATTTTATTTTATAGCCTTTTATCTCTTCTGTCGGAACTGCGTGGCTACTTAGCTTACAAAGAACCTGAAACCAGGCTAGCTAAAAGGCAGACTGTCCGAGATAAAATGTGGCTTTATGCGAAAGAAATATTTAGCGTCCCTTATCTCTTCTGTCGGAACTGCGTGGCTACTTAGCTTGCAAAGAACCTGAAACCAGGCTAGCTAAAAGGCAGACTGTCCGAGATAAGGGGGTTTATTGCAAAAAATGTTTTTTTGTGATTTTGTTCTGTTGTTTGTTTATGCTATGCAACATACAAATGCAATAATCATATGCACACACAATTCAGTCATCCCCGAACCGGCGAGATTTTGTTTTTATCACGAGGTAGGATTTTCCTGCAGAAAAGTGCATTGGCAAGGGTAGGTTCTAACTGTTCTCACCAGGCTAAGGCCCCCAAGGTGCCCCCATTATAGGGTCCCCACTCTCCAGCCGTCCAACCATGCTCAGCACTAAGGCCAGAGTCGGTCTTGTTGCCAAAAGAGGAAGGTTATCACCTTGAGTGGTGGTTTCCGATCACACTGGTGGGCACAAGGCCCTAACTGCAGCGAACCGTACCTGCCACCCACTCCCTATGGTTATCTCACTTGCCCCCGGGTATAGGAGGAACTGTAGTGTGCAAGGGTTTGTGTGCAGTTTATATTTCAATCAATTGCGTAAGTATAAACAAGCAACAATTATTTGAAAGCCAAACAATAAAGCATGTTATAATACAAGGCAGGGTAAAAGCGTTATTTTCTTGGTTTAATTATTATTAAGCCAGCCCATCACTAAATGGGATCAACTCTCTAGGCTTCCCTAGTGGAGTCGCCATCTGTCGCCGCCTCCCCGAAGACGGGGGCGCGGTCGGAGCGACGCGATGGTTATTTCGACTCTTCTTTGATTTTCGCGTTTTTTATTGGTGGTTACAACGTCCTTAGGTTGTCCGATAACCGGGCTAACCTAGAGACGAGGTTTTCGAAAGGTGTCCTTGAGTTGTCCGATAACCGGGCTAACCCAAGGACTTTATTTATTTTGGGTTCTATGGAGTCGCCACCGATATTTTTACCATAAACATCGGAAAAGGGGTTTTAAAAGGCGTTGGTTTTCGAAAACCAACTTTGGTCATTAGAACCAGAGTTGGGTAAGGGAGTTAGTTACGTGTAAAGGAAGTATTAGTTCCTTTACGATGCCCCTTTCGGGTTCCCTATGATAGGCCGGCTAATTTGAATAAATAATTAAACTGGAAAATAGCGCTTTTACCCTTTTTATTATGCGGTATTTAGAGATTGTGACTACATGGCCCTATTATCTATTGCATACATTTAAATGAAAGCGATAAAATTAGAAGGAGAGAGAATGTGCACCTCCAAAGCAAGCTTTTTATATATTTCTTTTTAAAGAGAGGGTGCGTTTTGGCAACCCTTCACTCTACAACTCTCAGAAACTCCGGAAATGCCTCGGAGGGATTCTTAGAGAGAGAAAATCTAGAGAGAAGGGAGAGCTCTTGTTGCTTGGTCTCTGGAAATGAGGGGGGGGGGAAGCCCCTATTTATAATTTTTCGCGCTGTCAGGGTCCAGACCGCCGTTCTCGTCTGACAGGGTCGAGACCGCCGTCTTGTAATTCGAGACCGCTGTCTCGCTCATGTCACGGGGTCGAGACCGCTGTCTGGAAAATCCAGACCGCCGTCTCGACTTGGCGAGAATCGAGACCACCGTCTCGTTTTTACGAGTGTCGAGACCGCCGTCTGGAAAATCGAGACGGCGGTCTCGTCCTGGCGTTGAAACGAGACGGCGGTCTGGTATTCCCAGACGGCGGTCTCGTCCCTTCAGGGCGAGAAACTTTATTTTTGGGCCAAAAAACCTTCCTATCTTGGTACGGGAGCCTAATAGTCTCTCCTAGTGGCTTATTAGGCTTTGGCCGTCTTCAAATAGGGGATTTTCTGACTTCATTTGGAGCCCGGGCAAGATTTGGGGTCTACAGGGGCACCTTGGGGACCTTTGGCCTTGGTGAGAACAGTTAGAACCACCTAAACCAAGCACGTTTCTGCAGGAAAACCCTACCTCGTGATTAAATAAGCGTGGCTCTGCTCGTGGATGTATGAATTGTGTGTGCATACGTTTGCTGCATTTGTATTGATGCATTAGCATAGGGTAATCATACAACAGACAAAAAAAATGAAAAACCCTAAAAATCACAAAAAGTGATAAGATAAAAGACCTTTATCTCGGACAGTCTTCAGTTAAGCTAGCCTGGTTTCAGGTTCTTTGTAAGCTAAGTAGCCACGTTGACCGACAGAAGAGATAAAGGGTCATAAAAAAATATAAAAACGAATGAAAGCCATAAAAATGCCTTTTTATAATAAAAAGATTCTTGGCAAAGTCGTATCGTTCATGCCATATCATCCAATAAGTGGTAAAACTAAGAGAGAAAATAATTACAGCATGCATATTTTAATAAACCTCCAAAAAGTGGGTCTTAGGAGCGTTTTTTGGGAAAATTACTGGGCCAAATCGCCTTCGGCATTTGCAGCTTGGTTCTTCACCCTTTTCTCTTCGTTTTGACATGCTGTGCGTCCAAATCGGACAACCCAGTCAAAAGTTATGTCACTTTCAATATCGACTGTCACAAAAAAATATTTTTGTAGTGCATGCATAAACACACTCATTCTACGATGCATTAGATATCCTTAGACAATAGCAAAAGAGACCCAAGTGCGTTTATCACCTTCCTAGAAGAGATAAGTGCGCTAAGGTATGATGATAACCTTTTGAAAAAAGGGAACCATCACACTGAAGTGGGTATGGTAGTCCTTAAAACATAGGCTTTTGAGAAGATACCAAAGCTATTGTCTAAGGCATATCTATTTCACACCGATCATTCATAATAAAAAAAAAATATAATAAAAATCTTTAAATCATTTAGAAAGTGGTTGGTCTTCTTCCTGTTCTCACTCGTGCTCAGAAAGCCAAGAAGATGGGGCAATTAGAGGAGCAGAACCGTATGCTCACCGCCGAGCTTAATGCCATAAAAGAACAAATGGCGCAATTGACAGAGTTAATGTACCAACAATGCTTCCACAATACGGTCTCTGAGCAATGAATTTCTGCCCTAGAAGAGAAATTAAGGGCATTAGAGAGATACAAATTTGATGTAAAGGAGGTAACCGATGTCGAAAATACTCGATTCCCTCCCAAGTTTAAGAAATTCCACGCATCATTCAAGAAGCCCTTTGGAAAGAAGAAGGAAGGAGACGTAAATGCTATCAACTTCACCACTCCTTCGTCCTCCTCGCAGCAGACCAAGTCACGCAGGCCGGAAAGGAAGTTCACTCCAATACCCACTTCTTATGGAAGCCTGCTGCTAAAATTGTTGAATGCCAAACTCCTAGTGCGCGTCCCTCCCAAGAAAATGGAGCCACCATATCCAGAATGGTATAAGCCAAACGAAAAATGCAATTATCATTCGGACGCTCCAGGACATTCTGTAGATAACTGCATGGCTTTAAAGCATAAGGTCCAAGATTTAATAGATGCGGGATGGATTACCTTTGACGCATCTACTCCAAAGGTGGACGACCAGCCCTTATCAAAGCCCGAGTAAAAGACGGGATAAGGGAGACCAGCAGATTAGGGCTCATCATTTTTACCATTTTTTGCAATAAACACAAAGAAATAATAAAAGCTTCCGATGTATTTCTCGTGATCCTTGCCCATGATCACGAGATTTTTGGTTAATAAGGGCTTTGTAAATATTTTGTTTCTATCAATACAATGAGGCATTTTTCATAATATTCATATGCTTTTCATTCTTTTCTCTCTCACTCCAAGATAATTAAATAAAATCTAGACCTAAATAAAGACCGTATAAACATTCATGTCTGTGATTGAAAGCTCTCTGCGGGATCCGAAAGCCGAAGGCGAATGGATTGAGTCAGACAGTGAGGAGGGGACCATTTCCCCGGACATACAAAGACTGTTGGAAAAATAAGCTCAATCGATACAGCCCCATAAGAAAAAACTGAGGCCATTAATTTGGGACAAGGAGATAATAAGAAAGAAGTAAACATTAGCACCCAAATTGATAATATCAGGGAAGAGGCAATAACACCTTTGCGCTTATTCATGCCTTGTCCTTTCCCTTATACATCGGATAAAGCTGTACTATGGATATGCACAAAAGAATTGTCCGTCAATGAAGATATCTCCAATATAGCCAACATTGGGGGCAGGATGATAAGCAAAAAAGAATTTATTCCCCAAGGAGCTACAAGATAATGCTCCTAAAAACAAAGGAAAAATAAAGAAACCGAAGAGGAAAAGAGAAAAATCCAAGGGGAAGATTAAGCAGACCTTGGATTCACGGTGCTAGGGCAGTTTCTTCAACGCTCCACCAAAAGTTAAAAGTCGTGGTAGGCAACAAGTTGATCATGGTTCAAGCTAAAAAAGACATTTGAATCAACAAGTCGTTCACCATACCTTAAAATGGATGCGGCTGAGATATGGATACAGCCCAGGCAAGGGCTTGGAAAGGATGTTCAAGGAATAAGAGACATCCTAGATTTTAAGGATAACCCTTTAAAGAACAACCCTACAAAAGGACAAGTCGTACGATGAAAAGGGAAGTCTCCCCTCCGTGCCTTAAAAAGTTGATCTTCCAAAAAGGAGGGATATTAACATCAAGGGTAGCATTAGTCATTAGATGTCCTTCTTCTGATTCTAAGGGATGTAAATCCAATGACTATTAGAGATCACTCCTCGGGGTGTGCCCGACCCCCGAGCATCGTTAGGGCACGCATTTCCCTGAAATTATAAAAGAATGTTATTCTTACTATCTGCTTCTTTTCCTGCTAAACATGTCTATACCCCATAAATAACCATGTTTAGACAAACGTTTTGTTCCAAACGCCATAGACAAAATGAAGCCAAAGTTAACATGGTTGATTAGCTAGAGACACGAATAAGAAAATCGTGTTTCGACAATGTTTGAGAAAAGAAATTATTATTAAAAGAAGCCCGTCAAGGTCAAAGGCCAAGACAAAAAGATAAAAGGGCAAAATCCTAGGCAGACTAGGAATGTTAATCAGTCATAAAGTAATCAACTGAAGACGCTACCTCATTAAAACAAAACGTTTGTTTGAACTAGCCTAAACACAGACCAACCTTGGCTAGCCATTCTTACAGAAACCTTTATTACAAAAATATCCCTCTAAAACACAAGCCTTTGCAATAAATCCCTTTCTTTCTATTCTCTTGACCCTTCATCATAAAGCATTCAAGTAATTGACTGGGAAATGTGGAAATATGGTGATCAATAGGAGGATTGAAATCCCTAAGGAAAGGAAGAGGGGCATTGACATGACAATTGCTCTACATTCAAAATAATTACTCTTCGGTTATAGCAAGAAAAGTCCAAGACGGCAAATTAGTACAACTAATCATGTTGATAAAAGCACATGATGATGGAAGCAAAATTAACAGAAGCTGACCGGGTTCGAAGCCAACATAACCAGTTAAACCTTATGGAAGAAAAACGGCTGAATGTTATATGTCACGGACAAGCCTATCAAAGGAAAATAAAAAGGCTTACAAAAAAGGTCAACCCTCATATTTACCAAAAGAAGGATTTAATGGTAAATAAGTTGCTTCCGGCCCAAAACAATAAAATTGGAAAATGGGCACTGAACTACGAAGGACCCCTTGTGGTCAAATGAGCTTTCTCGGAAAGGGCTCCTATCCTCATCAATATGGATGGAAAAGAACTTCGACACCTAATCAACTCTGGTACGGTGAAGAAGTATTATGCTTGAAGACATTGCTCAAGACCCGTCAGGAATGAAAATCCGCAAAGGACATCCCTGGGCAAAAGATAGGGTCTATATCCCTCGCTAGGATACGTCCTAGGCAAAAAGTAGAGGTAAAAAAAAGTAAATAAAAAAAAAAAAAAGAAACTAAGAGCAATGGTTACTTTAGTCGAAAACCGAAAAGGCGGCTAAGGTAACATTCTTCCAGAAGCAAGCAGTCTGCATGGTCTTCACTCTGAGCTCAGAACATCTCAACTGAAGCAATTAGGAGAACCAGGGGGCAGATATCATGGACATGACTGTTTAAGCCTATACAGTACAGCCAACCCTGACCACCCATTCTTCTAAATACCTTTTGAAATCCTTCTGTAAAAGAAGTAAACTTTTGCTCATTTATCAATAAAATTCCCTTTCATTTCCTTTCTCTTGACCAAATATTATGGAAATGCCTCTTTATTGATAAATCATAAATATGCGCAAAGACTTTTAATCAAAGATCAAACATGCATCTAAAAAAGGGAAGCATATAAAAATAATAAGAGAATAAACGCCTGCTAGGATATTCTTAGGTAAAAACCAGGGTAGCCTGCTAGATCGGAAATCCCAAAAGAACGGTCTAGGCAAAAGATAAGGCAAAAGCCCCCTAAGATATTCTAGGCAAAAATTAAGGCAGCCCGCTAGATCGAAAACCCGTAAAGGGCGGTCTAGGCAAAAGATAGGGCTAAAAACCAAAAGATGAATAAAAGAGGAGCCCATCATCATAAAGGAGGAGCCCATCATGGTCATAAAGAAAGGAGCCCATCGGCATATTCATGAGAAGCCAACGGGAGAAGGCCAGTTACTTTCTAAATGCATCGAAAATAAATAAACATTAGATTGCATTTAGGACATCCACACACAAAGTAGTTGCATAATACGACTTTGTCAAAATCAAGCAAAATAATTTTCTTCAAACAAGAATAATAAATATGCATATAAGGAGGCTAGTCTCCATACTTGTGATTGAAAACAGGAGGCGCCAGAATCCAGTCTCCATATGAAAATCAAAATCGCGAAAGGCGAAATCAAAAACCATTTCAGCAGAATAAAGAGCTTTAAGAAAACCATAGCTCCAACCATTCTCCTCAAATCCCAATAGAAGGAGGGTACATCAAAAAAGGCCAACGGAAAGGCCCGATGATCCCCAAGCGGATCCTTGCCTACTCTAGAGGCAAAACAAAAATAATTACTCCATGACTCAGCATCATCATCACATGAGTCATCAAACCATAATCATTTAAAGATCTGACCACTATCCTTCCATCCAAGGAAAAGGAAGTCATCAACCTTCTACACCAATAAAAGAAGGAGAAGAAAAGCCAATGGAAAAGGCTTGATCATCCTCAAGAGGATCCTTGCCTATTCAAAGGCAGAAAAATACTCCCTGACTCAGCACCACCACATGAGTCATCAAACATAGTCATTCAAAGCTGCAATCAGCATCCTTCCATCCAAGAAAGAAGGACACCATCAAAATGAAAAAGCCAAATGGAAAGGCTTGACCATCCCCAAGAGGATCCTTGCCTACTCCAAAGTCAAAACAAAAAGACTACTTCACGACTCAGCTTCATCGCCACATGAGTCATTGAGCACACTCATGCAAGAATCTCCGTCACTTCCCCAAAGCAGAATAAGGAGAATAAGGAGAATAAGGACTACATAAGAGTCCATCAAAGAAAATACGGAATCAAATCCTCCACATCACTAAGGGGGCAACCAAAGGAAAAGAAAGAAAAACTTTTCATCCCCTAACAGAGGCCACCACAGAAAAAGGCCAAATAAAAATCTCCAAGAAAAGTATATCAAGAAAAGTCTACAAAAAGACAAAAAGAGGAAAACAAAAATTTCCATCTTCCAGCTCAAATAAGAAGCTTCACAAAGCCAGGAGCCAAGACTCCATCAAATTTGGATCCCCAGGAAACCGACAGACTCCTCGGTGAATCCCAAAAAAGAAAAAGAAGAAAAAACTCTTCATTCCGCTCAATAAAGAGCCTCACAAAAGTTAGAGCCAAGACTCCATCATAAAAAATCAAACCAAGGATTTGATCCCCAAGAAGCAAAGAAAAATTCCCCAGGGATCACCAAAAAGAAAAGAGAAAAAATATATCTTTTCATCCAAAGAAAAGCCAATGTGCATAAAAAGCGCACATACAAATCCATTCCCCAGCAGGAATAAGAGCATAGGCAAAGCCAGCTCAAACAACAGCGTCAAATAAGGAGTCAAAAACTCCATTCCTCCCTAGGGGGGCAATTCAAAATAGATCCCCGGAATGAAATTAATTCCCCAATGGATCATCAAAAAGAAAAATCCCCAGCGAGCCTACCAAACGAAGGCAAAACTACAAGTTTATATCCTCAGGGAATCGCGTATAAATTCCCGAATACAGATATCCCCAGTGAAAAGCAAAGTCTTCACTTCCAACAGGCAAGCAGAAAGCCAATATCCCCAAGAAACGGGAAATCAACCTATACAAGAGGCAATCCAAAACCTAAGTCTTCACCACTATTGAAGCATATGCCTAAATCAAGAGGCACAACCAAATAGAAATCACATCCCCAAGTGGGTTCTTGCCTAAACAAAAGGCACAATCAACAAAAAGCTCAAATCCCAAGTGGATTTCCGCCTAATCAAGAGGCGCAACTAATAGAAAATTCAAAATCCCCAGAGGATTCCCGCCTAATAAGAGGCAGCCAGCAAAGAATCCCCGGTCAAAACCGGATGGCTAAAAGAAAAAGCCAAAACAATGAAATCCCCGGTCAAGACCGGATGGCTAAAAGAAAAAGCCAAAACAATGAAATCCCCGGTCAAGACCGGATGGCTAAAAGAAAAAGCCAAAATACAGAATCCCCGGCAAAAGCCGGATGGCTAAAACAAGAAAAGTCAAAATACAGAAATCCCTGGTAAAACCATATGACTAAAACAGAAAAGTCAAAAAAAAGAAAAATCAATTACTCCCCAGAGACGCATGACCAAAAACAGTAAGCCGTCAACTCATCTCCAAAAAACAGATGATCATAGGATTGACTACAAAAAGTTCATCCTATAAGCCTTGCAAAAAAGGCTTATCATTCACACCGGGTGGGGGTGTATACTCACCTAAGCCTTGTGAAAAAGGCTTATCATTCACACCAGGTGGGGGTGTGTACTCACCTAAGCCTTGTGAAAAAGGCTTATCATTCACACCAGGTGGGGGTGTGTACTCACCTAAGCCTTGTGAAAAAGGCTTATCATTCACACTGGGTGGGGGTGTGTACTCACCTAAGCCTTGTGAAAAAGGCTTATCATTCACACCAGGTGGGGGTGTGTACTCACCTAAGCCTTGTGAAAAAGGCTTATCATTCACACCGGGTGGGGGTGTGTACTCACCTAAGCCTTGTGAAAAAGGCTTATCATTCACACCGGGTGGGGGTGTGTACTCACCTAAGCCTTGCGAAAAAGGCTTATCATTCACACCGGGTGGGGGTGTGTACTCACCTAAGCCTTGCGAAAAAGGCTTATCATTCACACCGGGTGGGGGTGTGTACTCACCTAAGCCTTGTGAAAAAGGCTTATCATTCACACCGGGTGGGGGTGTGTACTCACCTAAGCCTTGCGAAAAAGGCTTATCATTCACACCGGGTGGGGGTGTGTACTCACCTAAGCCTTGTAAAAAAGGCTTATCATTCACACCGGGTGGGGGTGTGTACTCACCTAAGCCTTGCGAAAAAGGTTTATCATTCACACCGGGTGGGGGTGTGTACTCACCTAAGCCTTGCGAAAAAGGTTTATCATTCACACCGGGTGGGGTGCGTACTCACCTAAGCCTTGCAGAATGAGGCTTATAAAAAAACCTAGCAAAAATGCATCAGGTGGAGTAAAAATACTCGCCGGGAGCATTGCGAAAAACGGGTGCAAAGACCTTGCTTCTATTAGAGGATAGTTCGGTGTTGAACACCTCGGAAGTAAGTACCCATAAGAGTTTAAGCAAAATGTAAACTCATACCAGGTGAGGGTAGGTACTCACCAAAACCTTGCAGAACAAGGTTCATACCTAGTGGGGGTAGGTACCCACAAAAGTCTAGTAAAAATACAGACTTATACCCAGTGAGGGTAAGTACTCACCAAAGCCTTAGAAAAAGAAGGCTCAAACCAGATAGGGGTTAGTACCTATCAAAATATTTATCATCTGGAGGATCAACAAGGAGCAGCATCCGAAGGATGACCGGGCAAAAGGGTTAACTCCTTCCCCTACCAACTAATTTTGTCGGCATATCCAGCCGACAAATTAGCTAGGCAGGTGAAGGGGGGGCAGCTGTAGACCCCTAATTTTGCCCGGCCTCTCAAAATAAAAAGCTAGAGGAACTTCGCCCGAAGACGGAGTTCATCCGGCTTCCCAAAACCGAGGAAACCTCCCGCAACAAACACAGAGATCGCTCGTCTGCACGATAAAAGACAAAGGAGACTTCCTATACAGAGATAAATCTCGCCCGACATTTCAAATGAAGGCCAAGAAGACTTCCTACACAAAGATAAAGCTTCAACGGACATATATCGGTACCAATCCACGTCTGAAAACGGCAAGGAAAGCTTCCCGGGGTACTAAAATACAAAGGCTGGACAAAACGGGTCGAGACCACCATCCCAGGGTTGGGACGGCCGTCCCAACTGCAATTAAGCAGTTGGGACGCGCGTCCCGAATGTGGGACGACCGTCCCAAACCCCAGGGGGTCCCAACGTGAAGAAAACTGCATTTGGGACGGCCGTCCCAACCCAGACTGGCCGTCCCAGATTGGCACAACGCAGAAAACACGTTTGGGACGGCCGTCCCAACCCAGACGGCCGTCCCAAAGTCCCAGGGCAAAATTTACTATAAATAGGAGCCTCATTTGTCATTCTCCTTACACGAGACAACTCTAAGACTTGTCTTCTTCTCTCCCTCTCTCGAATGATCTTTCTGATTGCCTTTTTTAGGTAACAATCAGTTAAGGAATTTGTATTCCGGCATTCGATTTCTTCTAGAAAATTAGTCGAGTCGATTAGGGTAGACGAGAGGAGAACAATTGTAGAGCGAAGGACTGCCGAAACGCGTCCTCTTTGTACAAGAATCATAATATAAAGCTTGCTACGGAGGTTTTTCTCAATTCTCTTCTTCTTTATTGCTTTATTTATTGTTTTCTGTATGCAATGTAGATAAGTCATGTAGATAACCATATCTAAATAACTGTATCAATAAAATAAGGGTAAATGCGTAATTTCTCATAATCTTCACTTAATGAATAAATCCGTCATAGGGAACCCGAAAGGGGCGTTGTGGGGTGCTAACACCTTCCCCACACGTAACTAACTCCCTTACCCAACTCTGGTTATAATGGCCAAGTTGGTTTTTTAATAAAATCAACGCTTTTTTTTTTCCTTTTCCAATGTTTCTGGTCAAAACATTGGTGGCGACTCCAAAAGAACCCCTTTTTCGAAAACCTTGCTTCTATTAGAGGATAGTTCAGTGTTGAGCACCTCGGAAGCAATGAACATGCTTTAAACAAAAAACGTGAGTCTCAACCATCTTTTTGCGACCGCTCGCATTAACGTTCGAAGACGTCCCCAGGACGTCGGAACGGACGGCGGCGACAACTTGATTCCGAAATTGAGTTACTATCATCGGTTCCTTCATAAGTTACTCTTAGTTTTTCCCACATCTCTTGAGCACTCTTACAAATGGATATTCTGTAAAACTCATCAAGGGTTAAAGCAGATGAAATTATATTTCTAGCCCTAACGTCAAATTGTGCTTTTCTGTTTTCTTCTGCAGTCCATCTAGAAAAAGGTTTAGGAACGTCAACACCGTTCTCAGTAATTTTCGGAACAAATGGACCGTTTAAAATAGCATCCCAAACGCCTCTATCAACAGACTCTAAAAATATTTGCATACGTACCTTCCAGAAAGGATAATTTTGACCCGCAAAAAGTGGGGGTCTGTTGATAGACGCACCTTCGGCAAAAGTTTGATTTTGTCCGGTCATTTTCGAAAATTTGAATGACTATCAAAGCAAGCTCTAATACCACATTTTATGTGTTCTGCTATTAGAGTTTTGGTTATTAATGGTATTTTTTCATGACTTGATTGTAGTTCTATTTCTTTGTCTACTGTTTTTACTATATATTCATATTTAAACATATCTTTCCAATTTGTTTTATAGATAGTTGATATTTCGAGTTTTGGACATGTCCATTTATTAAGTTGATTTTCTATTTCGGGAATAATTAGTTCATGGTGTACTATGTTCATGTTACTGGTTTCTTCTTTTGTATTCTTATTTTCTTCAAACTTTTCTTTTCCTTTAGATAAAAGTTTTATTAATTTCGTCATCCTAAGACCAAGGTCTAAGATGCTCGGGACACCACATGTTTTATTGCCACTTACTGGTCTTACCACCTAAACCGGCTTACCAACGCTCATCTACCCTCAAAGACTCTTAGGCAAGGTTTAATTAATAAAAAAATTTCTATTAGAAAAGTTCAGTTTTCAGAAAATATGAATTCAGAGAGAATGAACAGTTATACAAACAAAGTACGTGGCTTTGTTATTTCACACTAAATCATCAGGATTTGAACCTGACAAAGGTGATATGGACTGGCCTATTATGCTTCAAGCAACCCAATCGAGAAGACTTAACTATCCAGTTTTCCAGCCAATATACCTTTAATATTTAAACAGTTTTTCCGATGTGGAGGATCGGCCTAGACTGCAACCACAGTGCATACTTATTCGAGACAAACATATATATATATATATATATATATATATATATATATATATATATATATATATATATATATATATATATATATATCATGTGTTCCGTGATACTCGTGTGTCCCTTGATACCCCAGTCATTATTTTCTTGATATTTAATGGGGTTCTTGATTTGTTCATTAAAAAAAAAAATTAGTTATGTGATCAATTGCTTATTTTTATCAAGGTAGGAAAATAAGTAAGAATCGTAATTCTATTATATATAAAAATGATAGCGCATGTTTATAACAAAGATAATGTTTTCTATTAGTATCATTGTTTCATGTCCATATTTTATAAAATGATTATTCTATTAATACAACTCTATATTTCTCAAATTTATATATAAATATTTTTAAGGTTTAATTAATTATCTCTTAATAAAGACAAATTTTAGAAAAAGTGATTGTATCTCTCAATAATAGGAGACCAACCATCACTCCACTTGTATTATTGGATCATTATAATAACTCATCTTTGGCCCACACGATATCTCAGCATAAAAAACTTTGTCGGCTAGTAAGTAAATTATTATTAAATAACTTGCCTTGTAGACCCCAAATCTTGCCCGACCTCAAAATAAGAACAGAAGACCTCCTATTCAAAGATGGACAAAGCCTAAAAAGCCACTAGGAGAGACTATTAGGCCCCATATTAGAGTAGGAATGCTTTCTTGTACAAAAAATAAGGATTTCCACCTTCAGGGCTCGAGACTACCGTCTGGCCTTTCGGGACCGCCTTCTCGACCAAGGGCAAGTCGAGACGGCCGTCTCGATTGGCGAGACGGCCGTCTCGCCACTTGCCATTAGCGAGAGCCCCCTCCCGTTTGGCGAGACGACCCTCTCGCCATTTGGTAAGTCGATACCGTCGTCTCACCAAACGAGATGGCAGTCTCGCCACTTATCAGAGTCGAGACCGCCGTCTCGAATTGCGAGACCACCGTCTCGACCTTGCCAGTCTAGACGGCGGTCTCGACCTGACAGGCGTGAATCCCTGTAAATAGGGGGCGCTCTCCCCTTCATTTCAGACAGCTCTTCCACCTTCCCTTCTGCAATTTCTCAAAATTCTTCTTTTAGAGCCCCTCCGAAGCATTTTCGGAGTTTCTGAGTGTTTAAGAGAGCTTTTTATAGCGTTTTCGAGAGAGAATTCGACGTTGTAAGAGCGAAGGGCTGCCAAAATGCACCCTACTTTTTAGAAGAATTAATCAAAGCTTGCTCTAAAGGTTTATTCACTCTCTCTTTCTCTTTTATTGTCTTTTTTTTACTTAGACTAAATTGTGCAATAGCTACTAGGGCCATGTAGTCATTGTTTTAAATTCGGCAAATAAAAGGGTAAAAGCGTTATTTCAAAAGTTTATTTATAAAATAACTGGTCTGTCATAGGGAACCCGAAAGGGGCGTCGTAAGGGAACTAATACCTCCCTTACACGTAACTAACTCCCTTACCCAACTCTGGTTTTAACGACCATAGTTGGTTTTCCTAAGAAATCAACGCCTTTTTTCTCCTCTTTTTCGATGTTTCTGGTAAAAACGTCGATGGCGACTCCATAAGAACCCTTTCAAATTTGTTCTTAGGTCAGCCCGGTTATCGGACGATCTAAGAACACCCTTTCGAAAATCTCGCCCTTAGGTTCAACTTAGTTATCGGACAACCTAAAGGCGTTGTAACCTCACCCATAATGAAACGTGATAAACAGAAAGTTGAAACCATCGCGTCGCTCCGACCGCCTCTTTTGATGGCGGCGACACCTTGGATGAAAAAAGTATGAACATGGAAAATTATTTATTATATTTATTGTCAAAAGCAAGTTTGATGAGTATTATATTAGAATCGCGCAGCGGAATGTTTGCATGGTCGGACAAAAACCAAGAGGGGGGGTGAATTGGTTTCTTAATAAAAATTAGGTTTTCAAAATTTTCCCAAAATTTTACCGATTAAAAACTGTGTAAATGTAAATAGAGAAGAGAAGAGAATCTTACACAGGAGATTTATACTGGTTCAGATCAAAAGACCCTACGTCCAGTTGCTAATCACTCAAACAGAGGATTAACGTTGTCACTATAATCAAGTTGTTACAATACAAATTACAATTGAAAAGATAAAGTTAAAGATAACACCTCTCTTGAAACCCACAAGAGATGAAGAACAGCTTTCCCCAGAGACGGCACAGCACACAATCCACTAAGAAATCCACTTAGTGATTCTTATCGCTTCTAGCCCACACCAGGTTCCAAAAGCCCCTTTTTCTTGCAACAAACAGTTCTCTGGCACTACAGCACTTAACTTTTGTATGAAAAAGGTTGTTCTTCTTTTCTGAGTGCCAAAGAAGAGTTTAAGTAGAGAAATTAGGGTTTAGGAATTGGGGATTTCGAAACTAGGGTTCTTGGAAATAGGGTTTTCGAAAATAAGTTTGATTTGAAGTTAAAAATAAAAATCTGACTGAAATAATCGATTAAAAGAAGTATTAATCGATTAAAACAGAGCCAAATATCAACAGAACCCAAACCTCTCTGTTTTAATCGATTAAAAGTTGATTTAATCGATTAAACCGCCTGATAATCGATTAAAAGTTGATTTAATCGATTAAACCAGTGAGTTGTTACAAAAAATAATTTTTCTCACTGTTTTAATCAATTATTTACCTATTTAATCGATTAAAGCCGAGCCTGGATGATAAATTTGAGCTTTTTGAAGCTTCTAAGGTGCAGACTATGTACCGGCTATCTTAAACTCTAATATTACAGACTCAATCTAATTGAAACAGAGTTATTACAATACAAAACAAGTCTTCAACACTCTAAGTCTTTGTGTTCTTGAATCATCATCAAAATCAACAATCTTCATGTCCATTAAGTGCAACATCAAGTCCTTGAATGTTCAACATATTAAAATAATGTGGTCGTGTAACACGTTTACATAACTTTTTCCCTAAATAATTTTAGAAAAAGAATAAAAAAATAAACTTAGCAATATGTCTATGTTGGTTTAGATCAGCTCACTTCAAAACTTTGATGATTCACAATAAAATTCTATAATCTATCTTGTCACCATAGTGGAAAGACGCGGTCGGAGCTTCGTGATTCGCGTTTTCTAAAGAATGGTCAACACTTTTTAGGTTGTCCGATAATCGAGCTGAATTTAAAAACGAGGTTTTCGTAAATGGGTTATAGAGTCTTCACCAATATTTTAATCGTAAACATTGGAAAAGGAAAAAAAAGGTGCTAGTTTGAGAAAAACCAACTTTGGTCATTATAACCAGAGTCGGGTAAGGGAGTTAGTTACGTGTGGGAAAGGTGAAAGTGATGAAGATCTTATTAAAATACTTTGGCAAAGATCTCATTGATTTGATGAAGTCAAAAGCAACTTTGCAGTGGATAAAAGTTACTAAGATAAAAGAGTAGAAAGATTAGTGTGTCCGCAGACTATGCTTAGGTATAATCATTTTATCTTTTCTGCTGCATGAGGTTTCTTCACTTAAAAGATTTTGCAAAATGCCTCTAAAAACGTTTAAGCAGTTCAAAACAAAGTATTTTAACAAAAGCTTTCTTAAACAAGTTTTTAACTGATATAATTTCGAAATAACCTAGGTTGTTTTCATTAAAGAAAGTTTTGAAAACCTTCGTCAGGTGTTTTAACCGATAAAGCTTTGAAATAACCGTTTAAAATCACTTAAAATGATAAGAGAAGTGTTTTTTTAGTATTTTAATCGATACAACTTGGTTTTAATCGATTAAAACCACTTGGAGTTCAGTGATGATCGATCAGAATGAAATTATGACCGATCAGAATCAGCTTATGATAGATCAGAATTGAGTTATGACCGATCAGAACTTTTTCAATCGATTAAAACACGTTTCAATCGATTAAAACAACTTAGAAAATTTCTACATAGTGTTTTAATCGATTAAAACTTATTTTTATCAGTTAAAATAACTTGAAAAGTTTTACAAGAAAGGTTTGCAGTATTTCAATCGATTGAATCGCGAAACAATCGATTAAATCAACTTAGAAGATTTTTTGTAAAGTGTTTTAATTGATATAAACGTTGTCGTATCAGTTAAAACAAAACTGTTAAAGAATCAAGAATGTATTAATGGATTAAAAGAAGTTTTAACAGATTAAAATTGCACTTTTAACAGATTAAAAGAATCTTTTAACAGATTAATTAAAACAGCAGTTTTGAAAATCTTCTATAAAAATAGTTTGGCTTGAACTTTTTAAACATACATTGAACATCAGTTTTTACACATCCTTGAGCAATCAATCAAGCAAACTTTAGCACTCTTTTCAAGAAAGATTCGCATCAGTTTTTGAGAAGTTCTTTGAAAATCTTTCTTGAGGCAACTTGATTTCTTTTGAAGAAGAAACACTTATAGCAGAATTGCATAAACTGGTTTGAGCATTCTAGTTTCTTCTTTTTCATTTCTTTACATTCTTTTTGTATTGTTTGGTGCCTGGAATTTGGGCACTGGTTTCTCTGCAGCTAGAATTTGGTTGTAGAGGTTGTCAAGAACTGGAATTTGGTTCTTGGTGAAAGGTTAGGTGTTGGTGCCTGGAATTTGGGCACTGGTTTCTCTGTAGCTGGAACTTGGTTGTAGAGGTTATCAAGAACTGGAATTTGGTTCTTGGTGAGAGGTTGAGTGCAGGAACTGGAATTTGGTTCTTGTGGTAGATTAAGTGTAAGATTGTAAATCTGTAAAACATTTGATCTAGTGGAACCCAGCTGGAATTTGGTGGAGACTGGACGTAGCCCTGGTATTGGGTGAACCAGTCTAAAACATCGGTGATATCTTTCTTAACCTTTCTCTATTTTAATTCTGTCGCTGCATTTATATTGATTGATTGCTTTGTGATTTAAGAACAAATCTGAAATCTTATTTTTACAAATAGATAATCTGTTAATTGCAAAAAACTTTCAAAGATCAATTCACCCCCCCTCTTGATCTAAAACTACTTTTTTAACAAAAGGTATTAGCACCCCCACAATGCTCCTTTCAGGTTCCCTATGATGGACTATTCTTAAAATAAAAATAATGAAATTATGCTTTTACCCTAATTATTCATTGCAGAATTTAAACAATTATCTACATGGTCCTAATAACTAATGCACACGACGAAAGCAATAAAAGAAAGCAGTAAAAGAGGATAGATAAAAAAACCTCTGAAGCGAGCTTTTATATATATATTGAACGAAAGGATACTTTTTGGCGATCCCACACTCTACACAGGCACTCCTCTCTTGGACAAAAACTATTGACGTTGCCTAGAAACCTCGGAATTGGATTCTCAGAGCTCTAGTATGAAGTATCTAGTGCTTAGGGATATGAGACTATGTGAATTTTGTGTAGAAATGAGAGAATGGAGGTCCTATTTATAGGAAAATGCGCCAGGCAGGCCGGGACAACCATCTGGGATTCTAACAGGTGAGATGACCATCTGAAAAAACGAGACGGTCGTCTCGCCACCAGGGAAAAGCGAGACGTCCGTCTGGAAAAACGAGATGGTTGTCTCGCCAAAAGGGAAAAGTGAGACGACCATTTGGAAAAACAAGACAGTCGTCTCGCCTTAACAGAAAAGCTAGATGTCCATCTGGGAAAGCGAGACAGGCGTCTTGCCTTAAGGAGAAACGAGACGACCGTCTAGGGCTTCTTGTCAGAATTTTCCTATTTTCTTATTTTTTGTACAAAAAACCTTCCTATCCTTATATGGAGTCTAGTACATATGCCTAGGCGCTATTTGAAGCCTTGTCCATCTTTTAATTGAGGATTTATGGCATTTATTTGTGAGGCCGGATAAGATTTTGGGTCTATATATCTATTTTTATTGTTTTCCAAAAATTCTAATGTACTCTCATATTTCGTAAATTAAAATTAATTTATGTAAAAAATAAAATATTTAAAAAATATATATGAAAGTTTATATAAATTAAAATGTAGATTTGTTTTAATAAAAGCTCACATGTGAAGCATCAATATGAAAGAAATTCCAACTAAGTTGTCACGCCTTCCCCATCAATCATGTATACCCCTAATCTTGCTCGACCTCACAATAAAGTTCAGAAATCCTCTATTTCGAAGATGGACAAGACTTCATTAGGCCTCTAGTAGCATTTTCTAGGCTCCATTTAAGAAAATGAGGGTTTTCTTAGAAAAATTAAATTAGGGATTTTGTCAGAAGGCTGGGACGGCCGTCCCAGATTCCAGATGGTCGTCCTAACCCCTTGGTGGCTCGGGACGACCATTCCAAATCCAGACGGTCGTCCCAACCCCTTGGTGGCTTGGGACGACTGTCCCAAATCCAGACGATCGTCCCAACCCCCTTGGTGGCCTAAGTCGATCGTCCCAAATCCAGACGGTCGTCCCACCTGACAAAATCTGGGACGACCGTCCCGACCTCTTGGATCTGCAAGCTTATTGTAGACCCCAAATCTTGCCCGACTTCAAAATAAAGAGTAGAATACTTCCTTTCAAAGATGGGCAAGGCCTAAAAGGTCCCTAGAATTGATTAATAGGCCCCATACTATAATAGGAAGGATTTTTGTACAATAAAAATAAGAAATTCCACCCAAAGAGTCGAGACCGCCATCTCGTGTGCCGAGACCGCCGTCTCGCCAAGAAGACCGTCTCATTTGGCGAGATGACTGTCTTGCCACTTGCCGAAGGTGAGACCGCCGTTCCATTTGGCGAGGCGACGGTCCCGACTGTCGCCGCCATCCGTTCTGACATCTAGGGACATCTCGAACGTTTATGCGAGCAGTCGCGAAAAGATGGTTTAGACTCGCATTTATTTAAAAATGTGATCATTGCTCCCGAGGTGCTCAACAACTGAACTATCCTCTAATAAAAGCAATGTTTTCGCAAAAAGGTTCTTATGGAGTTGCCACCAATGTTTTGACCATAAACATTGGAAAAGGATAAAAAGACGTTGATTTTAAGAAAAACCAAACTTGGCCATTATAACCAGAGTTAGGTAAAGGAGTTAGTTACGCGTGGGGAAGGTGTTAGCACCCCCACGACGCCCCTTTCGGGTTCCCTATAATGGATTAATTCATAAAGTAAAGATTAAGAGAAATTACGCTATTACCCTATTTTATTATACAATATTAAAAAATGGCTATCTACATGATTCTATTTTCTATTGCATACATAAAGCAGTAAATAAAGCAATAAAAGAGAAAAGAAGTGAAAAGAACCTCCGTAGCAAGCTTTTTATTACAAATCTTCAACTGTGAGGATGCGTTTTGGCAATCCCCCCCACTACAAAGACTCTCCTCCCCGAATACAGGACCGACACTACAAAAATTTTAAGAAGAATCGAATGCCGGAAGAAACTTCCTTAACCGATTGTTACCTTATAGGCAATCGGAGAGATCATTCGAAAGAGGGAGAGAAGAGAGCAGTGAGGTGTGTCTAAAAATCGCAAATGAGGCCCCTATTTATAATTTTTTCAGCCAGGAAGCTCGGGACGACCGTCTGGGGTGCAGAAAACAGGGACCATGGTATGAAGAGGTTGGGACGGCCGTCTGAGATTTGGAACAATCGTCTCAGGTGGCATTTTTGAGTTAGACGCGCGTCTCACATCTGGGACGTGCGTCTGGCCTGTCTGGACGGCTGTCCTATTTTCTAGGACGACTGTCTCGAGTGTTCTAGCCAAATTTTGTGTTCTGGGACTTTATGAAAGAATTAATGGTTGAGTTCAAGAGGGGGGGTGAATTGAACTTTAAAACTTTTTTGCAAAACTTACTTTCTTTTGGAAGAATGAGTTATCTTTATACAATCTTTGCAAAGGTAGTTTGGTTTAAACACAGCAAGTTTATAGACAGAAAATAAAAGAGATGAAAGAAGAATTTTAACACACAAATTTATACTGGTTCACTCTAATCCAGAGCTACATCCAGTTCTTGACAAACCAGTCAAGTTTCACTAATACCAAGTGAAAATTACAACCAGTAGATACTCACCAATCTACCCCAAGAACTATCTTGCAAACCCACAAGATAGAATCTTGAAAACCACCGAGTAACCAAACCCAGTTACTGTACCAAGTGCAGATTACAATCCAACCTGCACAATCAAACTTTTACAAAAGAATATGGAAAGAAAAAACCTGGACTTGAAGTTTCTAATCGTCCAGAACAAATTCTAACAGCACTTTCTCTCTTTGATTGACCACAATTCTGATCACAGCACCTTATGATATGAAAAGATTCTTGAATGCAGAGAAAGTCACGTATATGAAAGTTTTACAGATTGATTTCTCAAGTTTTCTCAAGTAGTGTACTGTATGTATGTCTTTCAAAAGATAGATCAATTCTGTATATATAGAGTAAAGCATAGAATCAGAATGTTCCAACTGTCAAAAACTGTTTCAGAGAGTCAAAAGATCGATTAGATTTAAGTAAAACAGTTTAGAGGAGACTTTGATCGATTAGAACCGAAGTATGATCGATCAGATCAGAGTTATGATCGATCAGAATAAAACTATGATCGATCAGAATATATTTCAATCGATTAAAACCACGATTCAATCGATTGATTTCATTTAAAAGTTCATTCAATCGATTGTTTCGAGTGTTCAATGGATTAAAACAGACTTTAGAAAAAATGATAGCTCTCGTTTTAACAGATTAAAATTATTTCAACAGATTGATTTTCGAAAAACTTAGATTGAAAAAATAGTCTTTCGTTTCAACAGATTAAAATTCATTTCAGCAGATTGATTTTCCGAAAAACTCTTAGATCGAAAAAATAGTCTTTCTGTTTCAACAGATTAAAATTCATTTCAACAGATTGATTTTCTGAAAAACTCTTAGACTGAAAAAATAGTCTTTCTGTTTCAACAGATTAAAAATCATTTCAACAGATTGAAAATGCGAATCTTTGATATTAAAAAATTCATTGAGTTATTTTAACTTATTGATTCCGCGAATCAATCAATTGAATTTTTGACTATGTATGACCATTTATTATGTTAAGTGATTTTAACAGATTGAAAATCTTTTTCAACAGATTGAAAAAAACTTAGTTTATTCTTTTAATTCTTAAACGTAAGTTTTTCATGCGGAAAAATGATTTTCAATGATATGCAATATTTTAAGGTGCTTATCACAAAATATAATGGCCTATCAAGAGATTAAGTGCTTAAACTTAAAAACCTAATCATCTACACACGCACAACCTAAGTTATATCTATGTCTTCATCAAATCCACCAAGTGCTTCAATCTCCCCCTATTTGATGGAGACAAATAACCACTGCACCTGCAAAACAAGAATAACAGACCAGAGACATATATTTTGTGGTGTGTGTGTAGTGACAGTTTTAAGCAAAATACTTCTCCCCCTATTTGACTGCATCAAATAGATTGTTGTAGTTACAGTGCAATGGGACCACGTGGGAACCCCAAATATAAACCAGAACATTAAAAACTAAGAAAAGAAAAACAGAATAACAGAAACATAGAAAATCTTCATTCGTCCCCGGGGCCTTGATTGAATTGTAGTTCCACAATCCTGTTGTAAATGTCTTCTAGTTGATTATCAATATGCTGGAACCTTGCAATGAAATTTTCATCCAAATAATGTTGCCGAGCCCGTAGAGCAGCTGTCATCTCCATGTGCCTTCTTTGGTTGGTTTGCAGTTCATTCATCTGATGCAACATGGTTCTTTCGAACTGAGACAGGGGCGTGCCACGGTCAGGCTGTGGAGTGTATGGGACCATTTCCAATGGGGACACCTCTTCCATAGGGTCGGATGGTCTTGCTGCAGAAGTTCCTGGAACATCAGCATTGACTCCTTCTTCTTGCTCTTCTTCTTCAAGGTCTTCTCCTCTCCCAGCATCTTCTTTGGAGATCCATTCACCATCAATTTTAATGAATCCCATTTTGTGAAGAACAGAATTATTTATTTCATTTGTTGGTCGGACGGTTTCAACCAGTTCTCCTTCTACATCGACACCAAAATGTGTTAAAAGCTTAGAAATCAGAATAACATATGGATACCTGAAATCACTAAGTCTCTTGGCTTTGATCATGTGATCCTTGATGACGAAGACCCAGTTCACCCGTATCCTGTGGTGAATGCAGTACATCAGTACTAAATCTCCTTCGTTTAGCACCGCATGATTGCTTCCCCTGGGTGTAAGCTGCCAGGATACAATGAAGGCGAGAATCCTTTCTTCCAGCTTCAGCTTCCCAGTATTGAAAGAACTGACAGAATCACGAGTATTCTTCATGCATGACCGAAAGTACTGGACCTTACACTAGTGGAAAAATAGCTTTCTATGACGGGTTTTTATCACGGTCGTAATCCACCCGTCATAGTATGTGGCGCAGTGGCAATTTTGTAATAAAATCATAAACTTTCTATGTCGGGTAAGTTTTAACCGACATAGTAAGTGGAAAGGTCACTTTCTACGTCGGTTAAAATTTACCCGACATAGAAAGTTCACTAGATGCC
>OY731406.1:45257725-45347316 GCA_963425845.1 Sphenostylis stenocarpa
GTTTTGACCATAAACATTGGAAAAGGAAAAAGGCATTGATTTTAATAAAAACCAAACTTGGCCATTATAACCGAGTCGGGTAAGGGAGTTAGTTACGTGTGGGGAAGGTATTAGCACCCCACAGCGCCCCTTTCGGGTTCCTATGAGCGGATTAATTCATTTGAGTAAAGATTACCGAAACGTTTATGCGAGCGGTCGCGAAAAGATGGTTGAGACTCGCGTTTTTGTTAAAAATATGTTCATTGCTTCCGAGGCGCTTAACGCTGAACTATCCTCTAATAGAAGCAAGGTTTTCGAAAAGGGTTCTTTTGGAGTCGCCACCAATGTTTTGACCATAAACATTGGAAAAGGAGAAAAAGGCATTGATTTTAATAAAAACCAAACTTGGCCATTATAACCAGAGTCGGGTAAGGGAGTTAGTTACGTGTGGGGAAGGTATTAGCACCCCACAACGCCCCTTTCGGGTTCCCTATGACGGATTAATTCATTTGAGTAAAGATTACAAGAAATTACGCTATTACCCTATTTTATTCATATAGTATTTAAATATGGCTATCTACATGGTTTTATCTACATTGCATATAGAAAGCAGTAAATAAAGCAATAAAAGGGAAGAGAATTGAGAAGAACCTCCGAAGCAAGCTTTATATTATAAGTCTTTTATACAGAGGACGCTTTGCGGCAATCCTTCACTCTACAACGACTCTCCTCTCGAATAAACTCGACTCGACTAAAATTTTCTAGAAGAATCGAATGCCGGAATACAAATTCCTTAACTGATTGTTACCTATTAAAGGCAATCAAAGAGATCATTCGAAGGAGGGAGAGAAGAAGACAAGTCTTGGAGTTGTCTGGGGTGTGGAGAATGACAAATGAGGCTCCTATTTATAGATTTCACTGCCTGAAAACTTGGGATGGCCGTCTGGGTTGGGACGGTTGTCCCAACTGCAAAATTTACACTAGGCCAAGCTGGGGGGAGAGTGGGACGACCAGTTTGGGTTGGGACGACCGTCCCACTTGAATTTTAGGGCTTGGGACGTGCGTCCCAAAGGTGAGATGTGCGTCTCACTTGGCTTTTGCTGTTTGGGACGGCTGTCCCAACCTGTCTTGGCCAGTTTTCGCGTTCTGGGACCCCCGGGAAGCTTTCCTTTCCTTTTTCGGACGTAGATTGATGCCGATAGATGTTCGTTGAAGCTTTATCTTCATAAAGGTAGTCTTCTTGGCCTTTATTAAGATTCCGGGCGAGCTTTATCTTCGTGTAGGAAGTCTCCTTAGTCTTTATTGTGTGGATGGGTGAATCCCGTCTTGTTGTGGGAGGTCTTTCTCGGTTTTTGATATGAAGCCGGGTGAACTTTATTTTCGTGTGAAGTTTCCCTAGCCTTTATTTTGAGAGGCCGGGCAAAATTAGGGGTCTACAAACATAATTTTAACAAAAAACGCAAGTCTAAACCATCTTTTCACGACCGCTTGCATAAACGTTCGAGATGTCCCTGGACGTCGGAACGGACGGCGACGACAAGTAGACAGTTGTTGAAAAAAAGATTTCATTCATTCAACAGAAGGTGTACATTCCCCTATTCCATACTACGAAGCAACTTTTGGCAAAAACGGAAAACCTTAAAGAAACCTGCAGGCGGGTCTTGATCTCTCTGTAGTTCTCTTTCGGCTTCCCGGACTTGACGAGCAAGTGCTTCGCTTTGCTTCTCGACCGACTGGCTCATATCTTCACTATACTTTTGAGCCTCTTTGATCTTTGCCTCTTGATGAACGACCAAGGCTTGTAGTTCATCGAGCTTTGCAACGAATCGGTCTTTCTCTTGCAGTACCTGGTCGTACTGAGCTAGCCCGTCTCTTTCTTTGCAGCGTAGCTCAGCGAGACTTCTGTTGAGTCTCCGGTTGGCCTCTCGCTCTTGGTGTATGTCTAACCGAGTCTTGGTGAGCTCTTGCGACAACTCCTTGATCGTTTGAGCCTGTTTTTCTGATTCGGCCTCAAGGCGTGCTGATTTGGCGGTTATTTCTTGGAGTTGGCTATCCGAACTGGTTTTGGCAGTTTTGGATGCTCGGATAGCTTGCTCATTAGAGTCAGCACACTGATCCTTGAGGCGCTCTATTTCATGATCCTTTTTCTTGCCCTGCCTTTGCAGACCGTCTATTGTGAGGATAGATTCTTGTTCTCTTTCTTCAAGGGCCCTCATCTGGGCTCCCATGATTTCTATCCTCTGGGTCAAGGCATCAATTTGAGCCTGCAACTCTTCATTATTGGTGCTCGTAATGGGTGTGGTGGATGGTTGAGTCATCCCTCTTCTTTTTCTCCACGCCTCGTAGTCACTGGTGACCGTCACCCGAGCTTTTCCTAGCTCTCTATCTCCCATGTAGACTGGTTTCTCCCATGCTTTTCTCACAGCTAGTGAGTTGGCGATTATGCATGGGTCTCCGAAGAAACACAGTCCTCCGAGTTCCCCCCGAGAAATGGTAGTTTGGGTCCTCACGAGCTATCTCATAGCTACTCTAGGTGAATAGGCTATGCAACCCCTGAGTCCTATCAAGGGTACATTCGGATAGTCTCCAGATCTGATGAGAGCTGGGCCAGGTCGGAACCAGGGGCAGACCCAGGACAAACTGTTGGCGTCCTTTCGTTCCAACTCGTCCCTCCATTCTGAGGTTAGGTGTCGTTGTAGAGGGATTTTGGAGAAGCTCCTTAAAGGATCGGGGAACGTTCCCTTGTGTCTAGAGGCGTAAAGGTGCGTAGTGCTCCACACAAACAGTAATGAAGAGCAGCAGCGAAGTGTTTTCCCTTGCTTTTGGTTGCAGAATTCCACCGAGAACAAGGTGTCGGCAAGGATTGCAGGCAGGGGACTCTTCAAGTTTACGTCCCAGGCGAAGAAGGCGTCCATGACGGCTTGATCTACTGTGTCGAGGTGGAAGGGGAACAAGATCGTTCCAAAAATGATTAGTGCCAGGGTTTTGTTGAAGGCGACCCACTCTCCCCTTTCAGCCAAGTAGGACAGGTGGTCTTCCAACATCGAGACTTTCCAACCCTGGATGTTCCCTTTTCCTATCAGGGTACTCTGCCGGAAAGGTAGTTGAATGAGGGCAGCGACTGGTGCTGCAGGAGTGTATGCCTCTTGGCGGATATGGACCCCGGCTGATTTGGGCCATCTCAACATAGTCTTATACTCCTCTAAGGTAGGCACCAGGTCGAACTGCGAAAATTCGAAGCATCACGGATTGGAGTTCCGGAAGTGGATTAATACCCTGAGGAACACCTGATCGACACCTGTAGACCCCTAATTTTGCCCGGCCTCTCAAAATAAAAGCTAGGGAAACTTCACACGAAGATAAAGTTCACCCGGCTTCATATCAAAAAACCGAGAAAGACCTCCCGCAACAAGACGGAGTTCATCCATCCACACAATAAAGACTAAAGAGACTTCCTACACGAAGATAAAGCTCGCTCGGCATCTTAATGAAGGCCAAGAAGACTTCCTATATGAAGATAAAGCTTCAACGGACACACATCGGCATCAAACGACGTCCGAAAAAGGAAAGGAAAGCTTCCCAGGGGTCCCAGAACACAAGAACTACTGAAAACAGGTCGAGACAGCCGTCCCAAACAACCTAGGACAGTCGAGACGGCCGTCCCAAACAACCTAGGACAGTCGAGACTGCCGTCCCAAATGACACTGGCCGTCCCAAACGTTCCAGGGGTGGAGTCAAGAACAAAAAATTCAACTGGGACGGCCATCCCAAACACACCTGGCCGTCCCAAACTGACTCAGTGCAAATTTTGCATTTGGGACGGCCGTCCCAACCCAGACGGCCATCCCAAAGTTCCAGGCGAAAAAAGGCTATAAATAGGAGGCCCTTAGGTCATTTTCCACACACCTCAGACCCCAGACAACTCCAAGACTTGTCTTCTTCTCTCCCTCCTTCGAATGATCTCTCTGATTGCCTTTAATAGGTAACAATCAGTTAAGGAATTTGTATTCCGGCATTCGATTCTTCTAGAAATCTTAGTCGAGTCGAGTCTGTATTTGAGAGGAGAGTTGCTGTAGAGCGAAGGATTACCGCAAAGCATCCTCTGTATAAAGGACTTATAATATAAAGCTTGCTTCGGAGGTTCTTCTTAATTCTCTTCCCTTTTACTGCTTTATTTACTGCTTTCTGTATACAATGTAGATAAAACCATGTAGATAGCCATATTTAAATAACTGTACGAATAAAAGATGGTAATAGCGTAATTTCTTATAATCTTTACTTAAATGAATTAATCCGTCATAGGGAACCCGAAAGGGGCGTTGTGGGGTGCTAATACCTTCCCCACACGTAACTAACTCCCTTACCCGACTCTGGTTATAATGGCCAAGTTGGTTTTTATTAAAATCAGTGCCTTTTTCTCCTTTTCCAATGTTTATGGTCAAAACATTGGTGGCGACTCCAAAAGAACCCTTTTCGAAAACCTTGCTTCTATTAGAGGATACTTCAGTGTTGAGCACCTCGGAAGCAATGAACATGTTTTAAACAAAAACGCGAGTCTCAACCATCTTTTCGCGACCGCTCGCGTTAACGTTCGAGATGTCCCAGGACGTCGGAACGGACGGCGGCGACAGATGGCGACTCCGCTGGGGAAGCTAGAGAGTTGATCCCATTTAGTGACGGATAAATTCAAACTAAGTAAAGATTTGAAATTACGCCTTTACCCTTTTCCGTATGTTTTATTGTATGGCTTTAATAATTGTTGTATGATTATTTCTGCAAATTGTCTGAAATATAAATTGCACACAAAAACCCTTGCACACAACAGTCCCTCTATACCCGGGGGCAAGAGTGAATACCTATAGGGAGTGGGTGGCAGATACGACTGGCTTGTTGGCACACGGGGCTACAACCGTTGTCGGAAACCACCAACTCAAGGTGATAACTCTCTTCTTTTGGTCTAAGGATGTCGCCACGGAGTTCCGTGTATGACCCGAGGACTGAGAGATTGAGAGGTCCCTATAATGGGGGCACCTTGGGGACCTTTGGCCTTGGTGAGAACAGTGTAGAACCACCTAAACCAAGCACGTTTCTGCAGGAAAACCCTACCTCGTGATTAAATAAGCATGGCTCTGCTCGTGGATGTATGAATTGTGTGTGCATATGTTTGCTGCATTTGTATTGATGCATTAGCATATGGTAATCATACAACAAACAAAAAAGTGAAAAACCCTAAAAATTATAAAAGTGATAAGATAAGACCTTTATCTCGAACAGTCTCCAGTTAAGCTAGCCTGGTTTCAGGTTCTTTGTAAGCTAAGTAGCCACGTTGACCGACAGAAGAGATAAAGGGTCATAAAAAATATAAAAATGAGTAAAAGCCATAAAAATTCCTTTTTATAATAAAAAGATTCTTGGCAAAGTCGTATCATTCATACCACATCATCCAATAAGTGGTAAAACTAAGAGAGAAAATAAATGCACTAAGAAAAGTATGCATGCACATCATTTTAATAAACCTCCAAAAAATGGGTCTTAGGAGCGTTTTTTGGGAAAATTACTGGGCCAAATCGCCTACGGCATTTGCAACTTGGTTCTTCACCCTTTTCTCTTCGTTTTGACATGCTGTGCGTCCAAATCGGACGACCCAGTCAAAAGTTATTCCACTTTCAATATTTGCTGTCATAAAAAATATTTTTGTAGTGCATGCATAAAACACATTCATTCTAGGATGCATTAGATATCCTTAGACAATAGCGAAAGAGACCCAAGTGCGTTTATAACCTTCCTAGAAGAGATAAGTGCGCTAAGGTATGATGATAACCTTTTGAAAAAAAGGGAACCATCACACTGAAGTGGGTATGGTACTCCTTAAAACATAGGCTTTTTAGAAGATACCAAAGCTATTGTCTAAAGCATATTTATCTCACACTAATCATTCATAATAAAAAGCTATAATAAAAATCTCTAAATCATTTAGAAAGTGGCTGGTCTTCCGCCCGTCCTCACTCGTGCTCAGAAAGTTAAGAAGATGGAACAACTGGAGGAACAAAACCGAAAGCTCACTACTGAGCTTAATACACTAAAGGATCAAATGGCTCAAATGCTGGAAATGATGCGCCAGCAGAATATCCATAAGGAGGGTCCCCAAAGTGGACAAGCCTCTCACCAAGAAGAGGAAGAGGGACCCAATGATGAGCATAACCAATCTGATACAAGGGCGGTGCATATTCATGCTCCGGAAGTATCAAAACAACAGCTGACTGCCCTTGAAGAGAGATTGAGAGCCATGGAAGGGCATAATTTTGATGTTAAAGAGGCGGCTGACATGTGCCTCGTCAAAAATATCCAATTCCCTAACAAGTTCAAAACTCCGGATTTCCCAAAATACATGGGACTAACTTGCCCTAAAAGCCATCTTACGATGTACTGTCGTAAGATGGCTGCATATACTGAAAATGAGAAGCTCCTGATCCATTGCTTTCAGGAGAGCTTAGCTGAATCAGCCCTAAACTGGTATATGCAACTACAAGGGGGGCAAGTCCAAACCTGGAGACATCTGGCAGATGCTTTTCTTCGTCGCTATAAATACAATATTGATCTGGCCCCTGAAAGAGCAAATCTACAACTACTAAGCAAGAAAAACGACGAATCTTTTAAAGCATATGCTCAAAGATGGAGGGAATTGGCAGCACAAGTGGAACCTCCTCTGTCCGACAAGGAAACTACATCCATGTTCATCAATTCTCTGACTGGTCCCTATTACGACAAAATGATAGGGAACACATCAACACTCTTTGCAGATGTAGTCATTATAGGAGAAAGAGTAGAGCAAGGTCTGAAAAGTGGAAGAATTGCACAACAAACCTCCTCCAATTCCTCTACTCAAAACTTTAAAAAGAACTTTGGAAAGAAGAGGGAAGGAGACGTGAATGCTATCAACTTGGCCACTCCTTCGTCCACCTCGCAGCAGACCAAGTCACGCAGGCCGGAAAGGAAGTTCACCCCAATACCCACTTCCTATGGAAGCCTGCTGCTAAAATTGTTGGATGCCAAACTCCTAGTACGCGTCCCTCCCAAGAAAATGGAGCCACCATATCCAGAATGGTATAAGCCAAATGAAAAATGCAATTATCATTCAAACGCTCCGGGACATTCTGTAGATAACTGTATGGCCTTAAAGCATAAGGTCCAAGATTTAATAGACGCAGGATGGATCACTTTCGACGCGTCAACTCCAAAAGTGGATGACCAACCCTTATCAAAGCCCGAATGAAAGACGGGATAAGGAAGACCAGCTATCTAGGGCTCATCATTTTTATCATCTCTAAAAATGTAATAGAAAATATATAAAAATATATCAAAAAGCTTCCGATGTACTCCTCGTGACCCCTGCCCCTGATCACGAGATTTTTTGTTAATAAGGGCTTTGTAAATATTTCTTTTTTGTCAATACAATAAGGCATTTTTCATAATATTCGTATTCTCTTTCATTCTTTTCTCTCTCACATTTAAATAAGAAATCTAAAACGAACCATATAAACAGTCATGTCTGTGATTGAAAACTCTCTGCGGGATCTGAAAGCCAAAGGCGAATGGATTGAGTCAGACAGTGAGGAGCGGACCATTTCCCCGGACATGCAAAGACTGTTAGAAAAATAAGTTCAATTGATACAGCCCCATAAGAAAAAAACTGAGGCCAGTAATTTGGGACAAGGAGATAATAAGAAAGAAGTAAAATACCAATACCCAAATTGATAATATCAGGGAAGAGGCAATAACACCTTTGCGCTTATTCATGCCTTGTCCTTTCCCTTATACATCGGATAAAGCTGTACTGTGGATATGCACAGAAGAATTGACTGTCAATAAAGATATCTCCAATATAACCGACATTGGGGGCACAACGAGAAGCGAAAGAATTTATTCCCCAAGGAGCTACAAGATAATGCTCCTAAAAACAAAGGAAAAATAAAGAAACCGAAGAGGAAAAGAAAAAAAGAATCCAAGGGGAAGATTGAGCAGACCTTGGATTCACGGTGCTAGGGCAGTTTCTTCAACGCTCCACCGAAAGTTAAAAGTCGTGGTAGGCAACAAGTTGATCATGGTTCAAGCTAAAAACTACACTCGAATCAGCGAGCCGTCCACCATACCTTAAATGGATGCGCCTGAAGAAGACATTTGAAAATATGGAAAGACTTCCTAGCAATTTAAAAGTGGCCCATATAATGAAGAGATATGGATACAACCCAGACAAGGGCTTGGAAAGGATGCTCAAAGAATAAAAGAGCCACCAGATTTTAAGGATAATCCTTTAAAGTACGACCCTACAAAAGATCAGTCGTACAAAGAAAAGAGAAGTCTCCCCTTCATACCTCAAAGACGACCTCTCGAAAAGAGGGATATTAGTGCAAAGAGTGGCATTAGTCATTAGATGTCCTCCTTCCGATTTTAAGGGATGTAAACCCAATGACTATTAGAGATCACTCCTCGGGGTGTGCCCGACCCCCGAGCATCTTTAGGGCATGCATTTCCCTTTGAATTACAAAAGGATGCTATTCTTACTATCTGCTTCTTTTCTTGCTAAACATTTCTATACCCCATTAAATAACCAATGTATAGACAAACGTTTTGTTCCAAAATGTGTCAAAATAATCAAAGCGCTATAAATAAAATGAAGTCCGCTAGGTATCCCAAAAAAATGAGAAAAGGGGAACCTAGACAAAAGTTAGGACACATCACAACATCCTAGGCTGAAAACCCAAAAGGGCGGACTAGGAAAGTTAATCAGTCACAAATAGGCGCCATAAAGTAATCATCTGAAAACGCCACCTCATGAAAACAAAACGTTTGTTTGAACTAGCCTAAACATTAACCAACCTTGGCTAGCCATTCTTACAGAAACCTTTATTACAAAAAAAAATCTCACTAAAACACAAGCCTTTGCAATAAATCCCTTTCTTTCTATTCTCTTGACCCTTCATCATAAAGCATTCAAGTAATTGACTGGGAAATGTGGAAATATGGTGATCAATAGGAGGATTGAAATCCCTAAAGGAAAGGAAGAGGGGCATTGACATGACAATTGCTCTACATTCAAAAGGATTACTCTTCGGTTATAGCAAAGATCCGAGACGGCAAATCGGTACGGCTAATCATGTTGACAAAAGCACATGATAATGGAAGTAAACGTAACAGAAGCTAAATGGGTTCAAAGCCGATATGACCAGCTAAACCTTATTGAAGAAAAACAGCTGAATATGATATGTCATGGACAAGCCTATCAAAGGAAAATAAAAAGGCTTACAAAAAAGGTCAACCCTCATATTTACCATAAGAAGGACTTAATGGTAAATAAGTTGCTTCCAGTCCAGAAGAATAAAATTGGAAAATGGGCAGTGAACTATGAAGGACCCCTTGTGGTCAAATGAGCTTTCTCGGAAGGGGCTCTTATCCTCGTCAATATGAATGGAAAAGAACTTCGACACCTAATCAACTCTGGTACGGTGAAGAAGTATTATGCTTGAAGACATTGCTCAAGACCCGTCAGGAATGAAAATCCGCAAAGGACATTCCTGGGCAAAAGATAGGGTCTATATCCCTCGCTAGGATACGTCCTAGGCAAAAAGAAGAGGTAAAAAAAAAGTAACTAAAAAAACTAAGAGCAATGGTTACTTTAGTCGAAAACCGAAAAGGCGGCTAAAGTAACATTCTTCCAGAAGCAAGCAGTCTTCATAGTCTTCACTCTGAGCTCAGGCATCTCAACTGAAGCAATTAGGAGAACCAGGGGGCAGATCTCATGGACATGACTGTATAAGCCTGAACAGTATAGCCAACCCTGACCACCCATTCTTCTAAATATCTCTTGAAATCCTTCTGTAAAAGAAATAAACTTTTGCTCACTTATCAATAAAATTCCCTTTCATTTCCTTTCTCTTGACCAAATATTATGGAAATGCCTTTTTATTGATAAATCATAAATATGTGCAAAGACCTTTAATCAAAGATCAATCATGCATCTAAAAAAGGGAAGCATATAAAAAATAATAAGAAAACAACAAATGCCTGCTAGGATATTCTTAGGTAAAAATCAGGGTAGCCTGCTAGATCGGAAATCCCGAAAGAACGGTCTAGGCAAAAGATAAGGCAAAAGCCCCCTAAAATATTCTAGGCAAAAATTAAGGCAGCCCGCTAGATCGAAAACCCATAAAGGGCGGTCTAGGCAAAAGATAGGGCTAAAACTAAAAGATAAATAAAAAGATGAGCCCATCTTCATGGTCATAAAGGAGAAGCCCATCGGCACATTCATAAGAAGCCAACGGGAGAAGGCCAGTTACTTTCTAAATGCATCCAAAATAAATAAACAATAGGTTGCATTTAGGACATCCACACACAAAGTAGTTGCATAATACGACTTTGTCAAAATAAAAATAAAAAAATTTCTTCAAACAAGAATAATAAACATGCATATAAGGAGGATAGTCTCCATGCTTGTGATTAAAAATAAAAAGCACCAAAATCCAGTCTCCATATGAAAATCAAAATCGCAACAAGTGAAATCAAAATCATTTTAGCAGAATAAAGAGCTTTAAGAAAACCATAGCTCCAACCATTCTCCTCAAACACCAATAAAAGAGGGTACATCAAAAAAGGCCAACGGAAAGGCCCGATGATCCCCAAGCGGATCCTTGCCTACTCTAGAGGCAAAAAAAAAAAAAATTACTCCAGGACTCAGCATCATCATCACATGAGTCATCAAACCATAGTCATTTAAAAATCCGACCACTATCCTTCCATCCAAGGAAAAGGAAGTCATCAACCTTCTACACCAATAAAAGAAGGAGAAGAAAAGCCAATGGAAAAGGCTTGATCATCCTCAAGAGGATCCTTGCCTATTCAAAGGCAGAAAAATACTCTCGGACTCAACACCACCACATGAGTCGTCAAACATAAATCACTTGGAGCTGCAACCAGCATCCTTCCACCCAGAAAAGACATCAACAAAGAAGAAAGGCCGACGGAAAGGCTCGACCGTCCCCAAGAGGATCCTTGCCTATTCCAAAGGCAAAACAAAATACTACTCCATGACTCAGCTTCATTACCACATGAGTCATCAAGCAAAATCATCTAGAATCTCCGCTTCATTCCCCAAAGGAGAATAAGGACTACATAAGAGTCCATCAAAGAAAATACAGAGTCAAATCCTCCACATCACCAGGGGGCAACAGAAGGAAAAGAAGGAAAAACTTTTCATCCGCAACAGAGGCCACCACAGAAAAAGGCTGCACAAAAATCCCCAAGAAGAATATATCAAGAAAAGTCTACAAAAAGACAAAAAGAGGAAAACAAAAATTTCCATCTTCCAGATCAAATAAGAGCTTCACAAAGCCAAGAGTCAGAACTCCATCGTACCCCCAGGAAGCCAACAAATTCCCCAGGGCCAATAAAAAGGAAAAAGAAGAAAAGAAAACCTCTTCATCCCCAGCAGAAGATAAAAAAAAGCCTGTGTGCACAAAAGAAAAAAGACACACGCATCCAAAAACAAAAATCCAAAATCGCAAAAAAGAGAAATTGCGAGAAAAGGATAAAAACCCATCCCCCATCAAAATAAGAGCTTAGGCAAAACCAGCTCAAACAACAGCAACCAATAAGGAGTCGAAAAACTCCATTTCTCCCTAGAGGGACAATTCAATACAGATCTCCAGAATGAAATTAATTCCCCAGTGAATCATCAACAAGAAAACTACCTCAGTGAGCCTACGACAAAGGCAAACTACAAAATTATATCCACAGGGAGTTAATCGCTCATAACGTCCAAAGACGGATATCCATAGTGAAGCACGAAGCCTTCACTTGCAACAAGCAAGCAAAAAAACTAATATCCCCAAGAAATGGGAAATCAACCTATGCAAGAGGCAATCCAAACCCTCAAAGTCTTCACCACTATTGAAGCATTCTCCTAATCAAGAGGCACAACAAAATCCCCAAATAAATCTTCGCCTAATCAAGAGGCACAATCAAGGAGAGAATTCAAAATCCCCAATGGATTCCTGCCTAAATAAGAGGCAACCAACAAAGAATCCCCGGCAAAAGCCGGATGGCTAAACAGAAAGGCCAAAAATCAGAATCCCCGGCAAAAGCCGGATGGCTAAACAAAAATGCCAAAAATCAGAATCCCCGGCAAAAGCCGAATGGCTCAACAGAAAAGCCAAAAATCAGAATCCCCGGCAAAAGCCGGATGGCTAAAAGAAAAAGCCAAAACAATGAAATCCCCGGCAAAAGCCGGATGGCTAAAAGAAAAAGCCAAAATCAGAGAATCCCCGGCAAAGGCCGGATGGCTAAAAGAAAAAGCCAAAATCAAAGAATCCCCGGCCAAGACCGGATGGCTAAAAGAAAAGCCAAAATCAAAGAATCCCCGGGCAAGACCAGATGGCTAAACGAAAAAGCCAAAAACAAAGAATCCCCGGTAAAACCGGATGACTAACAGAAAAGTCAAAAAGTTAAATCAAATATTCCCCACGGAATCGGCGCATGAACATTAGAGTCAGCACACTGATCCTTGAGGCGCTCTATTTCATGATCCTTTTTCTTGCCCTGCCTTTGCAGACTGTCTATTGTGAGGATAGATTCTTGTTCTCTTTCTTCAAGGGCCCTCATCTGGGCTCCCATGATTTCTATCCTCTGGGTCAAGGCATCAATTTGAGCCTGCAACTCTTCATTATTGGTGCTCGTAATGGGTGTGGTGGATGGTTGAGCCATCCCTCTTCTTTTCTCCACGCCTCGTAGTCATCGGTGAGCGTCACCCGAGCTTTTCCTAGCTCTCTATCTCCCATGTAGACTGGTTTCTCCCATGCTTTTCTCACAGCTAGTGAGTTGGCGATTATGCATGGGTCTCCGAAGAAACACAGTCCTCCGAGTTCCCCCCGAGAAATGGTAGTTTGGGTCCTCATGAGCTGTCTCATAGCTACTCTAGGTGAATAGGCTATGCAACCCCTGAGTCCTATCAAGGGTACATTCGGATAGTCTCCAGATCTGATGAGAGCTGGGCCAGGTCGGAACCAGGAGCAGACCCAGGACAAACTGTTGGCGTCCTTTCGTTCCAACTCGTCCCTCCATTCTGAGGTTAGGTGTCGTTGGAGAGGGATTTTGGAGAAGCTCCTTAAAGGATCAGGGAACGTTCCCTTGTGTCTAGAGGCGTAAAGGTGCGTAGTGCTCCACACAAACAGTAATGAAGAGCAGCAGCGAAGTGTTTTCCCTTGCTTTTGGTGGCAGAATTCCACCGAGAGCAAGGTGTCGGCAAGGATTGCAGGCAGGGGACTCTTCAAGTTTATGTCCCAGGCGAAGAAGGCGTCCATGACGGCTTGATCTACTGTGTCGAGGTGGAAGGGGAACAAGATCGTTCCAAAAATGATTAGTGCCAGGGTTTTGTTGAAGGCGACCCACTCTCCCCTTTCAGCCAAGTAGGATAGGTGGTCTTCCAACATCGATACTTTCCAACCCTGGATGTTCCCTTTTCCTATCAGGGTACTCTGCCGGAAAGGTAGTTGAATGAGGGCAGCGACTGGTGCTGCAGGAGTGTATGCCTCTTGGCGGATATGGACCCCGGCTGATTTGGGCCATCTCAACATAGTCTCATACTCCTCTAAGGTAGGCACCAGGTCAAACTGCAGAAATTCGAAGCATCGCAGATTGGAGTTCCAGAAGTGGATTAATACCCTGAGGAACACCTGATCGACACTGTAGACCCCTAATTTTGCCCGGCCTCTCAAAATAAAAGCTAGGGAAACTTCACACGAAGATAAAGTTCACCCGACTTCATATCAAAAAACCGAGAAAGACCTCTCGCAACAAGACGGAGTTCATCCATCCACACAATAAAGACTAAAGAGACTTCCTACACAAAGATAAAGCTCGCCCGACATCTTAATGAAGGCCAAGAAGACTTCCTATATGAAGATAAAGCTTCAACGGACACACATCGGCATCAAACGACGTCCGAAAAAGGAAAGGAAAGCTTCCTAGGGGTCCCAGAACACAAGAACTGCTGAAAACAGGTCGAGACAGCCGTCCCAAAGTTGGGACGGCCGTCCCAAACAACCTAGGACAGTCGAGACGGCCGTCCCAAATGACACTCGGCCGTCCCAAACGTTCCGGGGTGGAGTCAAGAACAAAAAATTCAACCGGGACGACCATCCCAAACACACTCGGCCGTCCCAAATTGACTCGGTGCAAATTTTGCATTTGGGACGGCCGTCCCAACCCGGACGGCCATCCCAAAGTTCCAGGCGAAAAAGGCTATAAATAGGAGGCCCTTAGGTCATTTTCCACACACCTCAGACCCCAGACAACTCCAAGACTTGTCTTCTTCTCTCCCTCCTTCGAATGATCTCTCTGATTGCCTTTAATAGGTAACAATCAGTTAAGGAATTTGTATTCCGGCATTCGATTCTTCTAGAAATCTTAGTCGAGTCGAGTCCGTATTTGAGAGGAGAGTTGTTGTAGAGCGAAGGATTGCCGCAAAGCATCCTCTCGTATAAAGGACTTATAATATAAAGCTTGCTTAGGAGGTTCTTCTCAATTCTCTTCCCTTTTACTCGCTTTATTTCTCGCTTTACGTATGCAATGTAGATAAAACCATGTAGATAGCCATATTTAAATAATCGTACGAATAAAAGAGGGTAATAGCGTAATTTCTTATAGTCTTTACTTAAATGAATTAATCCGTCATAGGGAACCCGAAAGGGGCGTTGTGGGGTGCTAATACCTTCCCCACACGTAACTAACTCCCTTACCCGACTCTGGTTATAATGACCAAGTTGGTTTTTATTAAAATCAATGCCTTTTTCTCCTTTTCCAATGTTTATGGTCAAAACATTGGTGGCGACTCCAAAAGAACCCTTTTCGAAAACCTTGCTTCTATTAGAGGATAGTTCAGTGTTGACCACCTCGGAAGCAATGAACATGTTTTAAACAAAAACGCGAGTCTCAACCATCTTTTCGCGACCTCGCATTAACGTTCGAGATGTCCCAGGACGTCGGAACGGACGGCGGCGACAGACACAGATCTTTAGTAGGTCTAAAATTCGTCCATAGGATTTATCAAAATCGGTGCAGACCTCTGGTGGCATTGTCGCGCTAAGCCGTTCCAACTTCTCAGTATGGTAACGGGGAATATCCACCTTCTTTAGCTGTCTACTAGTCCCCTCCATTTTCTAAAACCAAAATGCATGTTTTATGAAAATGATGCTAATTTGAATGAATGAATGTGAGTGTTTATTTTCCTATTTATCATGTTTTCCTTACATAATGTATGGTAATTGCATATTTTTTTGAAGAATAAACTATCTATATGAATGTTTTATGGGCGTAATATTTTCGGACCAGGTCCTATTTATGGTTTAGGAATCGGGATTTTATTTTGATTTTTATTGCTTTTTATTTTATAGCCTTTTATCTCTTCTGTCGGAACTGCGTGGCTACTTAGCTTACAAAGAACCTGAAATCAGGCTAGCTAAAAGGCAGACTGTCCGAGATAAAATGTGGCTTTATGCGAAAGAATGTTTAGCATCCCTTATCTCTTCTGTTGGAACTGCGTGGCTACTTAGCTTACAAAGAACCTGAAACCAGGCTAGCTAAAAGGCAGACTGTCCGAGATAAGGGCGTTTATTTGGAAAAAATATTTTTTTTGTGATTTTTCTTTGTTGTTTGTTTATGCTATGCAACAGACAAATGCAGCAAACATATGCACATACAATTCGATCATCCACGAACAGGCGAGAATTCGTTTTTATCACGAGGTAGGGTTTTCTTGCAGAAAAGTGCATTGGCGAGGGTAGGTTCTAACTGCTCTCACCAGGCTAAGGCCCCCAAGGTGTCCCCATTATAGGGTCCCCACTCTCCGGCCTTCCGACCATGCTTAGCACTAAGGCCATAGTCGGTCTTGTTGCCAAAGAGGAAGGTTATCACCTTGAGTGGTGGTTTCCGATCACACCGGTGGGCACAAGGCCATCACTACAGCGAACCGTACCTGCCACCCACTCCCTATTGATTTCTCACTTGCCCCCGGGTATAGAGGGAACTGTTGTGTGCAAGGGTTTGTGTACAGTTTGTATTTCAAACAATTGCGTAAGTATAAACAAGCAACAAGTATTTTAAGCCAAACCGTAAAGCATGTTATAATACAAGGTAAGGGCAAAAGCATTATTTTCTTGGTTTATTTATTTTTAAGCCGGCCCATCACTAAATGGGATCAACTCTCGAGGCTTCCCCAGTGAAGTCGCCATCTGTCGCCACCGTCAAAAAGAGGCGGTCGGAGCGACGCGATGGTTTCGACCCTCTTGTTTTTCGCGTTTTCTGTTGGTGCTTACAACGCCTTTAGGTTGTCCGATAACCGGGCTGAACCTAGGTGCGAGGTTTTTGAAAAGGCGCTCTTGGATTGTCCGATAACCGGGCTAATCCAAGAGCTAGTTTTGAAGGGTTCTGTGGAGTCGCCACCGATGTTTTTACCGGAAACATCGGAAAAGGAGTTAAAAAGGCGTTGGTTTTCGAAAAAACCAACTTTAGTCGTTAGAACCAGAGTTGGGTAAGGGAGTTAGTTACGTGTAAAGGAAGTGTTAGTTCCTTTACGACGCCCCTTTCGGGTTCCCTATGACAGGCCAACTATTAAAAAATATCTAAACCGGTGAAAATTACGCTTTTACCCCTTTATTCTGCAGAATTTAAAATTACGACTACATGGCCCTAATATTTATTGCATAATTTAAAATTAAAGCGGTAAAAGTAGAGAGGGAGAATATAAACCTCCGAAGCAAGCTTTTCTATTAATTCTTTAAAACTTAGGGTGCTTTGCGGCAGCCCTTCACTCTACAGCATCGGAAAACCTCTCGGAACGCTCGAAAACACTCTAAAGACACTCAGAAGCTCCGGAAATGCGTCGGAGGGATTCTAGAGAGATAAATTTAAGTGATTTCTAGAGAGAAGGAGGAGAAACTCTATGTGTGGTGTGGAAATGAGGGAATGGAGCCCCCTATTTATAGGTTTTTCGCGCCTGACAGGTCGAGACCGCCGTCTCGTCTGACAGGGTTGAGACCGCCGTCTCGCAAAACGAGACCGCCGTCTCGTCCCTCGCAGGTGGCGAGATCGCTGTCCCGGAAAGCGAGACCGCCGTCCCGGAAAGCGAGACCGCCATCTCACCATTCGCAGGTGGCAAGACCGCCGTCTCGCCAAACGAAAACCGATAGTCAACTGGTCGAGTAAAGGGGTGTAGACCCCAAATCTTACCCGGCCTCCAAATAAAGTCAGAAAGCTTCCTATTCGAAGACGGCCGAAGCCTAACAAGCCACTAGGAGAGACTATTAGGCCCCCGTACTAGGATAGGAAGGTTTTTTGGCCCGAAAAATAAAGTTTCTCGCCCTGAAGGGACGAGACCGCCATCTGGAAGGACCAGACCGCCGTCTCGTCTCAACGCCAAGACAAGACCGCCGTCTCGATTGTCCAGACGGCGGTCTCGTCTCCTGCAAAGGTCGAGACGGCGGTCTGGATTTTCCAGACGGCGGTCTTGATTCCTGCAAAGGTCGAGACGACGGTCTGGATTTTCCAGACGGCGGTCTCGATTCCTGCCTAGTCGAGACGGCGGTCTGGATTATCCAGACGGCGGTCTCGACCCTCTGCCATGAACGAGACGGCGGTCTGGACTTTCCAGACGGCGGTCTCGACCCTGTCAGAGGAAACGACGGTCTCGACCTGTCAGGCGCGAAAAACTATAAATAGGGGCTCTCCCCCCCTCATTTCCACAGAGAATCAACATAGCTCTCCCTTCTCTCTAGACTTTCTCTCTCTAAGAATCCCTCCGAGGCATTTTCGGAGTTTCTGAGTGTCTCTAGGCATAAACTGAGCGTTCTAAATCTCCTTTAGAATCCCTCCGAGGCATTTTCGGAGTTTCTGAGAGTTGTAGAGTGAAGGGTTGCCAAAACGCACCCTCTCTTTAAAGAAATATAAAAGCTTGCTTTGGAGGTGCATATTCTCCATCTCTATTTTTATTACTGTCATTTAAATTACGCAATAGAAGCTAGGGCCATGTAGTCATAAATTTAAATACCGCATAATAAAAGGGTAAAAGCGCAATTTTCCAGTTTAATTATTTACACAAAGTAGTCGGCCTATCATAGGGAACCCGAAAGGGGCGTCGTAAAGGAACTAACACTTCCTTTACACGTAACTAACTCCCTTACCCAACTCTGGTTCTAATGACCAAAGTTGGTTTTCGAAAACCAACGCCTTTTTTAAAAACCCCTTTTCCGATGTTTATGGTAAAAATATCGGTGGCGACTCCATAGAACCCAAATTAAATAAGTCCCTGGGTTAGCCTGGTTATCGGACAACCCAGGGATACTTTCGAAAACCTCGCCCCTAGGTTAGCCCGGTTATCGGACAACCTAAAGGCGTTATAACCACCAATAAAAAACGCGAAAATAAAAAAGGGTCGAAAAACCATCGCGTCGCTCTGACCGTCTCCTTTTTTACGGCGGCGATAGATGGCGACTCCACTGGGGAAGCCTAGAGAGTTGATCCCATTTAGTGATGGGCTGGCTTAAGAATAATTAAACCAAGAAAATAGCGCTTTTACCCTACCTTGTATTATAACATGCTTTATTGTTTGGCTTTCAAATAACTGTTGCTTGTTTCTACTTACGCAATTGATTGAAATATAAATTGCACACAAAACCCTTGCACACTACAGTTCCCTCTATACCCGGGGCAAGTGAGAAAACCATAGGGAGTGGGTGGCGTGTACGGTTCGCTGCAGCTAGGGCCTCGTGCCCACCAGCAGTGATCGGAAACCACCACTCAAGGTGATAACCTTCCTCTTTTGGCAACAAGACCGACTCGGCCTTAGTGCCGAGCATGGTTGGACGGCTGGAGAGTGGGGACCCTATAATGGGGGCACCTTGGGGGCCTTAGCCTGGTGAGAACAGTTAGAACCTACCCTAACCAATGCACCTTTCTGCAGGAAAACCCTACCTCGTGATAAAAACGAAGTCTCACCTGTTCGGGGATGACCGAATTGTGTGTGCATATGATTGTTGCATTTGTATGTTGCATAGCATAAACAAACAACAGAACAAAATCACCAAAAAAAAAAAAATTTTACACATAAACACCCTTATCTCGGACAGTCTGCCTTTTAGCTAGCCTGGTTTCAGGTTCTTTGTAAGCTAAGTAGCCACGCAGTTCCGACAGAAGAGATAAGGGACGATAAATATTCTTTCGCATAAAGCCATATTTTATCTCGGACAGTCTGCCTTTTAGCTAGCCTGGTTTCAGGTTCTTTGTAAGCTAAGTAGCCACGCAGTTCCGACAGAAGAGATAAGAGGCTATAAAATAAGCAAATAAACATCAAATAAAAATACAAAAACATCAAAAATAAATAAACTTTTGACAAAGTCAAAACATTCATATTACATCATACCATGAGTGAAGAAAAACCAAGAGAGAAAATAAAAATGAGAGCACATTCAGCATCATTTAAATAAAATCTCATGCATAAGCATACTCCATGCTAGTTTAAGCACTCAACATGCATTAATAAAACTTTCTCGGACATTCTAGAAAGTGGCTGGTCCTCTCCCTACTCGTACTCGTGCACAAAAGGCGAAAGCAATGGAAAAATTAGAGGAGCAGAACCAAAAACTTTCTGCGGAAGTCGATACCCTCCGGGAGCAGGTAGCCCAACTAATGGAGGTCATACGCCAAGGCCAAAACAAGGACGGCGAGGGCCAAGCTGAACATATCCCTCCTCATGAGGAAGAGGAGGAGGAATACTTCTTCGGCGGGAAGGATGCCAAGACTACACACATCCTTACCCCAGAAGTGTCCAAACAACAACTCTCCGCCCTGGAGGAGAGGCTGAAGGCGGTCGAAGGGCATAACTTCGACGTCAAGGAGGTGGCTGACATGTGCCTCGTGAAGGACATCCGCTTCCCTCCCAAATTCAAAATCCCGGACTTCCCTAAGTACGCCGGGATGACCTGCCCAAAGAACCATCTTACGATGTATTGTCGTAAGATGGCCGCCCATGCTGACAACGAGAAACTCCTGATCCATTGCTTCCAGGAGAGTCTAGTGGACATGGCTCTCAACTGGTACATGCAGTTGGAGAGAGGGCAGGTCCAGAACTGGAAACAGTTGGCAGACGCTTTCCTCCGTCGTTACCGATACAACATCGATCTAACACCCGATAGGTCAGATCTTAGAGCTCTGAGCAAGAGGAACGACGAGCCCTTTAAAGAGTACGCCCAGAGGGGGAGGGAATTGGCTGCCCAAATAGAACCTCCCTTGACGGATAAGGAGACAGTGGCTATGTTCATAGACTCACTGACCGGAGCGTACTATGATAAGGCGATAGCCAGTACCTCCAACCTCTTCTCGGACATAGTCACTGTGGGAGAAAGAGTGGAGCAAGGGTTGAAGAGTGGCAAAATAGCTCGACCTTCCTCTTCCAGCACATCATTCAAGAAGCCCTTCAAGAAGAAGGAAGAAGCTGTGCACGCCATCAATTTCGCAACTCCTTCTTCCACCCCTCAAACAGAGCGGCAGCCACGAAAAAAGGAGAGGAAGTTCACGCCTATCCCCACCTCCTATGCAAAGCTGCTGCCCCAACTGTTGGAAGCCAGCCTCCTGGCCCGCGTTCCTCCCAAGAAGCAGCTGGAGCCTCCCTATCCCGAGTGGTACAAGCCCAATGAAAAATGTAGCTACCACTCGAATGCACCAGGGCATTCAACCGACAACTGCTTGACCTTGAAATATAAGGTCCAAGAATTAATCGACGCTAGTTGGATAACCTTTGACGCCTCTCGCTTCCAGAGACCGATGTTAAACCTCCGTTGAAGCCGGAGTAGCGAGAGAGGAGGACTCGGGAGGATCAGCCCTAGGGTTTCTTTTTTTAAGCTTTTCTCTACATCTCTTGTGGTCCCCGCCCGCGGCCACAAGAATTTTTTATTAAAAGGGCTTGTACATACATCTCATTTTCATTAATATACGAGGCATTTTGTCATATTCTTTCTTTTCCCTCTTCTATTTATTATTCTTTCAAAAATAAATTGAATAATAAAATCTATGACTAAAAACAGAACCTAAAACACATCATGTCTGTGATTGATGAATCTCCGTGGACCTTGGAAACGGAAGGCGAATGGACTGAGTCCGACAGTGAGCAGGAGACCATCTCTCCGGATATGCAAAGAATGATGGAAAAAGAAATGCGCATTATACAACCGCATCAGGAAGAAATAGAAACTGTAAATTTGGGAAAAGAGGATGAGGAGAAAAAGGTAAACATCGGCACCCAAATGGAAAGTAGCATGAAAAAGGGATTGATACAGCTTCTAAAGGAATATATAGACGTATTTGCTTGGTCATATCATGACATGCCTGGGCTTGACACGAGTATAGTGGAATACAAATTGCCACCTGAAAGAGGGATGCCGACTCGTAAAGCAAAAACTCGGGAGAATTAAACCCGATCGGTCCTTAATGATAAAGGAGGAGGTGCAAAGGCGGTTGGATGCCAATTTCCTGGTACTTTCCAAATACCCAGAATGGTTGGCCAACATCGTACCCGTCATCAAAAAGACCGGGAAGGTCAGAGTTTGCGTGGATTATAGGGACCTCAATCGAGCCAGTCCAAAGGACGACTTTCCCCTACCACATATAGACACGCTGGTAGACCATACCGCTACTAACACGTTGTATTCCTTCATGGATGGGTACGCGGGATACAACCAGATCAAGTTGGCCGTTGAGGATAGAGAAAAAACCTCCTTCATTACACCATGGGGTACCTTTTGCTACCAAGTGATGCCATTTGGACTGAAAAATGCGGGGGCAACCTATCAAAGGGCTATGGTGACACTATTCCACGACATGATCCACAAGGAAATAGAAGTATATGTGGACGACATGATAGCCAAGTCCAGAAATGAAATGGACCACATTCAATATCTCCGAAAACTTTTCGATCGGCTTTGGAAGTATCAACTTAAGCTAAACCCGGCAAAATGTACTTTCGGAGTACGATCAGGAAAACTCTTAGGGTTCATTGTCAGTGAAAGAGGAATCGAGGTGGACCCTGACAAAACAAAGGCAATTTTGGAAATTCCTCCACCAAAAACGGAAAGAGAGGTCAGAGGCTTTCTAGGCCGAATCAACTACATTGCCCGTTTCATCGCACAGTTAACAGATAAATGCATCCCCATCTTTAAACTGTTGCGCAAGAATCAACCAACGGTGTGGAACGAAGAATGCCAACAGGCGTTTGATAAACTCAAAACCTGTTTAACCAATCCACCAGTATTGGTACCACCCGTTGAAGGGAGACCTCTGATCCTATATTTATCAGTTCTCGAAGAGTCAATGGGATGTGTGCTCGGCCAGCATGATGAAACCGGAAGAAGGGAGCGGGCCATTTATTATCTCAGTAAGAAATTCTCGGACTACAAAACCCGTTATACACCATTCGAAAAGACTTGTTGCGCATTGGTGTGGGTCACTCAACGTCTCAAACAGTATATGGCCCGACATACAACATGGTTGGTCTCCAAAATGGATCCAATCAAGTACCTATTTGAGAAGCCCATCCTGACTGGAAGAATAGCTAGGTCGCAAGTTCTCCTCTCAGAATTTGACATCGTTCATATCACCCAGAAAGCTATTAAGGGAAGTCCCCTAGCGGATTATCTAGCCCATGGATCTACAGATGAATACCAGTCCTTACAAGACGACTTTCCCGATGAGCATATCATGCACATCGAACACGAAGAGACCAAAGAAGAGATGTGGACCATGTTCTTCGATGGGGCTTCCAACATGCTTGGACACGGGGTAGGAGCTATTTTGATATCTCCCGAAAAGAAACACATTCCTGTAACGGCCAGGCTTAATTTCGATTGCACCAACAACATGGCCGAATATGAAGCATGTGCACTAGGAATCCAAGCGGCTTTAGATCATGGGGTCACTAAGCTCAAAATATTCGGTGATTCATCCCTTGTCATCTATCAACTCAAAGGTGAATGGGAAACCCGAAACACCAAATTAATCCCATATCTAGAGTACATCCGCAAGCTAGTCTCGAGAATGGAAAGTGTCACTTTTCAGTACATCCCTCGGGAGGACAACCAAATTGCTGACGCCCTCGCCACACTATCATCCATGTTTGCCCTGGACCAGGAACATGAGATACCAATTATTCAAGTCAAACTGCATGATAAGCAAGCTTTCTGCATGGCAGTAAATGACGAGTGCGATCAAAACCCCTGGTACCATGACATTAAGTGGTACCTCACAAGGGGCGAATACCCCGAAGGGATCGGTGACAATGATAAGCGAACCATTCGCAAAAGGGCCATAGGATTCACGTTGATTGAAGGAACCCTCTACAAAAAGAGCACCGATTCCACTCTTTTAAGGTGTGTGGACCAAGAAGAAGCCCAAACACTGATAAAAGAAATCCACAAGGGTACTTTTGGAACCCACGCACCCGGGCATGTCATGGCAAAGAAAATCCTCAGGGCAGGGTACTATTGGTCCACGATGGAAGCTGATTGTCACCAATATGCCAAGAAATGTCACAAGTGCCAAGTATACGCCGATAACATTCATGTGCCGCCCGCACCTCTCAGCAACATGGCTACACCATGGCCATTTTCTATGTGGGGCATGGATGTCATCGGACCCATCGAACCCAAAGCATCTAACGGCCATCGCTTCATATTGGTAGCAATCGACTATTTCACCAAGTGGGTTGAGGCAGCATCATATGCGCATGTAACTCGGAAATTGGTGACTACCTTCATCAAGAAAAACATTATATGTCGGTACGGCATCCCTCATAGGCTCATTACTGATAATGAGACCAACCTCAACAATAAGATGATGGAAGAATTATGCCAAGACTTCAAGATCCAGCATCACAATTCCTCTCCGTACCGACCAAAGATGAACGGTGCAGTAGAGGCAGCCAATAAGAACATCAAGAAAATCATCCAGAAAATGGTTGTGACCTACAAAGATTGGCATGAAATGCTTCCCTTTGCCTTGCATGGCTACCGAACGTCGGTACGAACCTCCACAGGGGCTACCCCATTTTCCCTCGTATACGGAATGGAGGCCGTGCTACCAGTAGAGGTCGAAATACCCTCTCTGCGAGTTGTCATGGAAGCCAAATTAACAGAAGCTGAATGGGTCCAAGATCGGTATGATCAATTAAACCTAATCGAAGAAAAACGACTGGACGCCATATGTCGGGGGCAAGCTTATCAGCGGAAAATCAAGAAGGCCTACGACAAGAAGGTCAATCCCCGCGCTTTCCAAGAGGGAGATCTAGTAGTAAAGAAACTGCTTCCAGCCCAAAAAGACAAGATCGGGAAATGGGCAGCCAACTACGAAGGACCCTTTGTGGTCAAGCGAGCCTTCTTAGGAGGAGCCCTTATCCTCACCAATATGGATGGAGAAGAGCTCCGATATCCTGTCAACTCAGATGCGGTGAAAAAATACTACGCCTAAAAGACATTGCTCATGACCCGTCAGGATGAAAACTCGCAAAGAGCGTCCCGGGCAAAAGATAGGGCCTACATGCCTCGCTAGGACACGTCCTAGGCAAAAAATAGAGGTTTCAAAAAAAAAAAAAAAATAATAATAATAATAATAATAATAATAATATATATAGAGCAATGATTACCTTAGCCGAAAACCGCAAAGGCGACTAAGGTAATACCTCCACAAGAGCAAACAGACTTCGCATAGTCTTTACTCCGGACTTGGGCATCTCGATCGAAGGGACCAGGAAAACGGGAAACAAAGATCACGGACATGATTGTGGCACCCTCATACAGTTCAGCCAACACTGACCAGCCATGCTTACAAATTCTTTTGTAAACCCCCATGTAAAAATAAACCATCTGTTTATATCAATAAAATTGTCTTTTCTTCTCTTTACCTACTTGCGTAAATGCCTCTGTATTAACGAAATATGAGCATGCATAAAACAAGCAATTCGAGAAAGCATAAAAACAAAAGATACACATCATCAACCAGGGCCGTCCCAAGTAAAAAGTACAAGGTAGCCTGCTAGATCGAAAACCCGCAAAGGGCGGTCTAGGCAAAAGATAAGGCTTTCGTAAAAAGGAAAAAGCCCATCAAAATGCCTCACACAACAAAAAACCCGCTAGATTGAAAACCCGCAAAGGGCGGTCTAGGCAAAAGATAGGGTTAAAACAAAAAAAATGCAAAAAGAATAATCACGAGAGAACAAGAAAAGAAGGAAAGTACTGGTCACTTTCTAAATGTCCTCAACTAAAATAAAATTGCATCAACAGCATCCATACACGAGTAGTCGCACAAAAAATGACTTTGTCAAAAGTAAAACAAACAAAAAATACTGTAGGCAAGTAAAAAGCATTCAGCCTCATGCTTGAATTCATGAAAAACAACCAAAAAAGGTATCCCGGTATGACTCCCGCATCCTTCGCCTTCTTTTAAAAAAAAGCCAGCATAACAAAAAAGCTTAAAAAAAGAAAAAGGCACACGCTCAATAAAAGCCAGAATCCAAAATCGAGAGAAAAAAGAGATAAAACCGCGAGAAAAAGGCAGGATTAAAATAACTACCTTAACCAAACAAAATTTCGACTATCAAGCAAAAGTCGAACAAAACAAAGAAAACCCGACCAACCAGCAAGAGTCGGACAAACACCATAAAAGTCAAAAACAAAGAAATCCCCAGCAACCAACAAAGCTGGATGGACAACCAACAAAGTCCCCGGCGCAGCCCGGATGAACATTCAAGAAGTACAAAAACAATCTACCAACACAGAGATCACTCCTCAGGAAGACGGCGCATGATCAGAATCAGTAAGCTGCCACCATTGCCAAAGGATCAGCTACCACAAGAAGGGGCATCCAGAGGCACATAACCAGACGGGGGTTCATACTCGTCAGCCAAGGGGTCAGCTACCACGTCAAAGGAGCATCCCAAGGTTTCACGCCGACGCATGGTCAGAATCAGTAAGCCACCACCACGGCCAAAGGATCAGCTACCGCAAGATGGAGCATCCGAAGGCTTAACCACCAGATGGGGGTGCGTACTCATCAGGCCTTACAGAAGAGGGCTTACCAGATGGGGGTTCATACTCGTCAAACACCAGATGGGGGTGTGTACTCATCAGGCCTTACAGAAGGGGGCTTACCGGGCGGGGGTTCATACTCGTCAAACCAGATGAGGGTTCGTTCTCATCAGCCGAAGGGGTCAGCTACCGCATCAAAGGAGCATCCCAGAGGCGCACAACACATCTCCCCAGAGGATCACCTGCCACAAGACGGGACGTCCGAAGGGTAGCCGGGCAAGAGGGTCAACTCCTTTACCTTCCTGTCTACCTGTCTGGCACAACAAGCCAACAGTCGACTAGTCGGGTAAAGGGGGGGCAGCTGTAGACCCCAAATCTTACCTGGCCTCCAAATAAAGTCAGAAAGCTTCCTATTCGAAGACGGCCGAAGCCTAACAAGCCACTAGGAGAGACTATTAGGCCCCCGTACTAGGATAGGAAGGTTTTTTGGCCTGAAAAATAAAGTTTCTCGCCCTGAAGGGACGAGACCGTCGTCTGGAAGGACAAGACCGCCGTCTCGTCTCAACGCCAGGACGAGACCGCCGTCTCGATTGTCCAGACGGCGGTCTCGTCTCCTGCAAAGGTCGAGACGGCGGTCTGGATTTTCTAGACGGCGGTCTCGATTCCTGCAAAGGTCGAGACGGCGGTCTGGATTATCCAGACGGTGGTCTCGACCCTCTGCCATGAACGAGACGGCGGTCTAGACTTTCCAGAGGGTGGTCTCGACCCTATCAGAGGAAACGGCGGTCTCGACCTGTCAGGCGCAAAAAACTATAAATAGGGGCTCTCCCCCCCTCATTTCCACAAAGAATCAACATAGCTTTCCCTTCTCTCTAGACTTTCTCTCTCTAAGAATCCCTCCGAGGCATTTCTGGAGTTTCTGAGTGTCTCTAGGCATAAACTGAGCGTTCTAAATCTCCTTTAGAATCCCTCCGAGGCATTTCCGGAGTTTCTGAGAGTTGTAGAGTGAAGGGTTGCCAAAACGCACCCTCTCTTTAAAGAAATATAAAAGCTTGCTTTGGAGGTGCATATTCTCCCTCTCTATTTTTATTACTGCCATTTAAATTACGCAATAGAAGCTAGGGCCATGTAGTCATAAATTTAAATACCGCATAATAAAAGGGTAAAAGTGCAATTTTCCAGTTTAATTATTTACACAAAGTAGCCGGCCTATCATAGGGAACCCGAAAGGGGCGTCGTAAAGGAACTAACACTTCCTTTACACGTAACTAACTCCCTTACCCAACTCTGGTTCTAATGACCAAAGTTGGTTTTCGAAAATCAACGCCTTTTTTAAAAACCCCTTTTCCGATGTTTATGGTAAAAATATCGGTGGCGACTCCATAGAACCCAAATTAAATAAGTCCCTGGGTTAGCCCGATTATCGGACAACCCAGGGATACTTTCGAAAACCTCGCCCCTAGGTTAGCCCGGTTATCGGACAACCTAAAGGCGTTGTAACCACCAATAAAAAACGCGAAAATAAAAAAGGGTCGAAAAACCATCGCGTCGCTCCGACCGCCTCCTTTTTTACGGCGGCGACAAGGGGGGTTAGCTGTAGACACCAAATCTTGTCCAGTCGCAAAATAAAGAGCAGAAGACCTTCAATTCGAAGATGGGCAAGGCCTAAAAGATCCCTAGGACAAACTTTTAGGCCCCATATTAGAGTAGAAGGGCCTTTTTTGTATAAAAAATAAGGATTCCCACCTTAAGGGTCGAGACCACCGTCTCGCTTTATGGGACCGCCATCTCGCTAAATGGCAAAGTCGAGACGGCCGTCTCGCCACTTACCATTGGCGAGACCGCCTTCTCGTTTGGCGAGACGTGTAAGAATTAATGGTTGAGTTCAAGAGGGGGGGTGAATTGAACTTTTGAATTCTTTTTCGAAAAACACTCTTTCTTTTGGAAGAATGGTTAATCTTTATCCAATCTTTTATTAGGAATGTCGCCGCCGTCCATTCCGACGTTCAGGGACATCTCGAACGTTTATGCGAGCGGTCACGAAAAGATGGTTTAGACTCGTGTTTTTTGTTTAAAGTGTGTTCATTGCTTCCGAGGTGCTCAACAACTGAACTATCCTCTAATAAAAGCAAGGTTTTCGAAAAGGGTTCTTTTGGAGTCGCCACCAATGTTTTGACCATAAACATTGGAAAAGGATAAAAAGGCGTTGATTTTATTAAAAACTAAACTTGGACATTATAACCGGAGTTAGGTAAGGGAGTTAGTTACGTGTGGGGAAGGTGTTAGCACCCCACAACGCCCCTTTCGGGTTTCCTATGATGGATTAATTCGTTAAGTGAAGATTATAAGAAATTACGCTATTACCCTATTTTATTCACACAACATTTAAATATGGCTATCTACATGATTTTATTTACATTTCATATATAAAGCAATAAATAAAGCAATAAAAGAGAACAAATTTGAGAAGAACCTCCGTAGCAAGCTTTATATTGCAACTCTTTTACAATAAGGACGTGTTTCGGCAATCCCTCGCTCTACAACGACTCTCCTCACGAATACAGACTCGACTCGACTAAAATCTTATAGAAGAATCGAATGCCGGAACATAATTCCTTAACTGATTTTTACCTATTTAAGGCAATCAGAAAGATCATTCGAAGTAGGGAGAGAAGAAGACAAGTCTTGGGAGTTGTCTCATGTGTTAAACAGTGCCAAATGAGCTTCCTATTTATAGTTTTCGCTGTCTGCACACTTGGGACGCACGTCTGGGTTGGGACGGCCGTCCCAACTGCATGTTTTACAAAGGCTGGGACGCCCTGGGGAGTTGGGACTGGCAGTCCCACTTGGGACGGCCGTCCCACTTGGCCAAGGAAGGTTGGGACGGCCGTCTCGACCTTGGGACGACCGTCTCGACCTGTTTTGGCCAGCTTTCGTGTTCTGGGACCCTCGGGAAGCTTTCCTTTGTGTATTCAAACGTCATTTGATGCCGACAAATGCCCGTTAAAGCTTTATCTTCATATAGGAAGTCTTCTTGGCCTTTATTGAGATGTCAGGCGAGCTTTGTCTTTGTAGGAAGTCTCTTTAGCTTTTATTATTGAGAGGCCGAGCGAGCTTTGTCTTGTCATATGAGATCTTCTCAGCCTTTATTGAGAGACCGGGCAAAATTAGGGGTCTACAGTTGCCCCCCCTTCACCTGCCTGGCTAATTATGTTGGCTTAATATGCCGACAAAATTAGTTGGTAGGGGAAGGAGTTAACCCTTTTGCCCGGTTATCCTTCGAATGCTTCTTTGCTGATCCTCCGGATGATAAATATTTTTGATAGGTACTAACCCCTATCTGGTTTGAACCTTACTTTATAAGGCTCTGGTGAGTACTTACCCTCACCCGGTACGAGTCTGTGTTTCACTAGACTCTTGTGGGTACCTACCCCCACTAGGTATAAACCTTGTTTTGCAAGGCTTTGGTGAGTACCTACCCTCACCCGGTATGAGTTCGCATTTTTGCTAAAACTCTTGTGGGTACTTACTTCCGAGGTGCTCAACACTGAACTATCCTCTAATAGAAGTAAGGTCTTTGCAACCCGTTTTTGTAATGCTTAGGCGAGTATTTTACTTCACCTAATGCATTCTGCTTAAGTTTTGATGAGTACATACCCTCATCCGGTACAAACCTTATTTTATAAGGCTCTGGTGGGTACCTACCCCCACCTGGTATGAATCTGCGTTTTGCTAGATTCGGATGAGTACCTACCCTCATCCGGTATAAACCTTATTTTATAAGGCTTTGGTGGATACCTACCCCCACCTGGTACGAATCTGCATTTTTGCTAGATTCTGATGAGTAATTACCCTCATCCGGTATAAACCTTATTTTATAAGGCTTTGGTGGGTACCTACCCCCACCTGGTACGAATCTGCATTTTTGCTAGATTCTAATGAGTACCTACCCTCATTCGGTATAAATCTTATTTTATAAGGCTTTGGTGGGTACCTACCCCCACCCGGTACGAACCTGCGTCTTGCAAGGCTTTGATGGGTACCTACCCCCACCTGGTACGAATCTGCATCTTGACAGACTCTAGTGGTTTTTACACCCCCACTTGGTGCGAATCTGCATCTTGGCAGAATTTTGTGGGTATCTACCCCCACTTGGTACGAATCCGCATCTTGACGGACTCTAGTGGTTTTTACACCCCCACTTGGTGCGAACCGCACGAGACTCTAGTGGATTTTACACCCCACCGGGTGCGAACCCGCATCTTGACTAGGCTCTAGTGGATTTTACACCCCCACCGGGTGCGAACACTGCATCTTGACTAGGCTCTAGTGGATTTTACACCCCCACCGGGTGCGAACCCGCATCTTGACTAGGCTCTAGTGGATTTTACACCCCACCGGGTGCAAACCTCGCATCTTGACTAGGCTCTAGTGGATTTTACACCCCCACTGGGTGCGAACCCGCATCTTGACAGATTCTAGTGGTTTTTACACCCCCACCGAGTGCGAACCCGCATCTTGACTAGGCTCTAGTGGATTTTACACCCCCACCGGGTGCGAATCCGCATCTTGACAGACTCTTGTGGTTTTTTACACCCCACTTGGTGTGAACCCTATTCTATAGGGTTTTTTGAAATATTCTAAAAAAAATCCTTATCGGTTTTTTTTTAGAGAATTGTTGGCGGCTTACTGTCTTTGATCATGCGCCTATTCTGTAGGGAATGATGGATTTTTCTTTTTGACTTTTTTGTTTTAGTCATCCGGTTTTACCGGGGATTTCATTGTTTTGGCTTTTTCTTTTAGCCATCCGGTTTTACCGGGGATTCTTTGTTTTTGGCTTTTCTTGTTTAGCCATCCGGCTTGGCCGGGGATTCCTTGTTTTTGGCTTTTTTGTTTAGCCATCCGGCTTTGCCGGGGATTTCATTATTTTGGCTTTTTCTTTTAGCCATCCGGTTTTACCGGGGATTCATTATTTTTTGGCGTTTCCTTTTAGCCATCTGGTCTTGCCGGGGATTCTTTGCTTTTGGCTTTTTAGCCATCCGGTCTTGCCCGGGGATTCTTTGTTCTTGGCTTTTTAGCCATCCGGTCTTGGCCGGGGATTCTTTGTTTTTGGCTTTTTAGCCATCCGGTCTTGGCCGGGGATTCTTTGTTCTTGGCTTTTTAGCCATCCGGTCTTGGCCGGGGATTCTTTGTTCTTGGCTTTTTAGCCATCCGGTCTTGGCCTGGGATTCTTTGTTTTTGGCTTTTTAGCCATCCGGTCTTGGCCGGGGATTCCTTTTTCTTGGCTTTTTAGCCATCCGGTTTTGGCCGGGGATTCCTGTTGATTGCCTCTTTTTAGGCGAGAATCCACTGGGGATTTGTTGATTTTTTATTGTGCCTCTTGATTAGGCAGATGCTTCGATAGTGGTGAAGGCTTTTTACTTGTTGTTTTTCGCCTCTGAATAGGTTGATGTTCTACTTGAGGATATTTGCTCTTGATAATACCTCTGAGTAGGTGGATGCTTTTTGAAAGCTTTGTGCTTGTATTACCTCTTATAGGTTGATTTCCCATTTCTTGGGGATATCATCTTTTTCCTTGCCTTAGGCAGAGGCTCTTCTTGGGAGTGAAGGCTTTGCACTTCGCTGGGGATAGCCATATTGGGCGTTATAGGTGATTAACTCCCTGAGGATATGAATTTGTAGTTTGCCTTTGCTGGTAGGCTTGCTGGGGATTTTTCTTTTTGGTGATCCACCAAGGATTTGATCGTCTTCTGGGGATCTATTTTGAATTGCCCCTTAGGGAGGAATGGAGTTTTTGACTCCTTATTGGACACTGTTGTTTGAGCTGGCTTTGCCTATGCTCTTATTCCTGCTGGGGAATGGGTTTATATGTGCACCTTTTTATGCATATTGGCTTTTTTCTTTGGATGAAAAGACATTTTTTTTTCTTTTTGGTGATCCCTGGGGAATTTTTTTTTACTTCTTGGGGATCCAATCCTTGATTTGATTTTTTATGATGGAGTCTTGGCTCCGACTTCTGTGAAGCTCTTTATTGAGCGAGATGAAGAGATTTTCTTCTTTTCTCTTTTTTGGGATTCACCGAGGAGTCTGTCGGTTTCCTGGGGATCCAAATTTGATGATGGAGTCTTGGCTCCTGGCTTTGTGAAGCTTCTTATTTGAGCTGGAAGATGGAAAATTTTTTTGTTTTCCTCTTTTTTTGTAGATTTTCTTGATATACTTCTATTTGGAGATTTTTTATTTGGCCTTTTTTCGTTGTGGCCTCTATTGGGGAATGCAAGTTTTTCTTTTTCTTTCTTTTTCGTTGCCCCCTGGTGGATATGGAGGATTTGACTCCGTATTTTCTTTGATGGACTCTTGTGTAGTCCTTATTCTCCTTTGGGGAATGAAGCGGAGATTCTTGCATGAGTTTGCTTGATGACTCATGTGGCGATGAAACTGAGTCGTGACATAATCTTTTTGTCTTGCCTCTGGATTAGACAAGGATCCTCTTGGGGATGATCAAGCCTTTCCGTTGGCTTTTTTTTCATGTTGATGACTTCCTTTTTCTTGGATGGAAGGAGGTAGATTGAGGCTTCAAATGATTGTAGTTGACGACTCATGTGATGATGATGCTGAGTCGTGGAGTAATTTTTGTGTTGCCTTTGGAGTAGGCAAGGATCCGCTTGGGGATTATCGAGCCTTTCCGTTGGCTTTTTTTCGACGTACCATCTTTTATTGGTGTAGAAGGTTGGAGCTAGTTTTCTTGAAGCTCTTTATTCTGCTGGAATGGTTTTTATTTCGCCTTTCGCGATTTTGATTTTCATATGGAGACTGGATTCTGGCGCCTCCTGTTTTCAATCACAAGAATGGAGACTATCCTCCTTATATGCATGTTTTTATTCTTGTTTGAAGAAAATTATTTTTTCTTGATTTTGACAAAGTCGTATTATGCAACTACTTTGTGTGTGGATGTCCTAAATGCAATCTATTGTTTTTTTTTTATTTTTTACGCATTTAGAAAGTAACTGATCTTTTCCCGTTGGCTTCTTATGAATACGCCGATGGGCTCCTCCTTTATGACCACGATGATGGGCTCCTCTTTCATGATGATGGGCTCCTCTTTTATTCATCTTTTGGTTTTAGCCTTATCTTTTGCCTAGACCGCCCTTTATGGGTTTTTGATCTAGCGGGCTGCCTTAATTTTTGCCTAGAATATCTTAGGGGGCTTTTGCCTTATCTTTTGCTTAGACCGTTCTTTTGGGGTTTCCGATCTAGCAGGCTACCCTAGTTTTTTTCTAAGAATATCCTAGCAGGCTTTTATTCCTTTATTATTTTTATGCTTCCTCTTTTTAGATGCATGCTTGATCTTTGATTAAAAGTCTTTGCGCATATTTATGATTTATCAATAAAGAGGCATTTCCATAATATTTGGTCAAGAGAAAGGAAATGAAAAGGAATTTTATTGATAGATGAGCAAAAGTTTATTTCTTTTACAGAAGAATTTCAAGAGGTATTTAGAAGAATGGGTGGTCGGGGTTGGCTGTACTGTTTAGGCTTATACAGTCATGTCTATGATATCTGCCCCCTAGTTCTCCTAATTGCTTTAGTTGAGATGCCTGAGCTCAGAGTGAAGACTATGCAGACTGCTTGCTTCTGGAAGAATGTTGCCTTAGTCGCCTTTTTGGTTTTCGACTAAAGTAACCATTGCTCTTAGTTTCTCTATATTTTTTTATTTACTCTTCTTTTTTTTTTTACCTCTTCTTTTTGCCTAGGACGTATCCTAGCGAGGAATATGGACCCTATCTTTTGCCCAGGAATGTCCTTTGCGGATTTTCATTCCTGATGGGTCTTGAGCAATGCCTTCAAGCATAATACTTCTTTACCGCATCAGAATTGATCGGGTGTCGAAGTTCGTCTCCATCCATATTAGTGAGGATAAGTGCCCCTCCTGAGAAAGCTCGTTTGACCACAAAAGGTCCTTCGTAATTTGCTGCCCACTTTCCAATTTTGTCCTTCTGGGCTGGAAGCATTTTCTTTATTACTAGATCCCCTTCTTGATAAGTATAAGGGTGGACCTTTTTATCATAAGCCTTTTTTATCTTCTTTTGATAGGCTTGTCCGTGGCATATAGCATTTAGCCATTTTTCATCGATAATGTTTAATTGATCATATCGACTTTGAACCCATTCGGCTTCTGTTAATTTTGCTTCCATTATAATTCGTAGGGAAGGTATTTCGACCTCTATTGGCAATACTGCCTCCATTCCATATACGAGGGAGAATGGAGTAGCTCCTGTTGAGGTTAGTACAGATGTTTGATAACCATGAAGAGCAAAAGGCAACATTTCATGCCAATCCTTATAGGTTTTAACCATCTTTTGAACAATCTTCTTGATGTTTTTATTGGCTGCTTCCACTGCGCCATTCATTTTGGGCTGGTAGGGAGAGGAATTATGGTGTTGAATTTTGAAATCTTGACATAATTCCTCCATCATCTTATTATTCAGGTTGGTTCCATTATCAGTAATAAGACGATGTGGGATGCCATATCGACATATGATATTTTTCTTAACAAAGGTGACCACTACCTTTTTAGTTACATGTGCATAAGATGCAGCTTCTACCGACTTAGTGAAGTAGTCGATAGCCACTAGAATGAATCGATGGCCATTAGATGCCTTAGGCTCAATAGGTCCGATAACATCCATGCCCCACATAGCAAATGGCCAAGGGATAGCCATAACATTGAGAGGTACCGGTGGAACATGTATATTGTCCGCATGTACTTGACATTTGTGACATTTTCTAGCATACTGATGACAGTCCTTTTCCATTGTGGACCAAAAGTATCCTGCCCCGAGGATTTTTCTAGCCATGATATGCCCTGGTGCATGAGTCCCGAAGGTTCCCTCATGTATTTCTTTAATCAATTTCTGTGCTTCTTCAAGATTTACACACCTTAACAAAGTGGAATCAAAATTCCTTTTATAGAGGATTTCTCCTATTAACATAAACCCTATGGCCCTTTTCCGAATGATCCTTTTGTCATTGTCACTGATTCCCTCGGGGTATTCGCCCTTTGTAAGGTATCGCCTTATGTCCTGATACCAAGGGGTTCTATCTTTTTCATTGTCCACCGTCATACAAAAGGCTTGTTTATCGTGCCTTTTGACTTGGATGATGGGCATCTCATGTTCTTGTCCTAATGCGAACATGGATGATAATGTTGCCAGTGCATCTGCAATCTGGTTATCTTCCCGAGGGATGTACTCGAAACTGATGTTTCTCATTTTTGAAGTCATATTACGGATATGCTCCAGATAAGGGATTAACTTGGAATTTCTAGTTTCCCATTCACCCTTGAGCTGGTAAATAACAAGGGATGAGTCACCGAATACTTTGAGTTTAGTCACCCCATGACATCATCGTCAATTTGGGTTCCAATATTTGGGTTCCAATATTTACTTCTTTCTTATTATCTTCTTGTCCCAAATTGATGGCCTCAGTTTTTTCCTGATGGGGCTGTATTGATTGAGATTCTTTTTCCAACAGTCTTTGCATGTCCGGGGAAATGGTCCCCTCCTCACTGTCTGACTCAATCCATTCACCTTCGGCTTTGGGATCTTCCAGAGAGTTTTCAATCACAGACATGACTGTACGGTTATGCTTAGTTTTAGATTTCTCTATTAAGCGTATAAGAGAGAAAAGAACGAAAGAGAATATGAATATTATGAAAAAAAATGCCTTGTTGTATTGATAGATGCACATATTTACAAAGCCCACTTTAATCAAAATCTCGTGATCATGGGCGGGGATCATGAGAGATACATCGGAAGCTTTTTGATATATTTTTTTTATTATCTATTTTTTGTGTTTATTTTTATTAGATGACAAAATGATGAGCCCTAAATTGTTGATCTTCCTTAACCCATCCTTCATTCGGGTTTGGAAAGAGGTTGGTCATCCGTTTTTGGAGTAGATGCATCAAAGGTAATCCACCCTGCATCTATTAGATTCTAGACCTTGTGCTTTAAGGCCACACAGTTTTCAACGGAGTGTCCCAGAGAGCCTGAATGATAATCACAACTTTCATTAGATTTATACCATTCCGGGTATGGTGGCTCCATTTTCTTGGGAGGGACACGTATGAGGAGCTTGGCGTCCAATAATTTCAAAAACAGACTTCCGTAGGAGGTAGGTATGGAAGTGAATTTCCTCTCTTGTCTGCGTGGCTTGGTTTGTTGCGAGGAGGAAGAAGGAGTGGCAATGTTGATTGCATTCACGGTTCCTTCCTTCTTCTTTCTGATGCTCTTCTTAATGTTTGGAGTAGAGGAATTGGAGGAAGTGTGCTGTGTAATTCTTCCGCTTTTTAGACCTTGCTCTACTCTTTCTCCTATAATTACCACATCCGCAAAAAGTGTTGATGTGTTCCCTATCATTTTGTCATAATAGGGACCAGTTAGAGAATTGATAAACATGGATGTGGTTTCTTTGTCGGATAGAGGAGGCTCTACTTGTGCTGCCAATTCCCTCCATCTTTGGGCATATGCTTTGAAGGATTCATCGTTTTTCTTGCTTAGCAATTGTAGATCTGCTCTTTCAGGGGTCAGATCAATGTTGTACTTGTAACGACGAAGAAAAGCATCTGCCAAATGTCTCCATGTTTGGACTTGCCCTCCTTCCAATTGCATATACCAATTTAGGGCTGATTCAGCTAAGCTCTCCTGAAAGCAATGGATCAGGAGTTTTTCATTGTCAACATATGCAGCCATCTTACGGCAGTACATTGTAAGATGACTTTTGGGGTAGGTCATTCCCATGTATTTTGGGAAGTCCGGAGTTTTAAACTTGTTAGGGAATTGGATATTTTTGATGAGGCACATATCAGCTGCCTCTTTAACATCAAAATTATGCCCTTCCATGGCTCTCAATCTCTCTTCAAGGGCAGTCAGCTGTTGTTTTGATACTTCTGGAGCATGAATATGTACTGCCCTTGTACCAGATTGGTCATGCTCATCATTGGGTTCCTCCTCTTCTTCTTGGTGGGAGGCTTGTCCACTTTGAGGACCTTCCTTATGGAGATTTTGCTGGCGCATCATTTCCAGCATTTGAGCCATTTGCTCTTTCAGCGTGTTGAGCTCAGTGGTGAGCTTTCGATTTTGCTCCTCTAGTTGTTCCATCTTCTTAGCTTTCTGGGCACGAGTGAGGACGGGCGGAAGACCAGCCACTTTCTAAATGATTTTAACGATTTTTATTATAGCTTTTTATTTTAAATGATTGATGTGAAATAGATATGCCTTAGACAATAGCTTCGGTATCTTCTTGAAAGTCTATGTTTTAAGGGTACCATACTCATCTTAATGTGTTAACTTCCTTTTTTCAAAGGTTGCCAACATACCTTAGCGTACTTTTGCTATTGTCTAAGGATATCTAATACATCCTAGAATGAATGTGTTTATGTATGAGAGATTTTATTGTGATGATGCTTATGCATATTTTCCTTGATGCATTTGTTTTCTCTCTTAGTTTTACCACTTATTGGATGATGTGGTATGAATGATACGACTTTGCCAAGAATCTTTTTATTATAAAAGGCATTTTTTATGGCTTTTAAATTTTTATGACCCTTTATCTCTTCTGTCGGTCAACGTGGCTACTTAGCTTACAAAGAACTTGAAACCAGGCTAGCTTAACTGAAGACTGTCCGAGATAAAGGTGATTATCTTATCACTTTTTGATTTTTAGGGTTTTTCATTTGTGTTTGTTGTATGATTACCCTATGCTAATGCATCAATACAAATGCAGCAAATGAATGCGCACATAATTCATTCACCCACGAGCAGAGCCACGCTTATTTAATCACGAGGTAGGATTTTCCTGCCGAAACGTGCTTGGTTTAGGTGGTTCTAAATTGTTCTCACCAAGGCCAAAGGTCCCCAAGGTGCCCCCATTATAGGGACCTCTCAATCTCTCAGTCCTCGGGTCATGCACGGAACTCCGTGGCGACATCCTTAGACCAAAAGAAGAGAGTTATCACCTTGAGTTGGTGGTTTCCGACAACGGTTGTAGCCCCGTGTGCCAACAAGTCGGTCGTATCTGCCACCCACTCCCTATGGGTATTCACTCTTGCCCCCGGGTATAGAGGGACTGTTGTGTGCAAGGGTTTTTGTGTGCAATTTATATTTCATACAATTTGCAGAAAATAATCATACAACAGTTATTAAAGCCATACAATAAAACATACGGAAAGGGTAAAGGCGTAATTTCGAATCTTTACTTAGTTTGAATTTATCCGTCACTAAATGGGATCAACTCTCTAGCTTCCCCAGTGGAGTCGCCATCTGTCACCGCCGTCCGTTCCGACGTCCAGGGACATCTCGAACGTTTTTGCGAGCTGTCGCGAAAAGATGGTTTAGACTCGCGTTTTTTGTTTAAAGTGTGTTCGTTGCTTCCGAGGTGCTCAACAACTGAACTATCCTCTAATAAAAGCAAGGTTTTGGAAAAGGGTTCTTTTGGAGTCGCCACCAATGTTTTGACCATAAACATTGGAAAAGGATAAAAAGGCGTTGATTTTATTAAAAACCAAACTTGGCCATTATAACCAGAGTTAGGTAAGGGAGTTAGTTACGTGTGGGGAAGGTGTTAGCACCCCACAACGCCCCCTTCGGGTTCCCTATGACGGATTAATTCATTAAGTGAAGATTATAAGAAATTACGCTATTACCCTATTTTATTCACACAACATTTAAATATGGCTATCTACATGATTTTATTTACATTTCATATATAAAGCAATAAATAAAGCAATAAAAGAGAAAAGATTTGAGAAGAACCTCCGTAGCAAGCTTTATATTGCAACTCTTTTACAATAAGGACGCGTTTCGGCAATCCCTTGCTCTACAACGACTCTCCTCACGAATACAGACTCGACTCGACTAAACTCTTATAGAAGAATCGAATGCTGGAATATAATTCCTTAACTGATTGTTACCTATTTAAGGCAATCAGAAAGATCATTCGAAGTAGGGAGAGAAGAAGACAAGTCTTGGGAGTTGTCTGGTGTGTTAAACAGTGCCAAATGAGCTTCCTATTTATAGTTTTCGCTGCCTGCACACTTGGGACGCGCGTCTGGGTTGGGACGACCGTCCCAACTGCATGTTTTACAAAGGCTGGGACGCCCTGGGGAGCTGGGACTGGCAGTCCCACTTGGGACGGCCGTCCCACTTGGCCAGGGAAGGTTGGGACGGCCGTCTCGACCTGTTTTGGCCAGCTTTCGTGTTCTAGGACCCCCAGGAAGCTTTCCTTTGTGTATTCGGACGTCGTTTGATGCCGATAAACGCCCATTAAAGCTTTATCTTCATATAGGAAGTCTTCTTGGCCTTTATTGAGATGTCAGGCGAGCTTTGTCTTTGTAGGAAGTCTCTTTAGCTTTTATTATTGAGAGGCCGAGCGAGCTTTGTCTTGTCATATGAGATCTTCTCAGCCTTTATTGAGAGACCGGACAAAATTAGGGGTCTACAAGGAAGATTTGGTCTTAAACAAAGCAAGAATATAAGCAAGAATTGTAAAGAGATGAAAGCAGAAATTCAACACAAGAGTTTATACTGGTTCACTCTTTCCCAGAGTTACATCCAGTTCTTGACAAATCTGCCAAGTTCCACTAATTCCAAGTGAAAATACAAACCAGTAGATATATACCAATCTACCCCAAGAACTATCTTACAACACCACAAGATAGACTCTTGAATTAACCACCTAGTAACCAAACCCAGTTACTGTAACCAGTGCAGATTCAAACCCAATCTAGACAATTAACCTTTGTACAAGTGTATGAAAAGAATAAACCTGGACTGCAACTTTAACAATATAGAAGTCCAGAAACAATTTCCCTAACTCAGAACTTTCTCTCTTGATGATCTTTCAACAATCTTGATCTAAACGCCTTATGATATGAAAAGTTTATGAATGCATAGACAAAGGCACGAATATGAGAGCTCTAAGATTGCTTTCTAAATGTTTTCCAAATTGTATATTCAAAAGAGAAATCAAAATTGTATTTATAGAGTAAAAGAGAGAAACTGATAGATTCAATCGATTAAAATGACTTGGAGTAGCAGATGACCGATCAGAATGGCTTTATGACCGATCAGAACCAGATATGATCGATCAGAATTGAGTTGTGATCGATCAGAATATTTTTCAATCGATTAAAATGACGTTTCAATCGATTGATTTCATTTAAAACTAATTCAATCGGTTAATTCGAGTTTTCAATGCATTGAAACAGTTTAGAAAAAATGGTATCTCTCTGTTTCAACAGATTAAAACTTATTTCAACATATTGAAATCCTGTGATGCTTCAAAGTGAAAAATAACATCTCTTTGTTTCAACAGATTGAACTTGATTTCAACAGATTAAAATTGTGAAACCTTTAATATGGAAAAATCATTAAGAACATTTTAACCTGTTGATTCTGCGATTCAATCAATTAAAATTTTGACAACATATGAACATTTCCTATTTTAAGTGATTTTAATAGATTGAAACTTCTTTTTAACAGATTGAAAAACTTAGTTTGTTCTTTTAATGCTTAAAGGTTGGTTTTTCATGCAGTAAAATAAGTTCAATGAGATGCATCATTTAAAGGCGCTTATCACAAGATCTATTGAACAATCAAGAGATTAAATTCTAAACCTATAACATATTCACCTACACACCCACAAACTAAACTCTATAAACTCTATATGTCTTCATCAAATCCAACAAGTGCTTCAAGACGGCCCTCTCGCCATTTGGCAAATCGATACCACCGTCTCGATTGGCGAGACAGTGGTCTCGCCATTTTTCAAAGATGAGACCGCCATCCCGAATGGCGAGACGACCGTCTCGACCTTGCCAGGCGAGATGGCGGTCTCAACCTGACAAGCGTGAATCCCTATAAAAGGGGTGCGCTCCCCCCCTCATTTCACAGAGCTCTTCCACTTCTCCTTCTATCATTTCTTAGAATTCTTCTCCTAGATCCCCTCGAAAGCATTTTTGGAGTTTTCTGAGTATCTTTAAGAGAGTTTTTTATAGCGTTTTGAGAGAGAATTCGACGTTGTAAGAGCGAAGAGCTGCCAAAACGCACCCTATCTTTTAGAGAATTAATCAAAGCTTTCTCCGGAGGTTTCTTCACTCTCTTTCTCTCCCTTTTTTATCGCTTTATCATTTATATATGCATTAATTAGGGTTGTTGAATATAGAGAAAATAGGGTTTGGAATTAATTTCCCTTGTGTATAAATCACACATAGGGTGGTCTATTTATAGTAGAGAGATACAACTAAAAGAGTAACTGAAAGTAACAGAATACACAGAAGATATTGTTTGATATTGTGGTTACCAATATCTAATAATATCTTAACAATATCAAATAATATCTAAACAATATCTAACACTCCCCCTCAAGCTAGAGCATACAAATCGTATGTGCCAAGCTTGTTACAAATATAATCAATTCTAGGACTCCATAAAGATTTAATAAAAATATCTGCTAACGGATCACTTGAGTTAACAAACTCTGTCTTGATATCTCCAGACATAATATTTTCTCGAATAAAATGACAGTCAATCTCAATGTGTTTGGTCGTCTCATGAAAGATAGGATTAGAACTAATATGAAGAGCAGCCTGATTGTCACACACAAGTGTCATTTGAGTGACATCTCCAAATTGTAACTCTCTAAGCAATTGCTTGAGCCAAACAAGTTCACAGGAAGCTGAGGCCATAGCTCTATATTCTGCTTCTGCACTGGATCTTGCCACAACACTTTGTTTCTTACTTTTCCATGAGATCAAGTTACCACCAATGGAGACACAATATCCAGATGTAGATCTTCAATCCGAAGGAGATCCTCCCCAATCAGCATCTGAGTAGCAAACAACTCTTGTATGGTTATTAGAACCATATAACAATCCTTTTCCAGGAGATCCTTTAATATACTTCAAGATACGAATGATCGCATTCCAATGATCTTCACATGGTGAATTAAGAAATTGACTTACCACACCGATCTGCAAAGGAAATGTCGGGACGAGTAAGCTGTAAGATAATTCAATTTTCCAACCAATCTTCTATACTGCTCCGGATCAGATATAGGCTCCCCCTGATTTAGTAAAAGTTTAGTATTGGGATCCATGGGTGTACCAACAGACTTTGAACTCATCAACCCAGTTTCCTCCAAAATATCTATGGCATACTTCCTCTGAGATATAACAATACCATCATTAGACTGTGCCACCTCAATACCCAAGAAATATCTAAGTTTGCCAAGATCTTTGGTCTGAAAATGGTGACAGAGATGTTGTTTCAACTGAGAGATGCCATGGTTGTCACTACCTGTAATGTCATCAACATATACTATCAAGTAAACACATCCAACACTCGAGTGTTGATAAAAGACAGAATGATCTGATTCACACCGAGTCATACCAAATTGTTGAACAACCTTGCTAAACTTTCCAAACCAAGCCCTAGGAGACTATTTTAGGCCATATAGGGATTTTTGCGAAGACGACATACCATCCCAGAAGACTCCTCCTGAGCAACAAACCCAGGAGGTTGCTCCATATATATTTCTTCTTGCAAATCACCATTGAGGAAAGCATTTTTAACATCTAGTTGATAAAGAGGCCATTGTTGAAGAGCAGCCATGGTGATAAATAAACGAACAGAAGCCATCTTTGCCACAGGGGAAAAGGTATCTCCATAATCCAACCCAAAAATTTGAGTATAACCTTTGGCCACAAGACGAGCTTTGAGGCGATCAATAGTACCATCAGGTCCAACTTTGATAGCAAACACCCACCTGCAACCAACAACAGATTTCCCAGATGGTAACGGGACCAATTCCCAAGTTCCACTATTATGAAGAGCACTTAGTTCATCTAACATGGCCTGACACCAACCAGGATGGGCTAAAGCTTCACGGACGGTTTTTGGAATGGTCACGGAAGAAATAGAGGAAAGACATGTATAAAAAGGTAATGACAATCGATGATAACTCAAAGCAATATAATGGGGAGAGGGATTACGTGTAGAATGAATACATTTTCGGAGGGCAATGGAAGGTCGGACTCATGTGTCGGATCCGGAGGAGACAGAGTAGTTGGCACTTGAGTAGAGTCACATGGTGGTGGTTGTGATTGGTTTCGAGAACTATAAATCGAAGAGGCAGTGGAGAAGAAGCCGATCACGGAGCGAGAACTAATGGTGAAGAAGACACAGTTAGAGGGTCACAAACAACGGGAACATTAAATGTATTAGGAGTGTTGACAAGATTAGATGGAGACGAGAGGTGAAGATTGACTTTTAAAATAAAGAGACAACTCATCAAAGGTGACATCTTTTGACACAAAATAACGGTTAAGAGAAGGAGAAAAATATTTGTATCCTTTTTGTGATCTTGTAAACCCTAAGAAAACACATTTATGTGATCTAGGAGAAAGCTTGTCAAGACCAGAACTGAAATTATGAACAAAACATGTAGACTCGAAAACTTTCAGAGGTAAAGAATGAAGTGGTTCATGAGGGAATAAAATGGAATGAGGTATTTTATTATCTAAAACCGAAGAAGGCATGCGATTAATGAGATAACATGCAGTAAGAAGAGCATCACCCCAAAAATGTTGAGGAACATCTCCATGAATTAAAAGTGTGCGAGTTGTTTCAATAAGATGTCTATTTTTACGTTCAGCTACACCATTTTGTTGAGGTGTATAAGCACAAGAAGTTTGATGCAAAATACCATGAGAAGCCATGAATTGTTTAAAAGAATGAGAAAGATATTCACGACCATTATCACTACGCAAAACTCTAATAGAAACACCGAACTGAGTTTGAATTTCATTAAAAAAAGTTTGAAAGATATGAAATAATTCAGAACGATTTTTCATCAAAAATAACCAAGTGCATATGGAATAATCATCAATGAAAGTAACAAAGTATTGAAAACCTAAAGTAGACTTAACGCGGCTAGGTCCCCAAATGTCAGAGTGAACCACGGCAAAAGGGGACGAAGCACCACGTGTGAAACTACGAGGAAAGGAAGTACGACTATGCTTGCCTAATTGACATGACTCACACGCCAAACTAGATAAGTTGGACAAGGCAGGGACAAGTTTCTGTAACTTGGCAAGACTTGGATGACCTAACTGAGCATGAAGAAGAGAGGGAGACTCCATAACTGTACTAACATGTGTAGAGGGACGGAGATAATAAAGACCATGAGACTCACATCCTGTGCCAATCACCTATTTCGAACTCCGATCCTGTAAACACACAGAATTATTGGTAAAAGTAACAACACAATCAAGAGAACGAGTTCGACGACTGATGGACAACAGGTTAAAAGGAGACTCAGGGACATAAAGAACATTATCAATGGTTAAAGAAGGAAAAAGTTTAAATTTTCCAACACCATGAGATGATACTCTAGAGCCATCAGCCAGTGTAACAGAAGGTAAATGATTAGGAGAGGATAAAGAGAAGAACAAAGATTTGTTACCAGTAATATGATCAGTGGCTCCCGAATCAAAAACCCAAGGACCAGGAGAAAATGATTTGGTCAGACCAGCAAAATATGTATTTGTATGTGTGACAGATATAGTGGAACTAGAAGACTGTTGATCCTTATACCATTCGAGAAATTTGTTGAACATAGCAGGCATGTCAGATGCAATAGAAGAAGGAAGATCCCCTGCAGATAAAGGTGGGGAAAGATTGGTCTGAACAACTACAACAGATTGAGGAGGACGACCATGTAATGTATAACACTTGTTAATCTTGTGACCTAGCTTGCCACAATGTTCACACTTAGGACGCCCTTTTTTCTGTTTGCGAGGGCGAGCCCGGTCATCACGATGGGATGTCAACACAAAAGAATTGTTAACAAAATTGGAAATAGTGGAAGAAGTCATTGAAAGTGATGAAGATCTTATTGAAATACTTTGGCAAAGATCTCATTGATTTGATGAAGTCAAAGATGAAGTCAAAAGCAACTTTGCAGTGGACAAAAGTTACTAAGATAAAAGAGTAGAAAGATTAGTGTGTCCGCAGCTATGCTTAGGTATAATCATTTTATCTTTTCTGCTGCATGAGGTTTCTTCACTTAAAAGATTTTGCAAAATGCCTCTAAAAACGTTTAAGCAGTTAAAAACAAAGTATTTTAACAAAAGCTTTCTTAAACAAGTTTTTAACTGATATAATTTTGAAATAACTGGTTGTTTTCATTAAAGAAAGTTTTGAAAACCTTCTGTCAGTGTTTTAACTGATAAAGCTTCGAAATAACCGTTTAAAATCACTTAAAATGATAAGAGAAGTGTTTTTTCAGTATTTTAATCGATACAAATTGGTTTTAATCGATTAAAACCACTTGGAGTTCAGGATGATCGATCATAATGAAATTATGACCGATCAGAATTAGTTATGATCGATCAGAATTGAGTTATGACCGATCAGAACTTTTTCAATCGATTAAAACACGTTTCAATCGACTAAAACAACTTAGAAAATTTCTACACAACGTTTTAATCGATTAAACATTATTTTTATCAGTTAAAATAACTTGAAAAGTTTTACAAGAAAGGTTTGCAGTATTTAAATCGATTGAATCGCGAAACAATTGATTAAATCAACTTAGAAGATTTTTTGTAAAGTGTTTTAATTGATATAAATGTTGTCGTATCAGTTAAAACAAAACTGTTAAAGAATCAAGAACGTATTAATGGATTAAAAGAAGTTTTAACAGATTAAAGCTGCACTTTTAACAGATTAAAAGAATCTTTTAACAGATTAATTAAAACGAGCAGTTTTGAAAATCTTCTATAAAAACAAGTTTGGCTTGAACTTTTTAAACATACATTGAACATCAATTTTTACACATCCTTGAGCAATCAATCAAGCAAACTTTAGCACTCTTTTCAAGAAAGATTCGCATCAGTTTTTGAGAAGTTCTTTGAAAATCTTTCTTGAGGCAACTTGATTTCTTTTGAAGAAGAAACACTTATAGTAGAGTTGCATAAACTGGTTTGAGCATTCTAGTTTCTTCTTTTTCATTTCTTTACATTCTTTTTATATTGTTTGGTGCCTGGAATTTGGGCACTGGTTTCTCTGCAGCTGGAATTTGGTTGTAAAGGTTGTCAAGAACTGGAATTTGGTTCTTGGTGAAAGGTTAGGTGTTGGTGCCTGGAATTTGGGCACTGGTTTCTTTGCAGCTGGAACTTGGTTGTAGAGGTTATCAAGAACTGGAATTTGGTTCTTGTTGAGAGGTTGAGTGCAGGAACTAGAATTTGGTTCTTGCGGTAGATTAAGTGTAAGATTGTAAATCTGTAAAACATTTGATCTAGTGGAATCCAGCTGGAATTTGGCTGGAGACTGGACGTAGCCCTGGTATTGGGTGAAACAGTATAAAACACCGGTGATATCTTTCTTAACCTTTCTCTATTTTAATTTTGTCGCTGCATTTATATTGATTGATTGCTTTGTGATTTAAGAACAGATCTGAAATCTTATTTTTACAAATAGATAATCTGTTAATTGCAAAAATCTTTCAAAGATCAATTCACCCCCCCTCTTGATCTAAAACTACTTTTCTAACAGTCTTGAAATGCATGAAGAGGCTAAGAAACTACAAAAAGAAAATAATAGGATAAAAGGATTGAATAATTGGCTAGTAAATAAAGTAGACTCTCTTGAAAAGAGAATTCTTGAAGATGAAACTGATTGTGATTTCTTAAAATTAATTCATGATAATTCGATTGTGCATGTAATAAACCCTGTAATAATTGTTCGAATTACAAAAGAAAATTGATTTTTTATCACAAACCATTTCAAGATTTACACAAGGTCAAGCTAATCTTGACCTTTTACTTGGGTCACAAAAACTAATTTTTGACAAATCTGGAATAGGATTTAAATCTAGGATGAAATTCAGAAAAACAAATGTAAATAGGAAATCATACTCGTGATTAAATGTTTTTACTCGCATGAAAAGAGGTCATTCAGTAAAATACTATAGAATTAAAAAGTATGCTATTCCTAAAGGAAGAATGAAATGGATTCCAAAGTTAAAGTCATTTCAAATAACCTAATTGGACCCAGGAACTATAAAGGGTACCGAAACATGCTAAATTTGTTTTGCAGGAACAAAATCTGGGAATCCCTTGGAGTTCAAAGCAGCGAATCAGGTTCTGATTTCATAAACTGATTATTTTAATTGATATAAAACAATATTAATCTATTAAAATAACTTACAGAGGATATAAAAAATTATGTCCGTACCATTTTAATCGATTGAAATGTCGAATTAATCGATTGAAACGTTCTCGTGTTTTGAGTTTAGCTATTTTAATCGATTGAAATGAATTTATATCAACTAAAAATACTAAGATGTAAAATTTAATCGATTCCTTTTCGTTTTAATCGATTTAAATTACGTTATCATTTTATTAATTTCATCCTATACAAGAAACAATCGATTCCTTTATGAAATAATCAATTACTTCACCGTAATCAGTTTCAAACCTAATATTAGAAGATCAAATTAATAGGTTAATCAGCTTGGTTAATCGATGGATTTGTTTCTTAAAATTAGTTTTATAGCATCCAATTAAAGATTGGTAAGCAAACCAAATTCAAAATCCCAAGTTTTCATGGTAATCAAAATCTGCATAATTCTTTTAAATATTCTTTGACCAAGTGAAACATCTTTCCAAGAACAAAATAGCTGATGTGCCCAACGTCCAGAAATTTGTGCCTCTGTCTTTGGTAAAGGGGACAATTGCAGTTAAAGCTGAAGCATTGCAGTTTTGTCTCTTTGAATTTCAAAAACTTGAAATCAGTTTCTTCACCAAACCAGGTTCTGAACTTATCATTTCTCAACTTATCATCTTTCTTCTGTTTTCATATTTTCAAAATCTCCTCTCAAATCCTCGCTGCAAACATATTCATGGATGGAAAGGCTCTTTCATGACAACGACATTTCATACATCAACCCAGCTTTCAAGAATAAATCTTGGGAACAAATTTCACAAGATATGTCATTTCAATTTGATAATCGTGCTTTTCGAGGATATTGTTGAATTAGTAAGATTGTAACAAGAGGAAGATTTGGGAGAATATTTGGTATGAAAACTAAACTGAAAAAATCTGTGAGAATTCATAAACCACGCGTCTCGCAAGAAGGTATGCATCTTGCAAGACTTTGCTCGCAAACAAGAGTCCAATTCAGAATGGTCAACTCCGGTCATTCTACAACCAGTTTGAAGCTTTAGGTGTTTGTTTCAGCAATTACCGATTCGAAAGGTTATGTGGTGACAAATTAGATCAACATAGACATAATTCTAGCTGCAGATGTCTACATACTTACATGGAATGCTGGGTGGTAATACATTGAAATCAAAGGAATTATCAAGAAGTAGATTGTTCTTTTTTCTTATGGACACTAGGAGTACACATAATTTCATTAGTGACAAAAGGGTCAAGTTATTGGTACTGAAAACATAGCTTATCATGAATTTTTCAGTGATGGTTGCTCCTGATAATAAGTTGTTGATTACTAGGAAGTGTGAACAGATAACTTGGAGATTCAATGAACACACGTGTACATTAAATTTCTTGGTATTACCTAGCAATACATTTGGAATAATTTTTGGCATGCATTGGTTCAAGACTATTGGTGAAATTCATTGGAATTGTGCAACTTTGATAATTCGTTTTAATCATCAAAGATCACAAGGTAACACCGTAAGGAGACAAATCGAGACGTAAATCCAAGAATTGAATGGAAAGCTAAAATTGGCACAGGGTATGTTTGGCAAGACAGGGATCAATTTTATACCGATAATCTAGCATCCTTAGCAACAAACCAACAAGAGGATCTTTCAGTGACTCTAAAGGAGTTTCGGATGTTATTATGGAACCATGGCAACTGGGATGATTGGATTTATGGATTAAAAGGGTCCATTCTTATCTTATCTTTTATTGCTTATTTCATTTGATGCTTATTTTTAATTTCTGGTCTCGTAATATTACTCGGTTATATACCAGGCACTATCTCTCTAGCTTTGAATTAATATAATGTAGGTTTAATTCGAATCAAACTAGCATAGATAGATTTCAACATAGATCCCTGAGAGTTTTAGCAAATACAAAATAGAATTAATCGATTAAATTGATTAAAGAAAACACTTTTCATAACAAAATAATCGATTAAAACTTCGTATCAATCGATTAAAATCTTTATGAACTAGCTTACATCAGCTTAAATTAGCTAAATAAGATTTTATTCTGATTTTGATGGATATATTAGTTAAAATTTAATCGATGTAGTTGATATTATTGTTAAACATCCTTCTAGCTGATCGGTGTTACAAAATATCCACTAAGATTAGGCGTGAGAAATTCACATCAGACATTAATTAGTTTTCAAAACTAAGTGTTTTATTCAATAAAAAATCTTTTAAATCGATTAAAAGAATTCATACAACATTTTTCCTTACTGTTTCAATCGATTAAATGTCGAAATAATCGATTAAATGCACTTATGTCTTATATTTCAAAGTGATTCACTGTTTTAATCGATTAAACCGTTATTTCAATCGATTAAAATCATTAAACATGAACTTTTTAATCGATTTTATCCTGTTTTTAATCGATTTTTATTCTAGAAAGAAAAATTAAAGGCTTTAGTTAATGGTTGTTCTTGTAACATGCTACTAAAGCGTGATTCCCTTATCTTTACACATGATAATTGTATTCATTACAAACGTGTTAATGAAGATAAATTTGAATCAACTTTGATTGATCTTTACATGAGTAAAGTATCGTATTTTTCATTTTTTTATTTTAAAAATCTTTTCAATACATACCTATGCATTGTTTGTCTTCTGTTCCCTATTTTTTGATGAAGTCAAAAGGGGGAGAAATAGTTGCTTTTACTTTTGATCAATTTAAAGGGGGAAATAACTCTTAATTTAGGGGGAGCAAAAATTTAGGGGGAGAAATAAGAAGATAATTCATTTTTGATTACTCACTAATATGTATTATCAAGTGACTTCTTTTGCAGAGTTTTTTTTTCAAAAGTGGTGTTTGTCTTCATCAAATAGGGGGAGACTGAAAGTGATGAATATCTTATTGAAATACTTTTGCAAAGATCTCATTGATTTGATGAAGTCAAAAGCAACTTTGCAGTGGACAAAAGTTACTAAGATAAAAGAGTAGAAAGATTAGTGTGTCCGCAGCTATGCTTAGGTATAATCATTTTATCTTTTTTTGCCGCATGAGGTTTCTTCACTTAAAAGATTTTGCAAAATGCCTCTAAAAACGTTTAAGCAGCTTAAAAACAAAGTATTTTAACAAAAGCTTTCTTAAACAAGTTTTTAACCGATATAATTTTGAAATAACCTAGGTTGTTTTCATTAAAGAAAGTTTTGAAAACCTTCGTCGTTGTTTGAACCGATAAAGCTTCGAAATAACCGTTTAAAATCACTTAAAATGATAAGAGAAGTGTTTTTTCAGTATTTTAATTGATACAAATTGGTTTTAATCGATTAAAACCACTTGGAGTTCAGGATGATCGATCGAATGAAATTATGACCGATCGGAATCGCTTATGATCGATCGAATTGAGTTATGACCGATCAGAACTTTTTCAATCGATTAAAACACGTTTCAATCGATTAAAACAACTTAGAAAATTTCTACACAGCATTTTAATCGATTAAAAATTATTTTTATCAGTTAAAATAACTTGAAAAGTTTTACAAGAAAGGTTTGCAGTATTTAAATCGATTGAATCGCGAAACAATCGATTAAATCAACTTTTAGAAGATTTTTGTAAAGTGTTTTAATTGATATAAACGTTGTCGTATCAGTTAAAACAAAACTGTTAAAGAATCAAGAACGTATTAATGGATTAAAAGAAGTTTTAACAGGTTAAAACTGCACTTTTAACAGATTAAAAAAATCTTTTAACAGATTAATTAAAACAACAGTTTTGAAAATCTTCTATAAAAACAGTTTGGCTTGAACTTTTTAAACATACATTGAACATCAATTTTAACACATCCTTGAGCAATCAATCAAGCAAACTTTAGCACTCTTTTCAAGAAAGATTCGCATCAGTTTTTGAGAAGTTCTTTGAAAATCTTTCTTGAGGCAACTTGATTTCTTTTGAAGAAGAAACACTTATAGCAGAATTGCATAAAATGGTTTGAGCATTCTAGTTTCTTCTTTTTCATTTCTTTACATTCTTTTTGTATTGTTTGGTGCCCGGAATTTGGGCACTCGGTTTCTCTCGTACTGGAATTTGGTTGTAGAGGTTGTCAAGAACTGGAATTTGGTTCTTGGTGAAAGGTTAGGTGTTGGTGCCCGGAATTTGGGCACTTGGTTTCTCTCGCAGCTGGAACTTGGTTGTAGAGGTTATCAAGAACTGGAATTTGGTTCTTGGTGAGAGGTTGAGTGCAGTGAACTGGAATTTGGTTCTTGTGGTAGATTAAGTGTAAGATTGTAAATCAGTAAAACATTTGATCTAGTGGAACCCAGCTGGAATTTGGCTGGAGACTGGACGTAGCCCTGGTATTGGGTGAACCAGTATAAAACACTGGTGATATCTTTCTTAACCTTTCTCTATTTTAATTATGTCGCTGCATTTATATTGATTGATTGCTTTGTGATTTAAGAACAGATCTGAAATCTTATTTTTACAAATAGATAATCTGTTAATTGCGAAAAACTTTCAAAGATCAATTCACCCCCCCTCTTGATCTAAAACTACTTTTCTAACAGTCATGAAGAGCGGGAGAACAAACCCTAAAACAATCCAAAGTAATCCAATTAACCCACGAAGTACAAATCCAAAATGAGAATACTAAAAATAAGTTCGCCAAGACTAAACGGCGCAGGAGACAATGGGACGACCAACTTCGATAGTGGTGATCTCAATGGCACGGTGGTCACCTAACCGAGACAAACAAAATCATATGTCACCGGTCAAAAAAAAATGAAACTCCGGCGAATTCTCCGGCAGCGGTGGATCCGGTGACTGCTCTAGTGGCAGCGGTGACAACAACGTGAACTAGTACACCAGGTAAGTTCCCAGGAAAGAGAGGTGGGTCACTAATGGACACACTTAAATACCAAGTCTTTCCTTGCCAGAACTTTCCTAAACATGCACTTTCACACTACCAAATAAAATCCAATAACAAAGATAATTCTTTTCTGATGTGGAGGATCAATTTACCAGCAGCGGTGGGGCGACTCTAATAGCGGTGGGGTGGCTCCAACAGTGGACAAAAGGCGGAAAAAAAATATTCAAGATTACCTTAAGCTCTAGATACCATGTTGAATATAGAGAAAATAGGGTTTGGAATTAATTTCCCTTGTGTATAAATGACACATAGGGTGGTCTATTTATAGTAGAGAGATACAACTAAAAGAGTAACTGAAAGTAACAGAATAAACAGAAGATATTGTTTGATATTGTGGTTACCAATATCTAACAATATCTTAACAATATCAAATAATATCTAAACAATATCTAACAAGGGCCATGCAGTCACTATCTTTTAATTCCACAAATAAAAGGGTAAAAGCGTCATTTTTAATTTATTTACGAAATAACCGGCCTATCATAGGGAACCTGAAACGGGCGTCATAGGGAAACTAATACCTTCCCTACATGTAACTAACTCCCTTACCCAACTCTTGTTATAATGGGCAAAACTGGTTTTTCTTAAAAAACTAAAGCCTTCTTTTTTCCTTTTTCGATGTTTCCGGTAAAAACATCGGCGGCGACTCCATAAGAACCCCTTTGAAAATTTGCTTTTAGGTCCAACCCGGTTATCGGACAACTTAAAAGCACCCTTTCAAAAACCTCGCCCTTGGGTCCAGCCCGGCTATCGAACAACCTAGAGGCGTTGTAACACCACCCATAAAACACGAAAACGGAATTTAGAACCATCGCATCGCTCCGACCGCCTCTTTTGTCGACGACGACAGTGGCATTATAAATTCTACTTATTAGTTCAGTTTTATTAGGCAGGGGATACCTAATCCATTTTAAGACCTTATTTAAAGGTTTTTAATTTATTACCATTCTTGGTTCTCCTCTTTCTATTTCGGAGGCATTTTGTACATAAAAGACAGCACAACTCCATGGAGATTTGCTAGGTCTAATAAGTTTTTTATCTAAAAAAGATTTTATTTCTTTTCTGCAATATTCTAATGTTTCTTTATTTAATTGTACTGGTTTGGCTTTGGTAGGAATTGTTAGAATCGCGCAGCGGAATGATCGCGTGGTCGGACAAAAACCAAGAGGGGGGTGAATTGGTTTCTTAATAAAAATTAGGTTTTCAAAAATTTGCCCCAAATTTTACCGATTAAAAACTGTGTAAATGTAAATAGAGAAGGGATAGAAATCTTACACAGGAAATTTATACTGGTTCAGATCAAAAGACCCTACGTCCAGTTGCTAATCACTCTATAGAGGATTAACGCTGTCACTATAAACAAGTTGTTACAAACAGATTACAATTGAGAAGATAAAGATACAAAAACACCTCTCTTGAAATCCACAAGAGATGATGAACAGCTTTCCCTAGAGACGGCACAACACACAATCCACTAAGAACTCCACTTAGTGATTCTTATCGCTTCTAGCCCACACCAGGTTCCAAAAGCCCCCTTTCCTTGCAACAAACAGTTCTCTGGCACTCACAGCACTTAACTTTTGTATGGAAAAGGTTGTTCTACTTTTCTGAGTGCCAAAGGAGAGTTTAAGTAGGGAAATTAGGGTTTAGAAATTGGGGATTTCGAAATTAGGGTTCTTGGTAATTGGATTTTCGAAAATAGGGTTGATTTGAAATTTAAAAACAAAAACAGACTGAAATAATCGATTAAATGGAGTTATAATCGATTAAAACAGAGCCAAAAACAACAGAACCCAAAACCTCTCTGTTTTAATCGATTATTAGACGTTTTAATCGATTATCAGACGTAATAATCGATTATTTTGAATTTTAATCGATTAAAGCAGTGAGTTTATACAGAAAATGGTTTTCTCACTGTTTTAATCGATTATTTCCCTATATAATCGATTAAAGCCGAGCCTAAATGATATATTTGGGCTTTTTGAAGCTTCTAAGTTGCAGACTATGTACCGGCTCTCTCAAACTCTAAAATTACAGACTCAATCTAACTAAAACAGAGTTATTACACTACAAAACAAGTCTTCAATACTCTAAGTCTTTGAGTTCTTGAATCATCATCAAAATCATCAATCTTCATGTTCATCAAGTGCAACATCAAGTCCTTGAATGTTCAACAATCTCCTCCTTTTTGATGATGATCAAAATTATCTTTTAAAGCCCTTGTAATAACCTGTTTTATCTGTCATACTAACAAACACATCAAACATACCAGATAATATTTAAATGAAATTCATAAGAGGCTTTAAATTTTTCTCCCCCTATTTTGATTATAATCAAAAAGAACTTTGCAATAACAATCATAAGAGCTCCCCCTCATAATATGCATAAGTTGGAGAAGACTCCCCCTCAATCAAAGCAATAAAGAAACATCATATTTTATTTCAAAAAGTGTCAATACAGTACATCATAAAAGAAGACAATCAACAAATTTAAAATTCTTCATTATCATCATCATTAAAGTGTGCATTAAATCTATTTTCTAAACGGCACACTTTTTCATCTACATCAGATATACGATGAATTAATTTCTCATGCCGTACACCAGAAAGATTGAAGAATGATTGCATCCTCTGATTCATGTCAGATAACATATCTTCCATGGATTGTCTTGGTTCATGATGAGTAGAGGAAGTTCCAGCATCTTGGATTTGGTCAGAGGGAAACTCAGCAGCTGGAGGCATATCTTCATCAGAATCGTCATTAGCGTCATCTTTGTGAACATAAATATCATTGACTCGCACCATTTGGAGTTGAATCAATGTGTTGTCCAGCATGCGGTTTAAGTTGTTTGTTCTAACTGCTTGTTCACCTTCAACATTCACTCCTTTATATTCAAGAATACGGGAGACAAGGAGGGCATATGGAATTTTGAAGGTGGGATGACGTTTTGCTTTAAGCATGGTCATTGTGACAAGAACACCCCAATCTAAAGGTTCATTATTCATTATGGCATGAATAATTCAAAGATCAATGGAAGAGCATTGGGCATGATTCGTAGCCCTGGGACATAAGATCCATACAAGTAAATGTAGAAGCATGCGTTCTTCCTTCTTTAAAGGTCCAAGCATGAAGGATACGTCCAATTTCCATTGAGGGATTCCGCGAAAAGAGCGATAAGCTAGGAACCCGTCAAAGTCATCTAGCTCACCATATACGTTAATAGCATCTTCTCTAATTGGAAAGTGAGCAACATTCTCCCAAATATCATCATCAAGAATTATTGTAACCCCTTTTACATGGGATGTAGCAATTTGATCTCTAAATTTGAATCTAGAGTAGAATACCCTAACTAAGTCGGGATAGTACGTACCTTGCATTTGGATAAACGGGAGAACTCCTTGAATTTCAAGAAGATTAGGAAAATTGAATCCCCTATGAATGAATTGCTCTCCTATAAGAAATTTGGGAGAAATAATAGCCTTTTCCTTCCAGGAGGTTAGAAATTCTTGTTGGCCATCTCGCATCGGAGATCCATCCTTCTACGAATTAGGACTGGGATGAGAGGAGGGTGCAGATCTTCTTCTAGTTGGGATCTTAGGGAGAGAAGATGAGGCCATTTGAAATAGTAGATGAATATCAAGAAAATCTAGAAGGACAAGTGATGGAATAAGGTGAAAGAGAGGATAATAAGGCAAGAAAGCTTGATTTCAAGAGTTAGTAGTGAGTAGAAGTGAACTAGAGGTCTCTATATATAGCAAAATCATGTCCAACGTTCATATAGAAGAGAATGGAGGCCAAAGAGCCATTGGCAACGGCTAGAAGGCAAAACTGGTCGGGTTTAATCGATTAAAATTCAAAATAATCGATTAAACCAAGTATCGTGTACATTTAATCGATTATTTTCAGCTCGATAATCGATTATCGACTGCTTTTAATCGATTATTTTGCGAAATAATCGATTATTCCGAGACAAATACTCGTTTCGGATGTTTTGAGGGCAAATAATCGATTATAATTCCAAGTAATCGATTATTCCGAGAGGAATGTCCTGTTTTGAGTGTTTTAACACATGATAACCTATGAACATCCTATATCACGATTTATAACATTACAATCATCCAAAAACAGTCAAATTAAGCAGAATTTAAGCTATTTCTAATATCCCTAAGTCTCTTCTAAGATCATAGAATCTATCCTTGGGTAGAGGCTTAGTAAAAATATCTCGCTAATTGACGTTTAGTATCTACATACTCTATTTTACAGTTTCCTTTGTCGATATGATCTCTTAAAAAGTGATGTCTTATTTCTATATGTTTAGTCCTAGAGTGCATTACTCGGATTCTTAGTTAGATTTATTGCACTCGTATTATCACACATCAAAGGTATGTCATTTAAAAAGATACTATAATCTTCTAACCGTTGTTTCATCCACGTAATTTGAGCACAACAACTACCAACTGCAATATATTCAACTTCAGTGGTAGACAAAGCAACACATGTCTCGTTTCTTAGAATGCCAAGATATTAAGGATGAACCTAGCAAATGACATGTCCCACTAGTGCTTTTTCTATCAATTTTACATCCACCATAATCAAGCATCGAATATCCTATTAAACTCATACAAGCATCGAACGGATACCACAAACCAAAATCAGTAGTTCCTTTTAAATATTTTAAAATATGTTTTACCGCAATTAGATGAGATTCTTTAGGACAAGCCTCGAAATCTAGCACACACACAGTACAGTAATGCATAATATCAGATCTACTTGCAGTTAAGTATAATAGTTATCCTATCATACCTCTATACATAGTTTGATTAACTTCCAAACCTGATTCATCCTTGTCTAGATAACATGAAGTTCCCATGGGTGTGTTAGCTTCCTTGGAGGTGTCCATACCAAACTTTTTGAGGATCTCTTTGCAGTATTTGGTTTGAGAGATGAAAATGCCATCTTTAAGTTGCTTGATTTGAAGTCCAAGGAAGAATGTCAATTCTCCCATCATAGACATTTCAAACTCTCCCTGCATTATCTTAGCAAATTCTACACATAACGAATTATCAGTTGATCCAAAAATTATATCATCAACATATACCTAGACCAATAAGATATGTTCTTTAACTTTCTTAATGAATAGTGTAGAATCAATTTTTCCTCTTGAAAAATCATTTGCAGTTAGGAAACTACTTAATCTTTCATACCAAGATCTAGGAGCTTGTTTCAACCCATATAATGCTTTCTTTAATTTGAAAATATGATTAGGATAATTAAAATCCTCAAATCCAGGGGTTGCTCTACATACACTTCTTCTTTAATAAAACCATTTAAAAATGCACTCTTTACATCCATTTGATATAATTTAAATTTCATCATAGATGCATAAGCAAGAAGTAGGCGTATAGCCTCTAACCTGGCAACAGGAGCATAAGTTTCATCATAATCTATACCTTCCTCCTAACAATAGCCTTTTGCAACAAGTCTGGCTTTATTCTTTGTTATGTTTCCATCTTCATCAAGCTTATTTCTGAATACCCATTTAATTCCAATAACTTGATGTGACTCTTCTCTTGGGATTAATTCCCAGACTTGATTCCTTTCAAATTGGTTAAGTTCTTCTTGCATGGCTATGCACCATTGATCATCTTTAAGTGCTTCCTCAATGTTTTTAGGTTCAATCTATGACACAAAAGCAACAGACATACAGAAATTTGTCATATTTCTAGTTCTTACCCCTTTTGAGATGTCACCTATGATGTTGTCCATTGAGAGTCCTCTAGGTGATTGCCATTCTTTTGCTAATTGAGGAGTTTGAGAAGGCTCATTATTTTCCAAGTATAATTCATCAAGGGCCTCTCTTATGTATTCATCATCACCTGCAAGTTCTTTATTTGACTCAAGAGGATTTCCCCCAAGGTCTACAATCTCATCAAAGGTAACATGTATAGATTCTTCTATATTTAAAGTTCTCCTATTAAACACTCTATATGCCTTGCTATTTAATGAATATCCTAGAAAAATGCCCTCATCAGCTTTTGAATCAAATTTTCCTAGATTGTCCTTTCCATTATTTAGCACAAAACATTTACATCCAAAAATTTTCAAATGGGAAACATTAGGCTTTCTACCATTAAACAATTCATATGGAGTAGATTTAATAATAGACCTAATGAGCATTCTATTCAAAACATAACAAGCAGTACTAACTGCATCAACCCAAAAATATTTAGGAACATTAGATTCATTTAACATAGTCCTAGCAAGTTCCTCTAATGACCTATTTTTCCTTTCAACTACACCATTTTGTTGGGGAGTCCTAGGGGCAGAAAAGTTATGTAATATTCCATTTTCTTCACAATAATTCTCAAACTTTTCATTTTGAAACTCACCACCATGGTCACTTCTTAAAACTTTAATTCTTAGGTCTTTCTCATTTTGAATTTGTTTAGCAAACTTTCTAAAGACCTTAAAAGCTTCACTTTTCATAGTTAGGAAAAATGTCCAAGTATATCTAGAGTAATCATCAACAATTACAAGTCCATATTAATTTCCACCAAAGCTTTTTATCCTAGAAGGTCCAAATAAGTCTAAATGTAATAATTCTAGGGGATTTGAAGTGGAAATAACATTCTTTGATTTAAATGATGATTTTACTTGTTTACCCTTTTGGCATGCATCACATAATCTATCTTTTTCAAATTTTAACTTAGGCAATCCAATAACTAAGTCTTTTGAGATTAATTTGTTCAAATGATGCATATTTATATGAGCCGCTCTCTTATGCCATAACCAAGGGTTCTCTTCCTTAGCAACTAAACATGTTATACTTGACTCATGCAAACAATCCAAATCAATCAAATATATGTTGTTATGCCTAATGCCTTTCAATGCTACATTTTCGGAATCTATCAAGTGAATGGTTCAAAATTTGCTTTCAAAGATTACCTTGAATCCTTTGTCACATAATTGGCTTATGCTAAGGAGATTATGCTTTAAACCATCAACAAGAAGCACATCCTTAATCTCCAATGTGTTTGCACCATCTATGTTTCCAATTCCGAGAATCTTCCCTTTGTTGTTATCCCCATAAGTCACATATCCTTGTTCTTTGGCTTTTAAACTCACAAATTTCGATTTATCTCCAGTCATATGTTTTGAGCATCCACTATCAAGATACCACATAGACTTCTTTGATTTGGAAGTTTCCTACAAAACAAGAGCATAGTAAACTTAGGTCCCCATAACTTTTGGGTCCTTGGGGTTAGAGACAAACAAAATTATTTAACAATTGGAACCCAAATGTATTTACCTTTAGGAACACCAAAATGTTTAATTTTACATCTATTTGAGGTATGACCTTGTTTCATGCAATAAAAACATGCTTTTGATGTAGCTATGGAATAAGATGCATTATTTACCAAACATGCTCTAGATCCTTTTTTTACCCATACTCTTTTCTTTTTAGTTTTACCCTTTTTCAAAGGAACTCATTGATTTACATTATTTTGTGCAAACCCCATTTCATGCTTCTTAAGTTCATCTATTTCCTTTTCGGCTTTGTCTAGCAAATGGTTAAGAATATCTATGTCATATTCATGCTCTTTACAGTTTGCACATGCTAAGTTTTTATCCTCATCTAAACATACAATTTTCGTATTAACTACCTCCTTTTCTTCTAAACATGCAATTTTCAATTTTAAGGACTCATTTTCCTTTTCGGATCTACTTAGATTCTTCTTTACAACTTTATATTCATCTTTCAAATTCTTAAAAGCAATAAATAATTCATTGTAAGCATTTTGCAATTCATCATGGTCATTTTCATCACTAGAAGATGAGTCGGAATCACTAACCTCAAAATCCGAAGATATGTTGTCATTTGCCATTAAGCAAATGTTTGCTTCTATTTCCGAGTCACTTGATTCCGAACTTGAATCACCGTTGTCCCAAGCAATATAGGCATTCTTCTTGAATTGCTTTTTGCCCTTGTTTTCATCGTTTTTCTTGTGTGGGCATTCGGTCTTTACATGCCCTGCTTCACCACAACCATAACATTTTATATTTACGGAAGTACTTTCTCTTACCTTTCCTTTACCTTTGAAGGGATGTCTTCCTTTTGCTTTCATGAATTTGGTGAACTTTCTTATAATAAGACTCAACTCTTCTTCATCATTTTCCGAATTTTCTTCTTCTTCCTTTTTATTTTTACCTTTGGAAATTTCGGTTTTGAAGGCAAGGTTCTTCTTTTGGTATTGACCTTCTTCCTCATTTAGCCTTCCAAGATCAAGCTCATGCTCTCTAAGCTTTCCAAATAACGCCGCCATAGACATTGTGGCAAGATTTTGTGACTCCGAGATGGCCGTCACCTTAGGTTTCCATTTCCTATCCAAAGATTTCAAAATTTTAACATTTAATTCATCAACGTCAAAAATTTTACCTAGTCCGGTGAGATGGTTCACGATATGAGTGAAACGCTTTTGTACGTCAAAGATCATTTCGCCTGGTTGCATCCGGAACATCTCATACTCTGGGATTAGAGAATTTTTGCGTGCTCTTTTATCATCGTCTGTTCCTTCGTGGGTTACTCTAAGCATTTCCCACATTTCCTGTGCACTTTTACAAACTGAAATTCTATAAAACTCGTCAAGGGTTAGAGCAGATGAAATAATATTTCTAGCCCTAACGTCAAATTGGGCTTTCCTATTTTCTTCTGCAGTCCATCTTGAAAAAGGTTTAAGAACGTCAACACCGTTCTCAGTAGTTTTAGGAACAAATGGACCGTTTAAAATAGCGTCCCAAACGCCTCTATCAACAGACTCTAAAAATATTTGCATACGTACCTTCCAGAAAGGATAATTTTGACCCGCAAAAAGTGGGGGTCTGTTGATAGACGCACCTTCGGCAAAAGTTTGATTTTGTCCGGCCATTTTCGAAAATTTGAATGACTATCAAAGCAAGCTCTGATACCACTTGTTAGAATCGCGCAGCGGAATGATCGCGTAGTCGGACAAAAACCAAGAGGGGGGTGAATTGGTTTCTTAATAAAAATTAGGTTTTCAAAAATTTTCCCCAAATTTTACCGATTAAAAACTGTGTAAATGTAAATAGAGAAGGGATAGAAATCTTACACAGGAAATTTATACTGGTTCGAATAAAAAGACCCTACATCCAGTTGCTAATCACTCAACAGAGGATTAACGCTGTCACTATAAACAAGTTGTTACAAACAGATTACAATTGAGAAGATAAAGATACGAAAACACCTCTCTTGAAATCCACAAGAGATGATGAACATCTTTCCCTAGAGACGGCACAACACAAAATCCACTAAGAACTTCACTTAGTGATTCTTATCGCTTCTAGCCCACACCAGGTTCCAAAAGCCCCCTTTCCTTGCAACAAACAGTTCTCTAGCACTCACAAAACTTAACTTTTGTATGGAAAAGGTTGTTCTACTTTTCTGAGTGCCAAAGGAGAGTTTAAGTAGGGAAATTAGGGTTTAGAAATTGGGGATTTCGAAATTAGGGTTCTTGGTAATTGGATTTTCGAAAATAGGGTTGATTTGAAATTTAAAAACAAAAACAGACTGAAATAATCGATTAAATGGAGTTATAATCGATTAAAACAGAGCCAAAAACAACAGAACCCAAAACCTCTCTGTTTTAATCGATTATTAGACGTTTTAATCGATTATCAGACGTAATAATCGATTATTTTGAATTTTAATCGATTAAAGCGAGTGAGTTTATACGGAAAATGGTTTTCTCACTTGTTTTAATCAATTATTTCCCTATATAATCGATTAAAGCCAAGCCTGAATGATATATTTGGGCTTTTTGAAGCTTCTAAGTTGCAGACTATGTACCGACTATCTCAAACTCTAAAATTACAGACTCAATCTAATTAAAACAGAGTTATTACACTACAAAACAAGTCTTCAATACTCTAAGTCTTTGAGTTCTTGAATCATCATCAAAATCATCAATCTTCATGTTCATCAAGTGCAACATCAAGTCCTTGAATGTTCAACAGGAATATCTTTTTCCGAAAATCCTTCTTCGTAGGGTAATTCTATTTCAAAAGTGTTTCTATTCTAAAAAGTTGTGGGGACCTCTGCACATACTTCTTTTATGATTTCTTGTTCTATCTTTTTAAAGGTTGTTATTATTTCAGGATTTTTTAATTGTTCTTCAATTCCTTTGTATAGGATTTCTTGTTTTAAATATTTTATATGGTTGTTTTTGGCTTCCAATTTTAATAGAAAGTTTTCCTCATTTATGTCAGTAACTAATTGTATTTCTTTATCTTTTATTGGTTTAATAAATTCGAATAAAATATTTTTATGTCTTATTTCATTTTCGGATACTTTAAAAGGGTATATTAATGCTAGGAATGGGATTCCTAGAATCATTTCTTCGCTAATATCAGGAGTTAGTATAAAAGTATTTTTAAAACAGGTTCCTTTATTACATATACTGGCATTTGATAATTTATATTTTACCTTTAATTTTTCAGAATTCGCTGTTCTTAAGGTTTGTAAAGTTTTTTCATAGTATTTAGTAGGTATTAACCCTTCTCGTATACAATTTATATTAGCTCCAGAGTCCACTAAAGCTGTAAATTGTTTGTGAAAATTATTCCCAATTTTTAGTGTAGCTTTTATATGCCATTTTTGTTGTAAAATTTTTATTTGATTACCCTTTTCGAAGTCACTACATCATTTACGGTAGATTTATTATTTATAATATTCATTTTTTCTTCTTGTATTTCATTTTTTATTTTTAATTCTATTAATTGAATTTGAATTTCTTTTATTTATTCTTTTAATAGGCTTATTTCTTTTTGCAAGTCTTGTAAATTTACTGGTTTTTCTTTATTTATTGCTTTTCGTAATATTTTTGAGAAATCATAACCACTTACTTTTGTTGATACATTTTTTGCTTCTCTTTCGTTTAATATTAAGGTTTTTAATTTAGTTAAATATTCTAGCTTATCTTCTTCATTTGGAAGTTTATCTACCATTTCTAAGGCTATTTTAGATTCGGTAGTTAAAACATTAATATTAAATATGCAATCACACTTTTCTTCTTTCTCATTTTCACTAAGATTAGTTATATTTTCATCTTTGCTACTACTAGTTTCTATTAAATTATTTATATCTTCTTCTAATTCATATAACAATATTTTTGCTATTTGATTTTTTATTTCTTCACTCATATCTAGGTTTTGTATCCTTTCTCGAACTCTACAATCTTTTTCATATGTCCGTATCTTCCACATTTATAACAAACTATTCCTTTCTTTGAATTAGGTTGATTATTACTTATAGGTGTGTTTGTTCTTATTTTTCTTTTAAAGTTTCTAGGAAGGTTCCTATTATTATTCTGAGAAAATTTTCTTTTGATTATTTGTTTTTTCTTATTTTTTCTAGAAGGAGGATCTAATTTTTCATACCCATATTGCATGCAAAAATCTCGTAATTCTTTTGTACCGCTTTCTTGTTATCTTTTAATATGTTTTTCTAACTTTAGATTATTACATATTTCTAAGGCAGTGTTTTTAATAGTTGAAATTATTTTTCCATATGTTATATCTTGCAAATGTTCAGGGTATTTTTGGGCTAATTTTTCTTGTACTTTTGTTGCAAATACTGGGGGTAATCCAACAATAAATCTTTCTTTCCAAAAGGTTTCTTTGCAATCTGTTCTAGTCATTACCATAATTATGAAATTGTCTACATACCATTTGAAGTCTCTTAGAGTGGGACATCTTAGATTATGTAGCAAGGTACTAGTTTTTTCTTCAAATGTGTTAGAATCGCCCATAAAATTATGGATGATTGATATTATTAATGTTTCTACTATTAGGGGTATTTGTGTTTTTCCGTCTTGTTTTACTGCTGTTAAAATAAATCGTCTTTGATCTGCAGATAGATAATTTTCCCACCATCCTTTTAAGGATCCGGTAAATCCTAGGATTAATAATTGTATTGTTTGTTCTTCTGAGTTTTTTTGCTCTATATGTTGAGGCAGCCATGACCATTTCATTAGTTTTTCTTAATAATTGACAATCATTTAATCCATCTATGTTCCATTAAGTTATTCTTGTTCCATTAAAGGCGGATGGGCTTTCTAAATTCCATTCTTCAAACTGTATATCTGGTAAGGTTGGTCTTCTATAATAATTCCTAGTAGTTGACATATTATGGGTGGTTGGATTTACATTAAATTTACTTCCTATTCTATTTATCTTTTCTTCATAAACTATATTTTCTAGATTTCCTAGTTCTTCCTCTGGGATGTCTATAACATTTAATTTTCTTACATTTAATTGTTCTAATTTTTTATTTATTTCTTCTAGTATTCTGCCTGATTGATTTCCTATTTTAAACTCTTTATATTCTTTATCGGGTTTATTAAAGATTTTTGTAGGTCAATTATTCCTAATGGATTTTTATTATTTTGTGAAATTTCTTTCTCAATAGTTTTTTGAGCTATTTGGTGTAATATTTGATTTGTAAAGTTTAGCTGACTATGCAAATTTTGAATATCATTTATGTTAAGAGTATCACTGATATTTCTTTTTTCTCCTATCATTTTGAAAGGCGATGCAATTACTTATTTATTTTCAATATTAGGAAATCTTACTTCTTCTAGAGGGGGGATTTTACTGATTATTTCTTTACCTTTTGTTTTCCATATTTTTTCAGCATTTTGTAATACATTAATTTGTACATTTTCTAAACAATTTTCTTCAAACCATCTAAAGTACGGTATGTTTTCTTGAATTAAGTTTAAGTGCTTATAATATTTTTTCTCGGTATTCTTTTAATTCATTTTGAGTAAAGGTCTTAAAAAACCATTCTCTTTTTTCTTGATTCTTTTCTTCTAAAAATTCTTGTCTAAATAGGTCTTTGTTTATTTCGAATATTGTTATTACGTTTATTATACTATCATCTTGCTGTATTTCGGAAGCAGATGGATAATTATGAGTTTCTATATTTTCATATTCATATTCTGGCATTGGGATCGTGGGGTCTTGTTTTATTCCCTTTAATTTTAAACTTCTATGATGTATTAGACTAGATTGGTCTATTGATCTTCTGGCTGTTACAAAAGTATTTCTACTAGATGTTCCTCTTAATGAATTTCCTCTTCTGATTGGGGCATGTAGACCCCAAATCTTGCCCGACCTCTAAATAAAGAGTAGAAGACCTCCTATTCGAAGATGGATGAAGCCTAACAAGTCATTAGGAGAGACTATTAGGCCCCCATACTAGGATAGGAAGGATTTTCTGTACGAAAATAAGTTTTCTCGCTTCTTTGGGACGAGACCGCCGTCTCGCCTCAGGCAAGTGGTGAGACCGCCATCTCGTTTGATGAGACGGCGGTCTCGCCACCTGCGAATGGCGAGACGGTGGTCTCGCTTCCCCAGACGGCAGTCTCGCCACCTGAGAATGGCGAGACGGCGGTCTCGTTATCTGCGCAGGACGAGACGGCGGTCTCGTTGGGCGAGACGGCGGTCTCGACCCTGTCAGACGAGAACGGCGGTCTCGCCACTGCCAGACGCGAAAACCTATAAATAGGGGTCCTCCCCCCCTCATTTCCACACACCACAGCTTTCTCTCCTCCTTCTCTCTAGGATTTCTCTCTCTAGAATCCCTCCGACGCATTTCCGGAGCTTCTGAGTGTCTTTAGAGTGAGTTTTCGAGCGTTCCGAGAGGTTTTCCGGCGCTGTAGAGTGAAGGGCTGCCAAAACGCACCCAATTCATTAAGAGAATTAATAGAGAAAGCTTGCTTCGGAGGTTTAAATTCTCCTTCTCTACTTTTACCGCTTTAATTTTAAATTATGCAATAGATTAGGGCCATGTAGTCATAACTTTAAATTCTGCGAAATAAAAGGGGCAAAAGCTTATTTTTCCGGTTTATTTATCAATAAAAAAAGCTGGCCTGTCATAGGGAACCCGAAAGGGGCGTCGTAAAAGGACTAATACTCCCTTTACACGTAATTAACTCCCTTACCCAACTCTGGTTCTAATGACCAAAGTTGGTTTTTGAAAACCAACGCCTTTTTAAAACTCCTTTTCCGATGTTTCCGGTAAAAACATCGGTGGCGACTCCACAGAACCCCACAAAACTAGTCCTTGGGTTAGCCCGGTTATCGGACAATCCAAGGACGCCCTTTCGAAAACCTTGCCCCTAGGTTAGCCCGGTTATCAGACAACCTAAAGGCATCGTAACCACCCATAAAAAACGTGAAAATCAAAAAGGGTCGAAACCATCGCGTCGCTCCGACCGACCTTGTCTCTCTTTTGAGACGACGGCGACAGATGGCGACTCCACTGGGGAAGCCTCGAGAGTTGATCCCATTTAGTGATGGGCCGGCTTAAAAATAAATAAACCAAGAAAATAACGCTTTTGCCCTTAACTTGTATTATAACATGTTTTATTGCTTGACTCTAAATAACTGTTGTCTGTTTATACTTCTGCAATTGTTTGAAATAAAAATTGTACACAAACCATTGCACACAACAGTTCCCTCTATACCCAGGGGCAAGTGAGAAAACCATAGGGAGTGGGTGGCAGGTACGGTTCGCTGTAGTGAGGTCCTTGAGCCCACCAGTGTGATCGGAAACCACCACTCAAGGTGATAACCTTCCTCTTTTGGCAACAAGACTGACTACGGCCTTAGTGCTAAGCATAGTCGGACGGCTGGAGAGTGGGGACCCTATAATGGGGGCACCTTGGGGGCCTTAGCCTGGTGAGAACAGTTAGAACCAACCCTCGCCAATGCACTTTTCTGTAGGAAAACCCTACCTCGTGATAAAAACGAATTCTCGCCGGTTCGTGGATGATTGAATTGTGTGTGCATATGTTTGTTGCATTTATCTGTTGCATAGCATAAACAAACAACAAAAATCACAAAAAAAATATTCCAAAAATACTTTCACAAATAAACATCCTTATCTCGGACAGTCTGCCTTTTAGCTAGCCTGGTTTCAGGTTCTTTGTAAGCTAAGTAGCCACGCAGTTCCGACAGAAGAGATAAGGGACGCTAAATATTCTTTCACATAAAGCCACATTTTATCTCGGACAGTCTGCCTTTTAGCTAGTCTGGTTTCAGGTTCTTTGTAAGCTAAGTAGCCACGCAGTTCCGACAGAAGAGATAAAAGGCTATAAAATAAACATCAAATAAAAATCAAAATACCAAAATACCAGAAAATAAATAAACTTCTGACAAAGCCAAAACATTCGTATTACATCATACCATGAGTAAAGAAAAAACAAGAGAGAAAATAAAAAGCGAGAGCGCATGCCGCATCATTCAAACAGAATCTCTCATGCATAAGCATATTCATTGTAGTTCAAACACTCAACACGCATTAATAAAATTTTTCCGGGCATTCTAGAAAGTGGCTGGTCCTCTCCCCACTCGCACTCGAGCACAAAAAGCAAAAGCAATGGAAAACTTGGAGGAACAGAACCGAAAGCTCACTGCGGAGGTCAATACCCTCCGCAAGCAGGTGGCCCAATTAATGGAGGTCGTACGCCAGGGTCAGAATAAGGGCGAAGGCCAAGCTGAACACGTCCCTCCCCATGAGGAGGACGAAGAAGAATACTTCTATGATGAGAAGGATGCCAAGACTGCACGCATCCTTACTCTAGAGGTATCCAAACAACAACTCTCTACCCTGGAGGAGAGGCTTAAGGCAGTCGAAGGGCACAACTTTGATGTCAAGGAGGTGGCGGACATGTGCCTAGTGAAGAACATCCACTTCCCTCCCAAATTCAAGATCCCGGACTTCCCCAAGTATGCTGTGATGACCTGCCCAAAGAACCATCTTACGATGTATTGTCGTAAGATGGCGGCCCATGCTGACAACGAAAAACTCCTGATCCACTGCTTCCAGGAGAGTCTGGCGGACACAACTCTCAACCGGTATATGCGGCTAGAGAGAGGGCAGGTCCGGAAGCTGGAAACGGTTGGTCGATGCTTTTCTTCGTCGTTACCGATACAACATTGATCTCACTCCTGATAGGTCAGATCTCAGAACTCTGAGCAAAAGGAACGACGAACCTTTCAAAGCATACGCCCAAAGATGGAGGGAAATGGCTGCCCAAATAGAGCCTCCTTTGACTGACAAAGAGACGGTGGCTATGTTCATCGATTCACTGACTGGAGCGTACTACGACAAGGCAATAGCCAGTACCTCCAACCTTTTCTCAGACATAGTCACTGTGGGGGAGAGAGTAGAGCAGGGACTAAGGAGCGGGAAGATAGCACAGTCTTCCCAAGCTGGGGTCTCATTCAGGAAGCCTGCCGGCAAGAAGAAGGATGAATCTGTGCATGCAATCAACTTCGCCACCCCTTCTTCTGCCCCACAAACGGCTAGGCAACCCCGCAAGAAAGAGAGGAAGTTCACTCCAATCTCCACTTCCTATGGACTACTGTTGCCTCAGCTGTTGGAGGCTAAGCTCCTAACCTGCGCTCCTCCCAAGAAACAGTTGGAGCCTCCCTACCCCGAATGGTATAGACCAAACGAGAAATGCGCTTACCATTCGGGTTCACCCGGGCACTCTATAGAAAATTGCTTAACCCTTAAGTATCGGGTTCAAGAATTAATCGACACCGGGTGGATAACTTTCGACGCCTCCGTTTCTGATGTCGACGCCAAACCTCTATCAAAGCCAGAGTAGCAGAGAGGGAGGAGTGGGAGGATCATCCCTTATGGTGTCTTTTAAGTTTTTCTCTGTATCTCCTGCGGTCCCCGCCCGTGGCCGTAGGAATTTTGATTAAGAGGGCTTGTACATACATCTCATTTTCATTAATACACAAGGCATTTTATCATATTCATTCTTTTCCCTATTCTATTTATTATTCTTTCAAAAATAAATTGAATAATAAAATCTATGACTAAAACAGAACCTAAAACACATCATGTATGTGATTGATGAATCTCCGTGGACCCCGGAAACGGAAAGCGAATGGGTCGGGTCCGATAGTGAGCAGGAATTTCTCCAGATATGCAAAGAATGCTAGAAAAGGAAACACGCATCATACAACCGCACCAGGAGGAAATAGAAACCATTAATTTGGGAAAAGAGGATGAGGAGAAAAAGGTGAACATCGACACCCAAATAAAAGGTAGCATAAGGGAAGAATTGATACAACTTATGAAGGAGTATATGGATGTGTTTGCTTGGTCTTATCATGACATGCCTGGGCTCGACACGAGCATAGTGGAGCATAGGTTGCCGTTAAAAGAGGGGTTTCGACCTGTGAAACAAAAACTCAGGAGGATCAAACCGGACTGGTCCTTAATGATAAAGGAGGAGGTGCAAAGGCAGCTAGATGCAAATTTCCTGGTAGTATCCAAATACCCAGAATGGTTGGCCAACATAGTACCCATCATTAAAAAGACTGGGAAGGTCAGGGTTTGCGTGGATTATAGGGACCTCAATCGAGCAAGTCCAATGTCGCCGCCGTCCGTTCCGACGTCCTGGGGACGTCTCCGAACGTTAATGCGAGCGGTCGCGAAAAGATGGTTGAGACTCGCATTTTTTGTTAAAATTGTGTTCATTGCTTCCAAGGTGCTCAACACTAAACTATCCTCTAATAGAAGCAAGGTTTTCAAAAAGGGGTTCTTTTGGAGTCGCCACCAATGTTTTGACCAGAAACATTGGAAAAGGAAAAAAAGGCGTTGATTTTATTAAAAACCAACTTGGTCATTATAACCAGAGTTGGGTAAGGGAGTTAGTTACGTGTGGGGAAGGTGTTAGCACCCCCACAACGCCCCTTTCAGGTTCCCTATGACGGATTTATTCATTAAGTGAAGATTATGAGAAATTACGCATTTACCCTTATTTTATTCGTACAGTTATTTAGATATGGTTATCTACATGATGTATCTACATTGCATACAGAAAACAATAAATAAAGCAGTAAAGAAGAAGAGAATTGAGAAAAACCTCCGTAGCAAGCTTTATATTATGATTCTTGTACAAAGAGGACGCGTTTCGGCAGTCCTTCGCTCTACAATGACTCTCCTCTCGATTACAGACTCAACTCGACTAAATTTTCTAGAAGAATCGAATGCCGGAATACAAATTCCTTAACTGATTGTTACCTAAAAAAGGCAATCAGAAAGATCATTCGAGAGAGGGAGAGAAGAAGACAAGTCTCTGAGTTGTCTGGTGTCTGAGGTGTGAGGAATGAGACAAATGAGGCTCCTATTTATAGCATTTTCGCTGCCTGGAACTTTGGGACGGCCGTCTGGGTTGGGACGGCCGTCCCAAACATGATTTCTCCGTTGTGCCAATCTGGGACGGCCTGTCTGGGTTGGGACGGCCGTCCCAAACGCAGTTTTACTCATGTTGGGACCCCCAGGGGTTTGGGACGGCCGTCCCACATTCGGGACGCGCGTCCCAACTGCTTAATTGCAGTTGGGACGGCCGTCCCAACCTTGGGATGGTGGTCTCGACCTGTTTTGTCTAGCCTTTGTATTTTGGGACCCCAGGAAGCTTTCCTTGCCGTTTTCGGACGTGTATTGGTGCCGATATATGTCCGTTGAAGCTTTATCTTCGTATAGGAAGTCTTCTTTGGCCTTCATTTGTCATGTTGGGCGAGCTTTATCTCTGTATAGGAAGTCTCCTTTGTCCGTTATCGTGTAGACGAGCGATCTCTGTATTGGTTGCGGGAGGTTTCCTCGGTTTTGGGAAGCCGGATGAACTCCATCTTCGGGCGAAAGTTCTTCTAGCTTTTATTTTGAGAGGCCGGGCAAAATTAGGGGTCTACATCCAAAAGACGATTTTCCCCTACCACATATAGACACACTGGTAGACCATACTGCTACCAATACGCTATATTCCTTCATGGACGGGTATGCGGGGTACAACCAAATCAAGTTGGCCGTTGAGGACAGAGAAAAAACCTCCTTTATCACACCATGGGGTACCTTTTGCTATCGCGTAATGCCCTTCAGACTCAAGAATGCAGGGGCTACTTATCAAAGGGCTATGGTCACGCTATTCCATGACATGATCCACAAGGAAAAAGAGGTGTATGTGGATGACATGATTGCCAAGTCCAGGAATGAAATGGACCACATTCATTATCTTAAAAATCTCTTTGACCGACTCCGAAAGTATCAGCTCAAACTGAACCCGGCAAAATGTACTTTCGGAGTACGATCAGGAAAACTCCTAGGGTTCATTATCAGTGAAAGAGGAATTGAGGTGGACCCCAACAAAACAAAGGCGATTTTGGAAATGCCTCCACCAAACACAGAAAAGGAGGTCAGAGGTTTCCTAGGCCGAATTAATTACATCGCCCGTTTCATCGTGCAGTTAACGGATAAGTGTATCCCCATCTTTAAACTATTGCGCAAAAACCAACCAACGGTGTGGAATGAAGAATGCCAACAAGCATTTGATAAGATCAAGACTTGTTTAACCAATCCGCCTGTATTGGTACCACCAGTTGAAGGGAGACCTCTGATCCTATATTTATCAATACTTGAAGAATCCATGGGATGTGTGCTCGGCTAACATGATGAAACCGGAAAAAAGGAACGAGCCATTTACTATCTCAGTAAGAAATTTCTGGACTACGAAACCCGCTATACGCCATTCGAAAAAACCTGTTGCGCATTGGTGTGGGTCACTCAACGTCTCAGACAGTACATGGCTCGACATACAACATGGTTGGTCTCCAAAATGGATCCAATCAAGTATCTCTTCGAGAAACCCATTTTAACTGGAAGAATAGCTAGGTGGCAAGTTCTCCTCTCAGAGTTTGATATCATTCATGTCACCCAGAAAGCTATTAAGGGTAGTCCCCTGGCAGATTACCTAGCCCACGGATCAACAAATGAATATCAATCCTTACAAGATGACTTCCCCGATGAGCATATCATGCACATTGAACACGAAGAGACCAAAGAAGAGGCATGGACTATGTTTTTCGATGGGGCTTCAAACATGCTTGGACACGGGGTAGGAGCTATTTTGATATCCCCTAAAAAGAAACACATCCCTGTAACGGCCAGGCTTAATTTCGATTGCACCAACAACATGGCCGAATACGAAGCATGTGCGCAAGGGATCCAAGCAGCTTTAGATCATGGGGTTACTAAGCTCAAAATATTCGTTGATTCATCCCTTGTCATCTACCAACTTAAAGGTGAATGGGAAAACTGAAACTCCAAGTTAATCCCATATCTAGAATACATCCAGGACTTGGTCTCAAGAATGGAAAGTGTCACCTTCCAGTACATCCCTAGGGAAGACAATCAAATTGCACGCCCTTGCCACCCTATCATCCATGTTTGCCCTGGATCAAGAGCATGAAATGCCAATTATTCAAGTCAAGCTGCATGATAAACAAGCTTTCTGCATGGCAGTAAATGGCGAGCGCGATGAAAACCCCTGGTATCATGATATCAAGCAGTACCTCATGAGGGGCGAATATCCCGAGGGAATCAGCGACAATGACAAGCGAACCATTTGCAAGAGGGCCATAGGGTTCACGTTGATTGAAGGAACCCTCTACAAAAAGAGCCCCGACTCCACTCTCTTAAGGTGTGTGGATCAAGAAGAAGCCCAGACTCTAATAAGAGAAATCCACAAAGGGACTTTTGGAACCCATGCACCCGGGTATGTCATGGCAAAGAAAATCCTTAGGGCAGGGTATTTTTGGTCCACGATGGAAGCCGATTGTCACCAATATGCCAAGAAGTGTAATAAGTGCCAAATCTACGCCAATAATATTCATGTGCCGCCCGCACCTCTCAGTAACCTGGCTACACCATGGCCATTTTCTATGTGGGGCATGGATGTCATCGGACCCATCGAACCCAAAGCATCTAACAGCCATCGTTTCATCTTGGTAGCAATCGACTATTTCACCAAGTGGGTTGAGGCGGCGTCATATGCGCATGTGACTCGGAAAGTGGTGACCACCTTCATCAAGAAAAACATTATATGTCGGTACGACATCCCTCATAAGCTCATTACTGATAATGGGACCAATCTCAACAATAAAATGATGGAGGAGTTATGCCAATACTTCAAGATACAACATCACAATTCTTCTCCGTACCGACCAAAGATGAATGGTGCAGTAGAGGCAGCCAATAAAAATATCAAGAAAATCATCCAGAAAATGGTGGTCACCTACAAAGACTGGCATGAGATGCTTCCCTTTGCCTTACATGGCTACCGAACATCGGTACGAACCTCCACAGGAGCTACCCCTTTTTCCCTCGTATACGGAATGGAAGCCGTACTACCAGTAGAGGTCGAAATACCCTCCCTACGAGTTGTCATGGAAGCAAGGTTGACAGAAGTTGAATGGGTCCAAAACCGGTATGATCAGTTGAACCTAATTGAAGAAAAACGACTGGACGCCATATGTCGGGGGCAAGCCTACCAAGAGAAAATCAAGAAAGCCTACGACAAGAAGGTCAATCCTCGCACTTTCCAAGAAGGGGATCTGGTGATAAAGAAACTGCTTCCAGCTCAGAAAGACAAAATCGGGAAATGGACAGCAAACTACGAAGGACCCTTTGTGGTCAAGCAAGCCTTCTCAGGAGGAGCCCTCATCCTCACCAATATGGATGGAGAAGAACTCCGATACCCTATGTAGACCCCTAATTTTGCCCGGTCTCTCAAATAAAGATAAAGGAGATCACCCGTAACAAGATAAAGCTCGTCTAGCATTATAAATAAGAGCCAAGGAGACTTCCCATATGAAGATAAAGCTTCAACAGACACATATCGGCACCAACTGACGTCCGAAACATGAAAGGAAAGCTTCCCGGAGTCCCGAAACGCGAAACTGGCCAGAACAAGTCGAGACGGCCGTCCCAAAGTTGGGACGGCCGTCCCAACCTGCCCCAGCCAGTTGGGACGCGCGTCCCGAAGTTGGGACAGCCGTCCCGAGTCCCAGTTTAAGTGGGACGGCCGTCCCGGGTTCCCAGGGGGTCCCAGCCTGTGTAAAAATGCCATTTGGGACGGCCATCCCAGTCCAGACGGCCGTCCCACTCCAGACGGTGGTCCCGAAGTGCGCCAGCTGCGAAAACTATAAATAGGAGGCTCATTTGCCACTTTTTGACACCACAGACACTCCAGAGAGCTCTGAAACACTTTAGAGCACTTGTCTACTTCTCTCCTTCTATCGAATGATCTTTCCGATTGCCTTAAAGAGGTAACAATCGGTTAAGGAATTCTATTCCGGCATTCGATTCTTCTTTAAATTTTTAGTGGAGTCGATCTTGTATTGGTGAGGAGAGACTGTGTAGAGAGAGGGGTTGCCAAAACGCATCCTCACAGTTCGAGATTCTCAATATAAAGCTTGCTACGGAGGTTCTTTTCAATTCCCTTCTCTTTTATTGTTTTATTTATTGTTTTATTGTTTTATTTAGCTTTATTATGTCATGTAGGATAGAATCATGTAGATAGTCATTTTAATATCTCTTTTATTGCTTTATTTAGCTTTATTTATATAAAATTATGTAGATAGTCATTTCAATATTATGCAATAAAATAGGGTAATCGCGTAATTTCTCGAAATCTTCTCTTTAATTGAATTGATCTGTCATAGGGAACCCGAAAGGGGCGTTGTGGGGTGCTAACACCTTCCCCACACGTAACTAACTCCCTTACCCAACTCTGGTTATAACGGCCAAGTTGTTTATCTTATAAAATCAACGCCTTTCTTTCTTTTTTCCTTTTCCAATGTTTCTGGTCAAAATATTGGTGGTGACTCCATAAGAACCCCTTTTCAAAAACCTATACATTTTAAAACAAATACGCGAGTCTAAACCATCTTTTCGCGACCGCTCGCATAAACGTTTCGAGACGTCCCCCGGACGTCGGAAAGGGACGGCGGCGACAGATGGCGACTCCACTGGGGAAGCTAGAGAGTTGATCCCATTTAGTGACAGATAAATTCAAAACTAAATAAAGATTTGAAATTACGCCTTTACCCTTCTGTATGTTTTTATTGTATGGCTTTAAATAACTGTTGTATGATTATTTCTGCAATTGTTTGAAATATAAATTGTACACAAAAACCCTTGCACACAACAGTCCCTCTATACCCGGGGGCAAGAGTGAATACCTATAGGGAGTGGGTGGCAGATACGATCGGTTAGTTGGCACACGGGGCTACTACCGTTGTCGGAAAACCACCAACTCAAGGTGATAACTCTCTTCTTTTGGTCTAAGGGTGTCGACATGGAGTTCCGTGCATGACCCGAGGATTGAGAGTTGAGAGGTCCCTATAATGGGGGCACCTTGGGGACCTTTGGCCTGGTGAGAACAGTTAGAACCACCTAAACCAAGCACGTTTCGCAGGAAAACTCTACCTCGTGATTTAATAAGCGTGGCTCTGCTCGTGGGTGAATGAATTGTGTGTGCATTTGTTTGCTGCATTTGTATTGATGCATTAGCATAGGGTAATCATACAACAGACAAAAAATGAAAAACCTTAAAAAGTGAAAAGATAAAAACCTTTATCTCGGACAATCTTCGATTAAGCTAGCCTGGTTTCGGGTTCTTTGTAAGCTAAGTAGCCATACTAACCGACGTAAGAGATAAAGGGTCATAAAAAATATAAAAACAAGTTAAAGCCATAAAAATACCTTTTCAAAAAGATTCTTGGCAAAGTCGTATCATTCATACCACATCATTCAATAAGTGGTAAAACTAAGAGAGAAAACCAATGCATTAAGAAAAGCATGCATAAACATCATCATAAATAAAATCTCTCATACATAAACACATTCATCCTAGGGTATATTTATTCCACACTAATCATTTAAAATAAGAAGTTATAATAAGAATCATTAAAATCATTTAGAAGGTGGCTGGTCTTCCGCCCGTCCTCACTCGCGCTCAAAAGGCTAAGAAGATGGAACAACTAGAAGAACAAAACCGAAAGCTCACCGCTGAGCTTACTACGCTGAAAGAACAAATGGCTCAAATGTTAGAAATGATGCATCAACAGAATCTTCATCAAGAGGGTCCTCGTAATGGACAAGCTTCTCACCAGGAAGAAGAAGAGGAACCTCAAAATGAACACGATCAATCCGACACAAGAACAAGACATATTCATACTCCCGAAGTATCAAAACAACAAATCACCGCTCTAGAAGAGAGGCCGAGAGCCATGGAAGGTCATAACTTTGATATAAAAGAGGCGGCTGATATGTGTCTCGTCAAAAATATCCAGTTCCCTAACAAGTTCAAAACTCCGGATTTCCCAAAATACATGGGAACGACCTGCCCAAGAAGCCATCTCACAATGTACCGCCGTAAGATGGCCGCACATGCCGATAATCAAAAACTCCCGATCCACTCGCTTTCAGGAGAGCCCGGCTGAATCGGCTTTAAACCGGTATATGCAACTAGAAGGAGGGCAAGTCCAAACCTGGAGACATCTGGCAGATGCATTTCTTCGTCGTTATAAATACAATATTGATCCGACCCCCGAAAGAGCAGATCTACAATTATTAAGCAAGAAAAACGAAGAATCCTTCAAAGCATATGCCCAAAGATGGAGGGAATTGGCAAGCACAAGTGGAACCTCCTCTATCCGACAAGGAAACTACATCCATGTTCATCAATTCTCTGACTGGTCCCTATTATGACAAAATGATAGGGAATACATCAACACTCTTTGCAGATATAGTCATTATAGGAGAAAGAGTAGAGCAAGGTCTGAAAAATGGGAGAATCGCACAGTACACCTCTATTGATTCTTCCATTCCTAACTTTAAGAAGGGTTTTGGAAAGAAGAAGGAAGGAACCGTGAACGCAATCAACATTACTACTACTCCCTCCTCCTCGCAAGCAGAGCAAATCACGCAAACAGAAAGAAAATTTACACCAATACCTACCTCCTACGGAAGTCTGCTGATAAAATTGTTGGATGCTAAACTCCTTGTGCGAGTCCCTCCCAAGAAGATGGAGCCACCCTATCCAGAATGGTATAAGCCAAATGAAAAATGTAATTATCATTCGGACGCGCCAGGACATTCTGTAGATAACTGCATGGCTTTAAAGCATAAGGTCCAAGATTTAATAGAGGCAGGATGGATTACCTTTGACGCATCTACTCCAAAGGTGGACGACCAGCCGTTAATAAAGCCCGAGTAAAAGACGGGATAAGGGAGACCAGCAGATTAGGGCTCATCATTTTTACCATCTTTTGCAATAAACATAAAGAAATAATAAAAGCTTCCGATGTATTTCTCGTGATCCTTGCCCATGATCACGAGATTTTTGGTTAATAAGGGCTTTGTAAATATTTTCTTCTATCAATACAATAAGGCATTTTTTTAATCCATATTCTCTTTCATTCTTTTCTCTCTCATACATCTCATAAAGAAATCTAAAACAAAGCATAACCCATACAGTCATGTCTGTGATTGAAAACTCATTGGAAGATCCGAAAGTCGAAGACGAATGGATTGAGTCGGACGGTGAGGAGGGGACCATTTCCCCGACATGCAAAGATTGCTAGAAAAAGAAGCGCAATCAATACAGCCCCATCAGGAGAAAACTCGAGGTCATCAATTTGGGACAAGAAGATAATAAGAAAGAAGTAAATATTGGAACCCAAATTGACGATCATGTCGTAGAAAAACTAATACGATTGCTAAGAGAATATATAGACGTGTTTGCATGGTCCTACCATGATATGCCTGGAATCGATAAAAGTATAGTGGAGCATCGATTACCATTAAAAGAAGGATTTCGGCCGTTAAAACGTAAACTCGTAAGAGTAAAACCAGAATGGTCCTTAAAAATTAAAGAAGAAGTAGAAAAACAGTTGGATGCCAATTTCCTGATCGTTTCAAAATACCTCGAATGGCTGGCAAACATCGTGCCAGCTTGTAAAGAAAAATGGAAAAATCGTAGTATGCGTAGATTACCGGACCTAAACCGTGCAAGTCCAAAAGATGATTTTCCCTTACCACATATCGATATGCTCGTAGATCACACTGCTACAAATACTCTTTATTCTTTCATGGATGGATATGCAGGGTATAATCAAATCAAATTGGCTGTCGAAGACAGAGAAAAAACTTCCTTCATTACGCCATGGGGGACATTTTGTTATAGAGTAATGCCTTTTGGACTTAAGAATGCAGGGGCAACCTATCAAAGGGCTATGGTTACACTATTTCACGATATGATCCACAAAGAAATCGAAGTATACGTGGATGATATGATTGTCAAGTCCAAAAATGAGACAGATCACCTCCTACACTTAAAGAAACTATTCAATCGGCTTCGAAAATACCAGATTAAGCTTAATCCGGCTAAATGCACGTTCGGAGTACGATCGAGAAAACTCCTTGGGTTTATCGTCAGGAAAAAGGAATCGAGGTGGACCCCGATAAAACAAGGGCTATCCTAGAAATGCCCTCACCAAGAACGAAAAAGAAATCGGAGGGTTCTTAGGCCGAATAAATTACATCGCACGGTTCATTGCACAATTAACAGATAAATGTACGCCCATCTTCAAATTATTGCGTAAAAACCAATCGACAGCTTGGAACGATGAATGCCAACGAGCCTTTGAAAAGATCAAAATATGCCTAACTAATCCTCCAATACTGATACCACCGGTGGAAGGGAGGCCCCTAATTCTTTACTTGTCCGTACTTGACGAATCCATGGGATGTGTGCTCGGTCAACAAGATGATACCGGTAAGAAAGAACAAGCCATATATTACCTCGTAAAAAATTTCTAAACTATGAGACCCGTTATACACCACTCGAAAAAACATGTTGTGCATTGGTGTGGGCAACTCAACGCCTTCGACAATATATGGTCAGACATACAACTTGGTTAATTTCCAAAATGGACCCGATCAAATACTTGTTTGAAAAACCCATCTTGACCGGAAGAATAGCTAGATGGCAAGTACTCCTCTCGAATTTGATATTATTCATGTCACTCGTAAAGCTATCAAAGGCAAGTCCTTTGGCGAGTACCCGGCACATGGGCCAATAGATGAATATCAATCCCTACAGGATGATTTTCCGGATGAGCATATAATGCATATCCAACATGAAGAGCTTAAAAATGATAAGTGGATCATGTTTTTCGATGGAGCTTCAAACTTACTCGGGACATGGGATTGGAGATATTTTAATATCGCCCGAAAAGAAGCATATCCCGATAACGACGGATTAACCTTTGACTGTACAAACAATATGGCAGAATATGAGGCCTGTGCTCTAGGTATTCAAGCGGCCTTGGACCACGGAGTAACCAAACTCAAAGTATTCGGTGACTCATCCCTTGTTATTTACCAGCTCAGGGGTGAATGGGAAACTAGAAACTCCAAATTAATCCCTTATCTGGAGCATATCCGTAATATGACTTCACAAATGGAAAACATTAGTTTCGAGTATATCCCTCGGGAGGATAACCAGATTGCGGATGCGCTGGCAACATTATCATCCATGTTTGCACTAGGGCAAGAACATGAAATACCCATCATCCAAGTCAAAAGGCACGACAAACAAGCCTTTTGTATGATGGTGGATAATGAAAAAGATAAAGCCCCTTGGTATCAGGACATAAGGCGATACTTGACAAAGGGTGAATACCCAAAGGGAATCAGTGACAATGATAAGAGGACCATTCGGAAAAGGGCTATAGGATTTATGTTGATAGGAGAAACCCTCTATAAGAAGAATTATGATTCTACTTTGTTAAGATGCGTCAATCCCGAAGAAGCCCAGATATTGATCAAAGAAATACATGAAGGAACCTTTGGGACTCATGCACCAGGGCATATCATGGCCAGGAAAATCCTCAGAGCAGGATACTTTTGGTCCACAATGGAAAAGGACTGTTATCAGTATGCTAGAAAATGTCACAAATGTCAAATACACGCAGACAATGTACATGTTCCACCGATACCTCTCAATGTTATAGCTATCCCTTGGCCGTTCGCTATGTGGGGCATAGATGTCATCGGACCTATTGAGCCTAAAGCGTCCAATGGTCACCGATTCATTTTGGTGGCCATTGATTATTTCACTAAGTGGGTAGAAGCTGCATCTTATGCACATGTGACTAGAAAAGTAGTGGTCACCTTTGTTAAGAAAAATATCATATGTCGATACGGCATTCCACATCGTCTCATTACTGATAATGGGACCAATCTGAATAATAAAATGATGGAAGAACTATGTCATGACTTCAAAATTCAACATCATAATTCTTCTCCTTATAGGCCTAAAATGAATGGTGCAGTGGAAGCAGCCAATAAAAACATCAAGAAGATTGTTCAAAAGATGGTTAAAACCTATAAGGATTGGCATGAAAAGTTACCTTTTGCCCTTCATGGATATCGAACGTCTGTACGAACCTCAACAGGGGCCACTCCATTCTCCCTTGTATATGGAATGGAGGCCGTATTGCCAATAGAGGTCGAAATACCTTCCCTGCGAATTATTATGGAAACGAAATTAACAGAGGCCGAATGGGTTCAAAGTCGATACGATCAATTAAACCTTATCGATGAAAAATGGCTGAATGCCATATGCCATGGACAAGCCTATCAAAAGAAGATAAAAAAGGCCTATGATAAAAAGGTCCACCCTCATACTTATCAAGAAGGGGATTTAGTGATAAAGAAACTGCTTCCAGCCCAGAAGGATAAAATTGGAAAATGGGCGGCAAATTATGAAGGACCCTTTGTGGTCAAACGAGCTTTCTCAGGAGGGGCACTTATTCTCACTAATATGGATGGAGAGGAGCTTCGACACCCAATCAATTTTGACGCGTAAAGAAATATTATACTTGAAGACATTGCTCATGACCCGTCGAGAATGAAAATCCGCAAAGGACATTCCCGGGCAAAAGATAGGGTCCATACCCCTCGCTAGGATACGTCCTAGGCAAAAAAAAAAAAAAGAAAAAAAAAGAAAAAGAAACTAAGAGCAATGGTTACTTTAGTCGAAAACCGAAAAGGCGGCTAAAATAACATCCTTCCGAAGCAAGCAATCCGCATGGTCTTCACTCCGAGCTCGGGCATCTCAACCGAAGCAATTAGGAGAACCAAGGGGCAGATATCATGGACATGACTGTTTAAGCCTATACAGGATAGCCAACCTTGACTACCCATTCTTCTAAATACCTTTTGTAATCCTTCCGTAAAAAAAATAAATTTTCGCTCATTTATCAATAAAATTCCCTTTTATTTCCTTTCTCTTGACCAAATATTATGGAAATGCCTCTTCATTGATAAATCATAAATATGCGCAAAGACTTTTAATCAAAGATCAAACATGCATCTAAAAAAGGGAAGCATCTAAAAAAAAAAAAAAGGAAATAATAAAGGTCTCGCTAGTATATTCTTAGGTAAAAATCGGGGTAGCCTCGCTAGATCGGAAATCACAAAAAGAACAATCTAGGCAAAAGATAAGGCAACAGCCCCCTAAGATATTCTAGGCAAAAATTAAGGCAAGCCCGCTAGATCGAAAACCCGTAAAGGGTAGTCTAGGCAAAAGATAGGGCTAAAAACAAGAGATGGATAAAAGAAGAGCCCAGCATCACGGTCATAGAAGAGGAGCCCATCGGCATATTCATAAGAAAGCCAACGGGAGAAGGCCAGTCACTTTCTAAATGCCTAAAAAATAAACAAACATTAGATTGCATCTAAGACATCCACACACAAAGTAGTGGCATAATACAACTTTGTCAAAATCAAGAAAAAATAATCTTCTTCAAGTAAAAATAATAAACATGCATATAAGGAGACTAGTCTCCATACTTGTGATTGAAAATAGGAGGCGCTAGAATCCAGTCTCCACATGAAAATCAAAATCGCGAAAGGCGAGATCAAAACCGTTTCAGCAAGAATAAAATAGTTTCAAGGAAACTAGCTCTAACCTTCTACAACAATAAAAGAAGGTACATCAAAAACGGAAAAGAGCCAACGGAAAGGCTTGATCATCCCCAAGCGGACCCTTGCCTACTCCAGAGGCAAGACAAAAAGATTACCTCACGACTCAGCTTCATCACCACATGAGTCATCAAGCACACTCATGCAAGAGTCTCCATTTCATTCCCCAAAAGAGAACTACACAAGATTCCATCGAAGAAAGCACAGAATTAAATCATCCAAATCACTAGGGGGCAACAAAAAGAAAAAGAAAAGAAAAGCCTTTCATCCTCTAACAAAGGCCACTGCATGAAAAAGCCGAAAGAAAATCCCCAAGAAGAGCACATCAAGAAAACTCTATAAAAGAAAATGAGAAATTTCCATCCCCAGGAAGCCGATAAAATTCCCCAGGGATCACTACGAAGAAAAGAGAAAAATATATATCTTTCTATCTAACGTATATAGAAGGCGCACATGTAAGCCCATTCCCCAGCAGAAATAAGAGCATAGACAAAAGCCAGTTCAAGCAATAAGGAGTCCAAAACTCCATTTTCCCCCTTTGGGGGCAATTCAAAAGAGATCTCAGTCAGAATAATCAAATTCTCAAAGAATCATCCAAAAGAAAAACTTTCACCGGTGAGCTTACAACAAGACTTCTGTTTGCTCAAAATAAGCAAAGAGCTAATATCCCAGAGAAATGGGAAATCAACCTATGCGAGAGGTAATACAAGCCCAAAAGCATAAAAGTCTTCACCATTGCTGAAGCAATTGCCTAAACAAGAGGCACAATCAAAGTCCCCAGTAAATTCCTGCCTAAAAGGCAACCAACGAAGAATCCCCGGTAAAACCGGATAAATAAAAAAAGAAAAGTCAAAAAGAAAGAAAATCAATCATTCCTCATGGAATAGGCGCATGATCAGAGACAATAAGTCGCCAGAAACCAGATGAGGGTTCGTACTCATCAATCAAAAAGATATTCCAAAAAGAGCATTCCAAGAGTCGGTCAAAATGCAGACTCATACCAGGTGGGGGTAGGTACCCACAAGAATTTGTCAAAATGCAGATTCGTACCAGATGGGGGTGTGTACTCATCAGGCCTTACAGAAGGGGGTCTACCAGGCAGAGGGTTCGTACTCGTCAAACACCAGATGGGGGTGTGTACTCATCAGGCCTTACAGAAGGGGGTCTACCAGACAGAGGGTTCGTACTCGTCAAACACCAGATGGGGGTGTGTACTCATCGGGCCTTACGAAGGGGGTCTACCGGGTAGAGGGTTCGTACTCGTCAAACACCGGATGGGGGTGTGTACTCATCGGGCCTTACGAAGGGGGTCTACCGTGACGGAGGGTTCGTACTCGTCAAACACCGGATGGGGGTGTGTACTCATCGGGCCTTACAGAAGGGGTCTACCGAGATAGAAGGTTTGTACTCGTCAAAAACCGGATGGGGGTGTGTACTCATCAGGCCTTACAGAAGGGGGTCTACCATGACAGGGGGTTCGTACTCGTCAAAAACCAGATGGGGGTGTGTACTCATCAGGCCTTACAGAAGGGGGTCTACCATGACAGGGGTTTGTACTCGTCAAACACCGGATGGGGGTGTGTACTCATCGGGCCTTACGGAAGGGGTCTACCGTGACATAGGGTTCATACTCGTCAAACACCGGATGGGGGTGTGTACTCATCAGGACTTACGGAAGGGGGTCTACCAGGCAGAGGGTTCGTACTCGTCAAAAACCAGATGGGGGTGTGTACTCATCAGGCCTTACAGAAGGGGGTCTACCATGACAGGGGGTTAGTACTCGTCAAAAACCAGATGGGGGTGTGTACTCATCAGGCCTTACAGAAGGGGGTCTACCATGACAGGGGGTTCGTACTCGTCAAAAACCAGATCGGGGTGTGTACTCATCAGGCCTTACAGAAGGGGGTCTACCATGACAGGGGGTTCGTACTCGTCAAAAACAAGATGGGGGTGTGTACTCATCAAGCCTTACAGAGGGGGGCTTACCCGACGAAGGTTCATTCTCATCAAACCAGATAGGGGTTGGTACCTATCAAAACTATTCATCATCCAGAGGATCAACAACTTCAGCAAAACAGCATCCGAAGGATAACCGGGCAAAAGGGTTAACTCCTTCCCCTACCAGCTAATCTTATCGGCATATTAGGCTAATAAATTAGCTAGGCAGGTGAAGGGGGGGCAGCTGTAGACCCCTAATTTTGCCCGGTCTCTCAAATAAAGATAAAGGAGATCACCCGTAACAAGATAAAGCTCGTCTAGCATTACAAATAAGAGCCAAGGAGACTTCCCATATGAAGATAAAGCTTCAACGAGACACATATCGGCACCAACCGACGTCCGAAACATGAAAGGAAAGCTTCCCGAGTCCCGAAACGCGAACCGGCCGAACAAGTCGAGACGGCCGTCCCAACCTGCCCCAGCCCGGTTGGGACGCGCGTCCCGAAGTTGGGACGGCCGTCCCGAGTCCCAGTTTAAGTGGGACGGCCGTCCCGGGTTCCCAGGGGGTCCCAGCCTGTGTAAAAATGCCATTTGGGACGGCCGTCCCACTCCAGACGGCCGTCCCACTCCAGACGGTGGTCCCGAAGTGCGCCAGCTGCGAAAACTATAAATAGGAGGCTCATTTGCCACTTTTTGACACCACAGACACTCCAGAGAGCTCTGAAACACTTTAGAGCACTTGTCTACTTCTCTCCTTCTATCGAATGATCTTTCCGATTGCCTTAAAGAGGTAACAATCGGTTAAGGAATTATATTCCGGCATTCGATTCTTCTTTAAATTTTTAGTGGAATCGATCTTGTATTGGTGAGGAGAGACTGTGTAGAGAGAGGGGTTGCCAAAACGCATCCTCACAGTTCGAGATTCTCAATATAAAGCTTGCTACGGAGGTTCTTTTCAATTCCCTTCTCTTTTATTGTTTTATTTATTGTTTTATTGTTTTATTTAGCTTTATTATGTCATGTAGGATAGAATCATGTAGATAGTCATTTTAATATCTCTTTTATTGCTTTATTTAGCTTTATTTATATAAAATTATGTAGATAGTCATTTCAATATTATGCAATAAAATAGGGTAATCGCGTAATTTCTCGAAATCTTCTCTTTAATTGAATTGATCTGTCATAGGGAACCCGAAAGGGGCGTTGTCGGGTGCTAACACCTTCCCCACACGTAACTAACTCCCTTACCCAACTCTGGTTATAACGGCCAAGTTGTTTATCTTATAAAATCAACGCCTTTCTTTCTTTTTTCCTTTTCCAATGTTTCTGGTCAAAATATTGGTGGCGACTCCATAAGAACCCCTTTTCAAAAACCTATACATTTTAAAACAAATACGCGAGTCTAACCCATCTTTTCGTGACCGCTCGCATAAACGTTTCGAGACGTCCCCCGGACGTCGGAAAGGGACGGCGGCGACACCCTATCAACTCGGGTGCGGTAAAAAAAATATTACGCCTAAAGACATTGCTCATGACCCGCCAGGATGAAAACTCGCAAAGAGCATCCTGGGCAAAAGATAGGGTCTACATTCCTCGCTAGGACACGTCCTAGGCGAAAACCAGAGGTTTAAAAAAAAAAAACAAAAAACAAAAAAGCAAAACAAAAAAAAAGAGAAAAAAAGAGCAATGATTACCTTAGCCGAAAACCGCAAAGGCGACTAAGGTAATACCTTCACAAAAGCAAGTAGACTTCGCATAGTCTTCACTCCGGGTTCGAGCATCTCAATTGAAGTAACCAGGAAAAACGGGGAAACAAAGATCACAGACAGGATCGTGGCACCCTCATACAGTTTATCCAACCCTGGCCAGCCTTGCTTACAAATTCTTTTCTAAATCCCCATGTAAAAATAAACCATCTGTTTATATCAATAAAATTGTCTTTCCTTCTCTATTACCTATTGGTGTGAATGCCTCTGTATTAATGAAATATGAGCATGCATAAAACAAGCAATTCAAGAAAGCGTCAAAACGAGACGAATGACACCAACCAGGGTCAAGCAAAAAGTACAAGGCAGCCTGCTAGATTGAAAACCCGCAAAGGGCGATCTAGGCAAAAGATAAGGCTTTCATAAAAGGAAAAAAGCCCACCAAAATACCTCAGGCAAGAAAATCAAAACCCGCTAGATCGAAAACCCGCAAAGGGCGGTCTAGGCAAAAGATAGGGTTAAAACAAAGAGTGCAAAGGAATAGACAAAAAAAGAAAGTACGAGTCACTTTCTAAGAATGCTCCCAAACTAAAAACAACTTGCATCGATAGCATCCACACACAAGTAGTCACACAAAATGACTTTGTCAAAAATAAAAGAAATTACCTCAGAATGAAAAGCATTCATACATATAAGGAGACTAGCTCCATGGTTGTGATTGAAAACAAGATCATCAAGACCAACTCCCCAAATAATGCCCCCGAGAAAACAGAGCTAGTCGTCAATCAAGCGACCCGTCAAAATAGGAGCTTTTAGAAATCAAAGGCTCCAGTCGTCATTTTTCTACCCAATAAAGGAGGGTACGATCATCCAACATCATAAAAAGCCGACAGAAGGGCTTAGTCACCCCCAAAAGGATCCATGAAGGCAACACAAACATTATCATGGCTCAACATCGCCGTCAAACGAAAGCCTTCTCCACACTCCCCAACGGAGAATAAAGGTTTCAACAGCCCATCGTCATCAACAATCAAAAGAGTCCAAAAAATCAAAGGCTCAACAAAGGGAAAAGAAAAAGCTAGCGTAAAACAAAAAAGCTTAAAAAGGAAAAAAAGCATATGCTCAAAAAGAAAGGCCAAAATCCTAAATCACAAAAAAAAAAGAGATAAAACCGCGAGGAAAAAAGGCGGGATTAAGACAAGCCATCACCTCAACCAACAAAATTTCGACTACCAAATCAGAGTCGAACAAAAAAACAAGACTCATCCGACCAACCAGCAAGATTCGGATAGTCGCCACCAAAAGTCAAAAACAAAGAATCCCCAGCAAACAAGCAAGTTGGATGAGCACCAACAAAATCCCCGGTACAACCCGGATGACCATTCAGAGAGGTCCACAAACATCTACCAACACGGAAATCACTCCCCAAGAAGCAGGCGCATGAGCTACCCGAGCAGTAAGTCGCCACCACCACCAATCCTACGCAACGGACTGTACCAGCCTGATAGGGGGTTTATACCTATCAACCAGCACACAAGGAGTGCCTGAAAGGCGCATGGGCCACCTGAACAGTAAGCCGCCACTACCACCAGTCCTACGCAGCGGACTGTACCAGCCTGATTTCCAATAGGTCAGAAATTCTTGTTGGCCATTTGTATTAGAAATCCATCCTTCTACAGAATTAGGATGGGAACGAGATGAGGGTGCAGATCTTCTTCTAGTAGGGATCTTAGCACGAGAAGATGAGGCCATTGAAAGATTGAGGAATAACAAGAAGATTTAGAAAGCTAAGTGTAGTGAGAAGAGGGCAATTTAGCTAGAATAAGGCAAGAAAGCTTGATTTCAAGAGATAGAAGTGAGTAGAAGTGAAATGAAGGTCCCTATTTATAACCAAGCATATCTAACGTTCATATGGAAGGGAATAATAGTCAAAATATCCGTTGGCAACGACTAGGAAGCCAACCTAGTCAGATTTAATCGATTAAAATTCAAATTAATCGATTAAATCACTTGCAGACCCATTTAATCGATTATTTTGGGTTGTTAATCGATTAATACTGGTTTTAATCGATTAATGGACGAATTAATCGATTATTCCAGAGAAGAATGCCCTGTATTGAGTGTTTTAACACATGATAATCTATGAACATCCTACAAAATGAATTATAACATTACAACCATCCAAAAGCAGTCAAATTAAGCAGAATTTAAGCTATTTCTAATATCCCTAAGTCTCTTCTAAGATCATAGAATCTATCCTTGGGTAGAGGCTTAGTAAAAATATCTGCTAATTAACGTTTAGTATCTACATACTCTATTTTACAGTTTCCTTTGCTGATATGATCTCTCAAAAAGTGATGTCTTATTTCTATGTGTTTAGTCCTAGAGTGCATTACTGGATTCTTAGTAAGATTTATTGCACTCGTATTATCACACATCAACGGAATGTCATTTAAAAAGATACTATAATCTTCTAACTGTTGTTTCATCCACAGAATTTGAGCACAACAACTACCAGCTGCAATATATTCAGCTTCAGTGGTAGATAAAGCAACACATGTCTGTTTCTTAGAATGCCAAGATATTAAGGATGAACCTAACAAATGACATGTCCCACTAGTACTTTTCCTATCAATTTTACATCCACCATAATCAGCATCAGAATATCCTATTAAACTCATACAAGCATCAGACGGATACCACAAACCAAAATCAGTAGTTCCTTTTAAATATTTTAAAATATGTTTTACTGCAATTAGATGAGATTCTTTAAGACAAGCCTGAAATCTAGCACACACACAGACAAAATGCATAATATCAGGTCTACTTGCAGTTAAGTATAATAGTTATCCTATCATACCTCTATACATAGTTTGATTAACTTCCAAACCTGATTCATCCTTGTCTAGATAACATGAAGTTCCCATGGGTGTGTTAGCTTCCTTGGAGGTGTCCATACCAAACTTTTTGAGGATCTCTTTGCAGTATTTGGTTTGAGAGATGAAAATGGAATCTTTAAGTTGCTTGATTTGAAGTCCAAGGAAGAATGTCAATTCTCCCATCATAGACATTTCAAACTCTCCCTGCATTATCTTAGCAAATTCTACACATAACGAATTATCAGTTGATCCAAAAATTATATCATCAACATATACCTGGACCAATAAGATATGTTCTTTAACTTTCTTAATGAATAGTGTAGAATCAATTTTTCCTCTTGAAAAATCATTTGCAGTTAGGAAACTACTTAATCTTTCATACCAAGATCTAGGAGCTTGTTTCAACCCATATAATGCTTTCTTTAATTTAAAAACATGATTAGGAAAACTAAAATCCTCAAAACCAGGGGGTTGCTCCACATAAACTTCTTCTTTAATAAAACCATTCAAAAATGCACTTTTAACATCCATTTGATATAGTTTAAATTTCATTAAAGATGCATAGGCAAGAAGTAGGCGTATAGCCTCTAACCTGGCAACAGGAGCATAAGTTTCATCATAATCTATACCTTCCTCCTGACAATAGCCTTTTGCAACAAGTCTGGCTTTATTCTTTGTTGTAGACCCCTAATTTTGCCCGGCCTCTCAAATAAAGATAAAGGAGATCACCCGTAACAAGATAAAGCTCGTCTAGCATTACAAATAAGAGCCAAGGAGACTTCCCATATGAAGATAAAGCTCCAATAGACACATATCGACATCAACTGACGTCCAAAACAGGCAAGGAAAGCTTCCCGGAGTCCCGAAACGCGCGAA